>CM054179.1:115107220-115474720 GCA_028829895.1 Sinotaia quadrata
TGACTATAGTTGCTTGCTGTGTCCCATTCAACCTTAACCACTTTAAACGGCCACCTGGCTTGCCAACGCTTGATGTTTCACAACGACAAGTGACGTTAGTGTTCTCAGCCGCACGTTCGATGTTGCTACAAGTAATTATTGGTGATATGGGTCGCACTGAAAAATTACAAATTGGCGGGGAATGTTTGAAAAATACGATTTCTAATTTTATCACTCTATCGAGAACACGTCCAATTTCTAGTGTTGTATCGACGTAAAATATCTTAAACTAGTCATAAAAAACTGGATTATCATGCACAAAAATTAGTGGGAACTAATTTACTGTACACTTGACCGCAAGCCGTACTCCAAAAATGAAAACGACATCAATTCTCTATTCAGCATTTGCGACTAAGAAAATACAATCCAGAAACTAACGGATCAAATCTAGAGAGCCTAAAAGTCGACGTTAGAAAACTGATCGATGTTGTAATGCAGAAAGGACACAAGTTAAGTGGGAGACTTTCTTGTTTGTGTGAAGTAAGGCTGCTGGTTGCATACTGCGTCAATTTTTGTGTTTTCGCAAGCATTTCATTTATGCGTGTGTGTTTGTGTGAATTAATAAATATAAATATATTTTATTCTTAACTACACTTTTGTGCACGTATGCCATTATTACTATAAAAATAATTGTACATATGCATAATGGTAACCTGCACATGATTTGCATACATATAAATATAAATTCCTCACAAACTTCAGTATTAATGAAAATGCACAAAATAAAATGACTTGCAAATACCTATGTAAATAGGTATTAAATGAATGTAATTCATTTAAATGAAATAACAAACTCAGGACAGGGTTGACAATAGCGTACATTACAAGCATGAAGATCTATTTATACATTTAAAGTACTTTCATAGGTTACTTACAAATTTCATTTGTACCAATGAAAGTTGCTGTTACATTATTCCTGCCAGGGATGAAGGTCACTTTGTAATTATATGACCCTTCATTTCGAGGTAGCAGTGCAACTGTAGGGAGAACACAGGAACCTGCAAAGTTCTTATCACCATCTTGAGTTAGCTGTGTTGCGCTGACTGAACTGCCAAGTAATGATTCTTCTGTGGCCTAATAAAAGATGTATATGCAATATTCTGTGAAATAAAGATATTTCGTTTTCTTTTTACAAATTGAGGTTGAGGTTGATTTTTCCTTCATATGTTAATGGCTTATATTTCTCCGATTTATATAATGCAACGATATTTTCTTTTCATTCTCAGTGATGGTAAATGACAATACACTTTCAGATTGACATCCTCGTTATGTATGTATGTATATAAGTGTGTTTGTATATATAAACGCTCATAAAGTCATGTTCATGAAAAAAAGAGTAGGACTGGGTCGGGTATTACGTACAGTTCGGGAATCTTCGTGAAAATCCTAACAATGAAGATTTCCGGATTTTGATGAATGTGTTATTTAAATAATCATTTTCAATTTAGATCAAAAATTTAGATCAAGCTCCAATTTATCTGATAGCATTGTCAGATCGAAACTAATATATTCTAAAATGAATGTGACCTTTAACTTTCCCTCAAATAATTTTTGATAATCATTGCACTGAGGTCATGCATCCATATGTTTTTAATCCAGTGTTCTTGTTCAATCTACGCACACATGTGTACAAAGCACATAGGTATAAATTTGTATTTATATAATTCTGCATTACAACTGACTGAAACATTTCCTGGAAACTCACTACAATTGGACAATTCACTCATAAAATGTAATTAAGGTTTAAGTAGTATGTACTTACATTATATATCTGGTACCACTGACAGCTGTATCTACCTCTCGATGAGTACGCCCTCGTGATGTTACACTGACTGAACACTGACCACGGTGTTGTGTTTCTTCTGAATTCAACAATGCATGACCCTTCTGCTGGGACTGTAAAGAAATATGTTCTTTGCTTTCAGCAATCATGTCTACAATTTAAAGATAACTAGTTATAATGTTAAATATATGAAAGAAATCCACATGACATGTATTAGTAGTAATAGGTGCAGTAGGTGAAGATCCTCCTGTATCATTTAAATCTTAATAGTCATGTCTAATAAAATGTCAAATATCAATATCTCATGGAAGCAAGATTAGATAATATTTATTCACCACAGGTTGAGAGAGGAACACTTTCTTGCTCGTGAAAAGAGGATAATTTTCTACATGTCTTTGCTGCTGTATCTAACAGCAATCACTTGTGGTCCCAGAAGTTCGTCGGTGACTTTTGTTGTCTACGACCAGACGTTCAATGAAAGCATAGTGTGCAAACACTCGACCTAGCCCATTTAATCTGAGAGAGTTATTTCGCAAACTTTCCTCAAACATTTGCAGCAGCAGTGTTCTTCATACATGAAGGCGTCCAATGTTTGGCGACTTTATGGATCACAGTTATCATCCTTCGTATGCCCGTTGTATATTAGCTGTTCTGTAGTTTTATTGTGATAACGTGCATATTGCAAGCGTGTGCACGCATATTCCACAAGTCAGGAATGACATGTACATCGCTACAACTGAACTGATACATACAAATTGTAGGCATACAAAGCAATGTCTGCATATATGCATAGAGACAAACTGACGTATTCACTTATACCTAACATATATTAACATATGTATTTTATATCTTTCTATATTTCATAGAATACTGGTATTGAAACTGAACTATTCTATAAAACAAACTATTTTATTTTCAATGATTGAGGCATCCATGCGCAACATTAAGAATAGCTTAAATTGACAGAAAGACATTCTGGTTATTAAGTTATTTCAAGTAATTAGTGTATGTTTTATACAGTTGCTACTAATACTATTACTACTGATAGTGATGATGAGATTAATTCTTCTCAATATGACTGAGCAGAACAGAACAACAACACTTATTGTTATCGCTCTTCCAAGTGAAAGTAATATAAAAGCAAAAGAATGAGAAAATAATAGAAAAAATATTAGGTTTTCAAATTAGAAATCCAGACTGTAAAATTGTCACGACTCGCACTTTCGCTTCTTTCATTGTTTAGCTTTGCTTGGAGTTTTAATTTTTCTAACTCGAAGGCATTCCTTTCTCTCTCCCTCTCTCTTTCTCTTTCACTTTCTCTTTCTATTCGATCTAAATAATTCCTTTCTTGTTCTTGGACATATTTATAAATATCTTTACCCTTCAGTCTGAACAAGTTAGTCGCTTCATCATACCATTTCCTTTTTAACCAATCAAGTTTGGTTTGGTCCATCTTTAAATTTACAGTACTCTTTCAATAACCCTTATGGCTTTGAAGAAGGCAATAACGTCTTTGTTTACAATACCCTCTCTCTCACACACCTGTAATCAATCTCTATCAAGTGTAAAAGCCAAAGTAATGTTAATAGCAAATATCAGTGTAAGATACTATTCAAAGTATTTTCTCTAACTTATGAAAGTATCAATACATATATAATACTGTCAAATTATCAACATGTGTAAGATACTACCCACTTCTCATAGCACATAATTCAGTCATGCATTTGAATCATTTAACATGTGTAAGATACTACCCACTTCTCTTAGTACATAATTCAGTCATGCATTTGAATCATTTAACATGTGTAAGATACTACCCACTTCTCTTAGCACATAATTCAGTCATGCATTCAAATCAATTGACAAGTGTAAGATACTTCCCACTTCTCCTACTACAAGTCTAATCAAGTATCATATAATTCAGCATGTGTAAGAAATTACCACATCTCACAATTTCATACATGCATTCAAAGTACTTTCTCTGCCATGTGAATACACATCAGTCATGCACGTTCTATGCATAAATACATTGCTATACAGTTTCATACAAACAAATAATTTCTTCAAATGTAAAACATGTTATAGCAATAAAAAATTTTAAATGCATTCACATAAAGAATAAGGAAGAAAATCAGAATGTGACTTCAGTGCGCTAACTTGCTATCATCAGAGCAAACAATATTTCGCGCTCACGTTAAATAATGTTTCTTTCCTTATGGTACACAAGTTTTTATGTAGAGGTATTCCCTAAAAGATTTTTAGACAATTCCGGACGACGCCCCCATTAATATGTCGCCGCTATACTCTGTGGTGACTTTGTAATAATGACTTATACCAACTATGTATAATTAGCTATGATACAAAACATCTACAAGTGCCGGTGCAGAGCATGGGTCACTGGTTAAATATGTATATCTGCAACTGTTACGCTGATATACTGGTACGTCGCCAATTTGGCTCCGCCCCCAACTCAGATTCAGCTGAGATTTAATGTTTATGAATAATATATATATATATATAATGATTACAATTAACGAACAGAGGACAAGACGTACTCATTACATTATCACTTGAACTACGAAAATAACGATAGAACTAACAAACTCGCGTTTTAAAATAATAACAAGAAATTTAATAAAAAGAAAATTAACAAGATTTAGAAAATTCAGTTCATCCTAAGCCAGTTCATTGTACTGGAGTCACGTTCCAGATGGGAACTTAGCTTATGTATCGAAATGACGTAGTCTTGAATTTTTCCAGTCAATCGATCAGCACGTCCCAATTCAGCCGGGACAAGTAGAACGGCCACACAGGCACAGCCACACAGGCAAGCAAAATCAGGCAGCTATAAACGAGCAGCCGAGAATACACAATAAAAGAAAAAAAACCCTGCAACACAAACAATTGCAAAGCCTAAGTGTCCAGTCCAGTGCTCGATTAATAATTACTAAGTTTGGCATAGGCCTCTGAAAGGAAGAATATTAACATGTTCATAAATAAAACATAGTATATAACATCCTAATAAAACTTAACCATTCACACAAATACAAAGACGCTTTTACCTATATAGCCAGGGTTTTCTTCTCTCATATACGACCCAGTGTTGTTTTATGCGGACTATCCTTTCAGTCGTCACCCTCAGACGATTTTTCAGGAAGTAGTGAAGATAACATTTTCACTGTGGTTTTTATTACCCTGCTTAGACCAGCTTCTGACCTGTTCAATTCATTAGCTCTAAGATGATTATGTCCCTCTAACAACTCTAATCACCCGCTAAGCGTACACACTGACCACACGCTGACCGCCGCGCTCGCAGACATCAAACACCGCAGACATCAAACGCCAGTCCCTAAATCTTCCACACATGTCTCTCATTCATTCCAGGGCTTCCCTTCTCTGTAAACATGACGCAATACGCACTCATTCTACAAATGAAAATTTAATATATATATATATATATTTATATAAAATATAAAATATATATGTGGGAACATTTTCCCATCATACAACAAAAATAAATATCCAAAGAATGTAATATAGATATCCAAAGAGTGTAATATAGATATCCAAAGTGTGTAAAATAGTTATCCAAGGAGTGTAGTATAGATATCTAAAGACTGTAGTGTGTGTGTGTGTTTTGATCGCCCATACAGTATTGGATAATATGAACAACACAACAATTGAGGTCAACCACTTCCAGTAGCTCGTACAAGCCTCCTGAGAAAGAAATCCCTCACATTTAATTGGACAAAGGCAAAAGACAGGTACAATGACTACAATGATAACTCTAACAGGCAGTGAGATGATAGGAAATGACGCAAGATGGGTAAAGAAATTAACAAAATATTTATATAAAAATAAACAGTAAAAGAAAGAAAGCAGCAATCAAATTACAAATTCCACATTTACAGTTTCACAGTATCTATTAGTCTAATCAGAGAAACATTAGCCTCCTTTAGAGTCCTAGCTTCTCTCCAACAAAATCTATGAAGTTAGTTATTTCCCTCTCACAGTTTCTTTCCAATCTCCATCTCTAAAGGTTTTCCCAGTTTTCACACTCCTGGAGAATGTAACCTTATCATACTTAAATTAGTCGAACTGGTGGAGTCTCTTAGATATCACCGGCGCCCTTGTATTTATGGCATGTCTATTATGGATCTAGTCTTGGTAGACTTCTTGGTCCCCCCCCCCCCACACACACAAATAGAACAACCAAGCAAACTGATGTAGGGACGTTTGTATGGATGTATCAACAAATTTGCAAGAGTAAATAAATTACTTAAACCAAAGAACTACTTACTCACGGTGTCAATCAAACAACTGTTTCGTAAAAATCCTGGCTGACCTGCCGTCCCTGTCTGACAAGCTAGTGTGTCATTCAGAGTTAGTCTTGTGTTGATAGTCAATGTACTCTCTTCATCTGATGGTCGGCGTGCGGTGAAGTCTTCCGGTTGGCGATCTATACATTGTCTTGATGCATCACATAATCCTATAAGTGTATCAAACTTCACTCCAGTTCTCCACTCCACTGTTTGTCCCCCAGCCAGCCCACTGCAAACAGTCACGCTAACTTTCCCACTGACCACCTCCAGTGTATTGTCCGCACCACAGTTGGAAAGTGAGAGAGCTGTCATAATATTTTTATTAATAAGGAAATGTATGTTCACGAACATCACTGGTTTTATATATAAAAAATAACAGCAAAAATAATGATGACAATAGTAATGACGGAGATGATGGAATAAGGAAATAAGTATCAATGCTCAAGGCCCTTCACGCAAACCTGTAGGTAGACTAAATACACTAAGTACAGAGGAAAACAGGGTAACAGTCAATAGATGTATACATAAAACATAAATTTATATTAAAGACACTGGTAAAAGCAATAACATATATCCAGCATATAAATAAAGGCTTGTTCCACCAAAAACAACCCAGAGTTGAGTTATACGTTATCTGTGATGTGTATAGTATCTGGCAACCATCCTCCTATGAAAATAAACCCATCCCACACTCCCTGGAACAGAACGGAGACTATTGACAGAAAGTTCGAGGCATATATCAATATCAAATCTAGAACTCTATTATTTTTACTATAAGTATTAGTAAGCGAAAAGTGTTTCTTTCAGTTTTGTAACAATAACGAAAAACCACGTCTCTTATTCTCTACCAGTCATCGCTGATAATGTCCATACCTATAACAGTTTTATTTTCCTTAAAGAGTAGGTTCTAATTGATGAGAGGAGTAAGAACATATCTGTGTACATGTCGTTTTCGGTCATTTTCAATTTCGAGTAATATAATTTAGATTGTCAGGTTATATTGGTATTTATGGAATGAGTGGTCCCAGTGCTGAGGACTTAAGAAAGGTTGCCATGACATAGTTAGATTATTTTCCATTATTCTCTGTAACTCTCGATACAAACTGTATGCGCATTCTAAATTGATGAACATTCCTCAAAATGAAATTAACCAATTGTTTTTTCTGGTATGTAAAGCAAACTCTCTCGGTTTCGCGAAAGGCAATGATGTAATCAAACACAAAATAGAAACGTGGAAGTAATTAGAACAATACTGTCAACTTCACCTAGTGAATGTCACATGATATATTTCTTTGTCTCTGCATGCACTACAGGTACCTTACTTATTATTGTAGTTCAATTGTAGCGGAAACACTCACTGTACTCATTAAAACGTATGCAAAGCTTTAAGCGGGGTAATGTCTGCATTTGACTTTAGGAAAAGGATAATTGTTCTACAATCAATCAGTCAATCAATCAATCAATCAACCAACCAACCAACCAACCAATCTCTCTCTCTCTCTCTCTCTCTCTCTCTCTCTCTCTCTCTCTCTCTATATATATATATATATATATATATATATATATATATCAAACTATCTATCTATCCTTGCTGGTCAAAGGATTGATTATTCTCCACTTTCTGGAAATAGTATTTTCATAAACATGATTGACATTTTGAGTTGGTCTAGAACTCTAGATGGAAGTGTCATATGGAACCACTAAATCTAAATAAATTAAATTAATCATCTATTATGCACATATTTACGTTGGTCATGTTCAGAAATTTCACAAAGGTCAACTTTAAATGCAAAGATCCTAATTTATTTTACCTACCTGCCACTTCTTTTATAAAGAGTAGAATCAACCACTTCCTTTTCATGACAGATCAGTTTGCAGTAAGACGTCAGTATGCAACACACGACTCCCACAATGAACGTTACACACTACTGACCCTGCACTCCATTCGACTGTACCTCTGATAGCGTTTAGTTTAGCAGACTTTAATGAGATACGTATGTCTGTCGTCGCACCTACTTCAGCATTTATCAATGAAGTACACAAGAGCTTACTTCAAAACCCCTGACTATACATAATGGCAGAAATAAATGAGTGCTATTACAGAATCCAGTGACGTCTGGCTGAAAACTAAACGCGGAAGTAATTCTCGTTTAGGAACGATAAGTCTGAGTGAGCGAAGGAAAAGTACATTTTGAACAAAATGAAAACTCTGAGGTAAGTGATTTCACATTTACTCTCAACTTAGTGTGGTTTGAAACACATACTGCCTCGAGCCATAAAGTACTCCAGAGTTTCTCTCCACAACAATGACCATAACCCGTCAATCACTCGTTTGAGGGAGTGCAATACTGCGACAGGGAAAGGTACAGTTTCTTAAATGACTCGAAGGAAGATTAAATTTAAAACAGTGTCTACCTTTCTTATATAAATAGTAACAGAATTTCAGTTTGGGTGAATTGCAATTATAGATGTTGACGATGTGTGCAAGTCTCATGCTCTCACCCTATAGCTTAGATATAAATACATTTTCGAATCGATGTAAGTGGTTCGCACACAAAATAGGTCGATAGACATGTGCAACTCATTTTCAATGAAAAACAGTCGCATCTATACATGTGAATATAGTAGACAGAATAAATAGAAAGTATAATGAACTAGCTTTGATTTATAATGTCATGAAAAGGTAGACTGAGATCACAAGATGTGTTTAGTATGATTACGTTTAAACATTGTTTAGTGTTGCCAATAACAACATACATAGAAAGTCTTTGTAAAAAATATTAATGTAAACGCACAGATCGTAGTCTAAATGAGCACAAACTGATGAGAGTCGGTTTACAAAGGCCTGAACTCCACACATAACACAATGATGATGATGGTGATAAGAAGAAATAATATGCATGCAAAATCCAGTACTTAATTTAATTTTAAGTGCAAGATCTAACAAGATCTAACAATTTCTGTAAAGTTCGACATGCTTATGTAAGTTGGATTGATATACATGCATAAAAATATACAAATATACAAAAGAAACATAATAATAGGATAATCAATACAAGGAACATATATTGCAAACTTAATTAAAATTATTCCAGAAATTTTGGGTTGCACTATTCATCTCAAAGATTTATTTTGAAAACATATTCCAATGCAGTGGTGATGGATTTAGATTGTTTAAGAAAACCTAATGAAGTGCTTATTTAAATACCTTAATTGATCTACTTTTTCTCACTCACTATTGAAAAAGAGTTCCATTTTACGAGATCTAATGACAACAAAGACTTCTTTCAATAAATTTCTAATAGGTTAAGTGGAACACACTGTAAACAGCATTGCGTATCCGTTGGAAACATATGGTTTATATCTGAATAGGGTGCATAGGCATGTAAATTGTGACATCAAAATTAAGATATTATGTGCTCCATTCTTGTTTTAACGGGAATCCACTGGATAGATATTATAAGAGTTTGCACAAGATGTCTCTCATTAACACATTAAAACACTAAGTGATTGAATTGTACTAAAATTAGTGGTGAGTGTGGAGAGAGAGAGAGAGAGAGAGAGAGAGAGAGAGAGAGAGAGAGAGAGAGAGAGAGAGAGAGAGAGAGAGAGAGAGAGAGAGAGAGAGAGAGAGAGAGAGAGATCTTATTGCTGTAAGTATGACTAAAACAGCAGTGAGAAAAAATGCAGCAGTAAATTTTAAACATGACCGACAAACATGGGACATATGATTTCAAATAACTGACGACTGCGAAAACAGTTTATTGACATCAAGCCCATGTCATCTTCCTACTTAGGACACCTTTGGATATCAAATCATCACCTGGAACTTATTAAATATCACATATGATTAACATGAAAGTATTCACAATTTCGTGTTCCCAACGTCGTTGGCATTTAGACCTTCACGACGCAGGTAAATAGGAAATGGATCAAGATCACATTACTTCTACACACAATTCTTTGTTGAAAATCCACTCTATAGACTCCATTAATTAAATAGTTTGTGATGCTGTTAAAAGAAAACCAAACATATTAACTATTTTTTTCTTTTCATTGTGGGGCTGACATTCATGGAAAATAATTACACGGTTTGTTTATCGCATTGAAATTTTTTGACACAAGTTAAAATCTCTTAAGATGAAACGAGATGAGTCACGTCTGTTGAAAACAGCTTCATCATATTTTGAACGTTTATGTGTCTAATGGGCTAGAGGTAAATATAGTTCTAATATAACATTTGCAGATATGATACTCTATGTTGTGTGTGTGTGTGTGTGTGTGTGTGTGTGTGTGTGTGTGTGTGTGTGTGTGTGTGTGTGTGTGTGCCTGTGTGTGTGTGTGTGTGTGTGTGTGTGTGTGTGTGTGTGTGTGGATGTGTGCGTGTGTTTGTTTGAGTGCGTAAACACACATAAGAAAAGATTTCTTCTATTACATCATTCCATTGTTATGCCCTTTCAATAAACAACAGTTAATGGAATTGTATACATTTCCTGTACGACAATCTCAAATTCATGAACCATATACAATATAATGACGTCACATTATCAGGAAAAGAACATATCCCAGATGATTCAAGATAACGTTTCATTAAAACCACTTCAGATTACTAATATGACACACGCCTGCAAAGTATTTCACCTGGAAACAGTTACAAATTTCATTTATATCAATGACATTATTACTTCCAGGATTGAAATTCGCATTGTAACTATACGATTCTTCATTTAATGGCAGCAGCATAGTAATTCTTCTCACCAACTTTAATTAACAGTGTTACGCTGACTGAACTGCCTATTGATGTTTCTGGTGTGGTCTAACAAAATTATGATATTGCAGTTTTTTCCCAAAGAGACGTGTATGCATTAGTTAACAAATTAAATAACTTTCATATAATAATAAAACGAATTGGTATTGCTGAATAAATGTTGTTTGCGTTGAAATAATACTAATAATATAACAGTATATTTCAATTTTCACTTTGACAAATCACTTTGAACTTAAAGAATTTATTTTTACTTCAATCAATAGATTGAAATATTAGTCTCTGTTGATAAGAAATGGAACCCTTATTTCAGTTTCGTTAGGTTTGCATTGGGAAATAATTCGGAGAGAAGCTAACGGTAAGTGTAACGTCATCCGCAAGACTGTCGCTGCAAGTACAGAGTAGATTTTAGTCATAGCATGTGTTCCTATCATTTGACAGCAGTCACAAGAAGAGGTCCGCCAATGAAATGTCTGATAGGGAGAGACTGATGGGTGGATGTCCAGACTCAGGACTGTTTACACGTCATCTATCTTCACAAGAGTGGAATTGTACAATACACTCCTTCTTTGATCAGTACAGTGTCCTGACTAAGGTGCTTAGATATCAACTGTTACAGTAAGAACATAGGTTTAAACATATGCATGTGATTTTACGGTAAGTTATATTGGTCATGACATAGTAAGGACTTGGTTTTATTAATTTTGGAAATGTGTATCTTGCGACGTGTTCAAACTAATGAGTAGTACTTTTGCCCATTTTTTTACCCACGCACAATCCCTTCTGAAGTAAAAGCAAAGTCAGAATAACTAACAACTCAATGGCTACTTGAGCGCCTTTTTCAAGTACATTAAGTGCTTATGTTAAATGTGACCAAATTTATATGCAAAAAGTTACCATACATTTTTTTGGGGGGACGGAACATTACACCACTGTATGTAAATGTTATCGTCTTAAGATGAAGAATGAATGTCAGAAAGTTAATACTCTGAACACCTTAACCTTGTTCTCCCCACCTAAGGTTCCGTGAGAGATCGATAAGAGTTCCCTGAGATATCGTGATTACTAAAATAAACACTATAGATATAGTAATTTATTAGCAGAGGTCCATTTGTTGCGGAGGCTCACCGAAAAAAATATTTCAAGAGTTGCTAAAAGGGTAAAGGTTTGGAATGCTGGCTTACTCATTTTATGCAGTTTGAATTACTCCTGTTTAGATATTGCAATACATATGATAAGACTACTAAATGAAAGAAAGATAAATATTATAACACTACATTCTATTCTATATAAATGTCATACCCTACGTCTACATTAAAATAAATTAAATCTCCAAACCTATTACCACGCTAACAGACTGACACATTCACAGACAAACAACTGATTAGCTTTATTTCATGACAGTAACATTTATGACACTTTTCAAAAGTTTAATCTTAAATGACTGTTAACAGTCCAAATAGTCAACAATTATCGCAATAGTAACGATGGAGTCTATTGACTTTCAGCCAAAGGTTTACTTCAGAAATCTAGGCACAATTTTCAAAGGAATTTTTTTAGGCCTGCAAATGGTAATGATGTAGGAGGGTGGCAAATTTAGATTGTCCGCAGGCATAAAAACCTCAAATAAATAAGTATAAGCTGGCATGTATGTTTGAGTTTGTGATTCAGTAACTCACAATTACAAATATTTAATTGCTCTTGCTTCCTGAAAATATATTGAAAACATATTTCATTTTAGAAATAACTTTTACCATGCATGATTTTCTATATGTAAAAACGATTACCCCACCCTGTGACAAAGTTATTTCTTTGGTCCATAATTATAATCACATCATATGTATTAAGGTGATAATGAGATACACTTAGCTTTAAACGCCATCTTTGGGGAGGGGGGGGTATCTGAAGTCCCATATATGTGTACGTCCCATATATGTGCATGATTTGTGAACAAAACGATAATTTCATAGACAATTCAGTAAATGTTTTCCTTACTTCCCAAATGGTCAAATTTAAAAGTTGTTGATAGAATGCATTTGATGTCTTATTCACTTTGAAAATGCCTCTTATTTTTCTAGTATTTGATAATGGCAATATGCAGGTGTGTTTCACTTTCTGCTTTTAAACTTTATTTATTTACTCCAATTAATACGCCTTTCTGATAAATAGTTCGATAATAAAACCAGGATCGTCTTAAGAGCATGATAGGCCCACGGGCAAAGCACTGAACTGGGGCTCCTACCTACACAACCACTCACAGGAATAAAAACGTAAATGATCAGAATATGGTCCTATGCTGTTGAGGCCCCGGACAACTTCCCAGCGTTTCCATGAGCTCAGAGTAAAGCATTTAAAAGTAAAGTTAAAAGTAAAGCATATTTATAGCTGCTGAACAGTATCTACACAAACGTCTTTTCGTATGGGTGTCACGAAGATCAAGAAATATTAATAATTTTTTTTCTCTCCCTCTAAGTAACTTCTAACTCTAAATTATGAACGAAACAGCTAAGTTAATTAAAAGAGGGACAGGGTGAAAATGACCATTTTTCAGCAATGAAAAAAGACTAAGTCGGAAACATTAGCTTTAAGTTCGTGTTGGGGAATGGAAAAGATATAATTAGCTTGCAAGAGAATGCTGGCTTGACCCTCTGCGGTCAGGACACCACGCTCATAAATATATGTCAGCGTAGGGAGCACTGGGACGCCAATTATGTCCGTGACGGAGGCAGACTGAGTTTTTGAAATGTAAACATCTTTTTTTTAAAAGAATCACCACTATAAATGTTTGGTAGTTTAAGTTGATATTGCTATTGTGTAATTATTATTGTTTTGTGAAAGTGCTAGTGAAATAGAAGTTGAATTATTGGAAAGTTAATCATTGTATGTTAAGTTAAAAAGGTTGGTCTGTGTGTACAACCATGTGAGTTGATGTATAGCTTGCCAGGTGGCCATGAGCTGCCAGTAACTATAGTTTTTAAAATAAAATAGGAGTAGGACAGCTTGCTCTGAGATTTTAGTGTGTGCTCTGAGAGTTAGCTAGAGGTTAAATGGATAGGTAAATCACAGGTGCCAACTGGGAACTTGATACTTTGGCACTGATAGAACTGGACGCCAGAGCTGGCCAGGATGGGCAGAGAATATTCCTAAGCACTTACAGTGTTAGTTGTAAATGGGCAGTGCTGGAAGGGGGATAGCGTCTGTGCTGGAAGGAGGGGTGTGTTCGAGTCATCTCATAGAAAGTGACGTACAAGAGTTTGTGTATAAAAGAGGATACAGAGCCAGGGGCGGATGAGAAACGTGGAAGAGCGACGTGGAAAATGTAGCGTGTTGTACAGGGGTGAAGGTCACCTCTGAGTTTCTCCCTGCTTTTATGGATCAAGAAAACTCTACGATTCTGTGATGGCAAAGCAGAAGGAGGATTCTTGACCACTGTAACAGTGTGCCAGAAAGTCTACCTGGCTGCGTATGAGGCGCGTCGTAAAGACCGCTGCAGTTTTTAGATGGGCCGAATCAAATCAGATAGCCATCTCAGGTTTTCAAAGACTCTGTCAAAGACCGCGGGTGATCGATTATTTTCCAGGCAGAAGGCAAATTCCTGGTGGAAGTTTAATGTCACGGCGCTGGGAGATGTTACAGAACGAGATGTTACATAGTGGTAGTAACTATCGTTGGAAGCAGTAGCGGTCATGCATGAGGCATACCGCCGAGAACGGCAAAGGTTGGCCGTTGTGAAGAAGAGAAGAGATGAGAAACGAAGTTAAGAGAAGAGAAGATGAGAAACGAAGTTATGATGAAGAGAAGAGAAGCGAAAAGAAGTAATGAATAAGTGAGGAGAAATAGGCCTAACGAGGAGCGTAACAGTGGCAGTGAAGGCTACTGTATTTGGGTTCCAGGGAGCGGACCCGTGTCGAGACGTCGACGGTGTTTTTGAGCATCTTTAACCCCCCCCCCCCAGCACAAGAAGAGCCGATAACGATGTGAGCCCAGCACAAGAAGAAAGTGTAACGATGTGAGCCCAGCACATGGAGAAAGAGCCGATAACGATGTGAGCCCAGCACAAGAGAAAGTAACGAACCATACGAGCAGAGAACAAGAGAGAGTAACGAATTATATGAGCAGAGAACAAGGAGAACGTGACAATACCTATGTGAGTAAAAGAAAATTCTAACTAATTAGGGAAATCTCAGAGCACGTAGCATATAAGTATAAACTAGAACCTAAAACTAAAACTAGAATCTTAATTAAGCATTAAACTAAAATTAGAAGTAAACCTTGAAGTAAAAAGATATTGATGGAACCATTGAAAAGACTTGCAAGTTAAATGACATTTGTTTTGAACTTTGTGTATTATTATTGAACATTGATGTGTGGCGCCAGAACTCTGAAATAATGACTGTTCTATTATGTTGTAAAATGCCTAAGCAATGTTAGAAGTAGTACTGCATGAAGAAATTGAGTTTTGTATTTCTTTGATTTTATTCATCATTTATCATGTTTCTTTCTTCTTTCTTCCCCCTTTCCCATGGGTGCGAGTGTGGATGGCTGACTGACTAACCAACGTGTGAGAGGAAACCTATAGACCAATAAATTTGAACTTGTACTCTGATAATGCGGCTTTCTCCTGTCTATGGTTTTGAAAGAGTGGTTGCTGTCGTTGTTATACGTTGTGTCGTCTGTGCCGTCTACACTTCACCCCTACCCGTATGCAAGCACGCATGCAAACATGTCGGCAATACGTAACCTACACGCAGAATTAAATTCGAGCCAAACAAACATCTTGGTATTCTGTGTGTGGATTTGTCATTCTCTTTATGCAAGTCCTACGTGGAGCCGGCAAGCCATCCCTCTCCCCTCCTGTCGGAGAAGGGAGGGTGGTGACATTTTGGTGACCCGCTGACGTGATAGGTAAAAATTGTTTTGCGGTGTGTTTGCATCATTTCTCTTTCTGCTATCTATCTCATGTAGTATCATCATATTTTGCAGTTATGATGGTTACATTATTTTGATTTAAGAAAGTGGTGAATTAGTGTTTGATATATCTTTTGATGCTTTAATTTTTGAAAACTTGTTTTGATGTATTCTGCCTTTAATTTTTGAAATCTTGTTTTGACGTTGTATTCTGCTTTAATACTCATTTTTGCGTGTAACCATTTCGTGATTTATTTTGAGAGCGCCGGCATTTGTGGGCCGATAAATTCGTTTTGATTGTTTTTTGAAAATGTAATACTTTAAATGCCTAGTCAGAGAGGCAAGTTCGAGTTTTATATCTCCGTTTTTGATATTTCGTTGTTGAAAATATTTGCTGTATGTATTGCAACAAGTTTCGAAATTCTATGTAAATATTAATGCCGATGTTGATCGCATATTCTACTTTGAATTTTGAGTCATGCCATTTTGAAATAAGTTACGGTTTATGAGGCAACGCTGTAGGACGACCCGATGTTAAATTCGTTTTTGAAGTTGTTGATTTTTAAATTGATGAAGTATTCGTGCAGAGTCACAATATTATGATGTACTTGGGGAGTACCTAATGATTTTGAGATTGATGAAGTATTCGTGCAGAGTCACAATACTGTAGTACTTAGAGAGAAGTACCTTGTGTTTTGCGTCAGTTTTGGAAACTGAGCCGTGTATTTGTTTGAAGATTTGAGATTGAGTTTGGGCCGGTATTGGTAGAAACCGCGTATATTCGTTGAGTTGGAGGCGACGGTATTGAAGTCCGTGCGCATATATTTTTGTTGTCGAAAACTTTGGAAGTCGGGCGATAAAGCGACCTCGTTTTGGTAGCAAACGCATTTTTGATTTGCTAAACTCGTTAACCGTACGAATGGCTAATTAAATAAATGACTAGTAAGAATTGAGCAGGAGAAAGCAGAATTAAAGCAATAAGTAATTAACAAAGCAATAAGTGATTGACAGTGATGTAGTGAAATGTTGGACTACTACAATAAGCGTGGTGTAAATGATAGTTATTGTATTGATAAAGAAAACACGCGAATCGCACAGAAAGTACTACACTAAAAATGTAAACACAGTGATGGAAAAGGAAAGGGAAAGACTCTTCAGAGCATCGTATTTCAGCCGGCCATAAAGATAATTACTCCGAGAAACCCACTGTCCCCCTCCGACAGGAAAGGTCACGACCCAGGTGTGTAGGTTCGTGTTAGTCATGCATTTGGAAAAACGAGAAAACGGAACGTAGTATTTTAATTGTTGGTGTACGTTAGGAATAGTTATTGAGTTCTATTTTGGCAATTTTTATTCTTAGGTATCTCAGCTCTTGTACTGATGAACGCCTTCATTTAGTAAGAATGCCATTGGGGAAACAAAAGCATGCATTTTGTAAAGATAGACTAATAAAGTAATATGTAATGAAGAGGCTTGTTAGACTATTAAATGTATAGAGTGGATTACAGCATATAAGCAGACGGAACACGTTAGTCTTATAGTGAGACATTTTTGTTTTGCGGTGTTAAATTTTTCAGTGACAACAAACTTTGTTTTGGTTTATCTGTCCGTTAACGATGCGCGGTAACAACGCGCAGAGTGCCCCGCACAGCCAGCGACCTAATTTTTTTTTTCGTTCGCTCACCGCGCGCAGTGACGCTACGCTTGCTGACGACCACGCGAGAGAATTTTTTCTCCTTACCTTTGTAAAGGAAGGAACGGTTGCTTAGGACGCTGTTAGAAATGGCCTCGTATTTTAGTGCACACTAATTTTGTTTTGTGAAAGATCATTAATTGGCATTTTCGTAAATTGCTTCATGTAATTTTAATTTTCTAACTTAGGAGTAGAAGTGTACCTGTACACAAAATTTTTAAGCAAAAGAGTGACACTGATATAAGAAATTTTACGATAATAGAACAGCAGATCATTGTGAGGTTACATTCAGGTAAAGATTTTGAAACGAGCTTGTAGTTCTTATAAAAATAAATAAATAGATAACATCATATTGATATTAACTGTTTTACATTTATAAATATATTTGTGAGATTTTCTTGCATAAAAAATTTTAGAGAAAGATACTTGCAATTTTTTTGAATTGACAATTGTGACACGTTAATAGCTAGCCTGAAGTCTGTATATCAAACTTGATTTCATTGAAAAATTTTAAAGTGACTACCCTGTAAGGTGATTTGATTTTTCCTCTCGATAGTTCTCCATCATCATGATAGATGATAAGTTTTCCTAGGCTGATATTTTTTGGAAAAAAAACGCATGTTAATTCTTTTGCATAAATTGGTAAAATAGAAAATAGGTAGGTGTATAGACAGTAAAAACGCTTATGCAATTTATTTCTAGGGCTGATCACCGTATGAACCAATGCATTGTCTAGGCATCCAATAGACACAGTTTAAATGAGTTTCGTGAAGCAGAATAATTTTAATCGTTTGGATTGTAATCAACTTTTGAAAAAAATTTTTTAAATATTGTTGACCTACACTTATTTCATAAGCTTCGGTCAAAAAGGAGGAGGGATATGTCACGAAGATCAAGAAATATTAATAATTTTTTTTCTCTCCCTCTAAGTAACTTCTAACTCTAAATTATGAACGAAACAGCTAAGTTAATTAAAAGAGGGACAGGGTGAAAATGACCATTTTTCAGCAATGAAAAAAGACTAAGTCGGAAACATTAGCTTTAAGTTCGTGTTGGGGAATGGAAAAGATATAATTAGCTTGCAAGAGAATGCTGGCTTGACCCTCTGCGGTCAGGACACCACGCTCATAAATATATGTCAGCGTAGGGAGCACTGGGACGCCAATTATGTCCGTGACGGAGGCAGACTGAGTTTTTGAAATGTAAACATCTTTTTTTTAAAAGAATCACCACTATAAATGTTTGGTAGTTTAAGTTGATATTGCTATTGTGTAATTATTATTGTTTTGTGAAAGTGCTAGTGAAATAGAAGTTGAATTATTGGAAAGTTAATCATTGTATGTTAAGTTAAAAAGGTTGGTCTGTGTGTACAACCATGTGAGTTGATGTATAGCTTGCCAGGTGGCCATGAGCTGCCAGTAACTATAGTTTTTAAAATAAAATAGGAGTAGGACAGCTTGCTCTGAGATTTTAGTGTGTGCTCTGAGAGTTAGCTAGAGGTTAAATGGATAGGTAAATCACAGGTGCCAACTGGGAACTTGATACTTTGGCACTGATAGAACTGGACGCCAGAGCTGGCCAGGATGGGCAGAGAATATTCCTAAGCACTTACAGTGTTAGTTGTAAATGGGCAGTGCTGGAAGGGGGATAGCGTCTGTGCTGGAAGGAGGGGTGTGTTCGAGTCATCTCATAGAAAGTGACGTACAAGAGTTTGTGTATAAAAGAGGATACAGAGCCAGGGGCGGATGAGAAACGTGGAAGAGCGACGTGGAAAATGTAGCGTGTTGTACAGGGGTGAAGGTCACCTCTGAGTTTCTCCCTGCTTTTATGGATCAAGAAAACTCTACGATTCTGTGATGGCAAAGCAGAAGGAGGATTCTTGACCACTGTAACAGTGTGCCAGAAAGTCTACCTGGCTGCGTATGAGGCGCGTCGTAAAGACCGCTGCAGTTTTTAGATGGGCCGAATCAAATCAGATAGCCATCTCAGGTTTTCAAAGACTCTGTCAAAGACCGCGGGTGATCGATTATTTTCCAGGCAGAAGGCAAATTCCTGGTGGAAGTTTAATGTCACGGCGCTGGGAGATGTTACAGAACGAGATGTTACATAGTGGTAGTAACTATCGTTGGAAGCAGTAGCGGTCATGCATGAGGCATACCGCCGAGAACGGCAAAGGTTGGCCGTTGTGAAGAAGAGAAGAGATGAGAAACGAAGTTAAGAGAAGAGAAGATGAGAAACGAAGTTATGATGAAGAGAAGAGAAGCGAAAAGAAGTAATGAATAAGTGAGGAGAAATAGGCCTAACGAGGAGCGTAACAGTGGCAGTGAAGGCTACTGTATTTGGGTTCCAGGGAGCGGACCCGTGTCGAGACGTCGACGGTGTTTTTGAGCATCTTTAACCCCCCCCCCCCCAGCACAAGAAGAGCCGATAACGATGTGAGCCCAGCACAAGAAGAAAGTGTAACGATGTGAGCCCAGCACATGGAGAAAGAGCCGATAACGATGTGAGCCCAGCACAAGAGAAAGTAACGAACCATACGAGCAGAGAACAAGAGAGAGTAACGAATTATATGAGCAGAGAACAAGGAGAACGTGACAATACCTATGTGAGTAAAAGAAAATTCTAACTAATTAGGGAAATCTCAGAGCACGTAGCATATAAGTATAAACTAGAACCTAAAACTAAAACTAGAATCTTAATTAAGCATTAAACTAAAATTAGAAGTAAACCTTGAAGTAAAAAGATATTGATGGAACCATTGAAAAGACTTGCAAGTTAAATGACATTTGTTTTGAACTTTGTGTATTATTATTGAACATTGATGTGTGGCGCCAGAACTCTGAAATAATGACTGTTCTATTATGTTGTAAAATGCCTAAGCAATGTTAGAAGTAGTACTGCATGAAGAAATTGAGTTTTGTATTTCTTTGATTTTATTCATCATTTATCATGTTTCTTTCTTCTTTCTTCCCCCTTTCCCATGGGTGCGAGTGTGGATGGCTGACTGACTAACCAACGTGTGAGAGGAAACCTATAGACCAATAAATTTGAACTTGTACTCTGATAATGCGGCTTTCTCCTGTCTATGGTTTTGAAAGAGTGGTTGCTGTCGTTGTTATACGTTGTGTCGTCTGTGCCGTCTACACTTCACCCCTACCCGTATGCAAGCACGCATGCAAACATGTCGGCAATACGTAACCTACACGCAGAATTAAATTCGAGCCAAACAAACATCTTGGTATTCTGTGTGTGGATTTGTCATTCTCTTTATGCAAGTCCTACGTGGAGCCGGCAAGCCATCCCTCTCCCCTCCTGTCGGAGAAGGGAGGGTGGTGACATTTTGGTGACCCGCTGACGTGATAGGTAAAAATTGTTTTGCGGTGTGTTTGCATCATTTCTCTTTCTGCTATCTATCTCATGTAGTATCATCATATTTTGCAGTTATGATGGTTACATTATTTTGATTTAAGAAAGTGGTGAATTAGTGTTTGATATATCTTTTGATGCTTTAATTTTTGAAAACTTGTTTTGATGTATTCTGCCTTTAATTTTTGAAATCTTGTTTTGACGTTGTATTCTGCTTTAATACTCATTTTTGCGTGTAACCATTTCGTGATTTATTTTGAGAGCGCCGGCATTTGTGGGCCGATAAATTCGTTTTGATTGTTTTTTGAAAATGTAATACTTTAAATGCCTAGTCAGAGAGGCAAGTTCGAGTTTTATATCTCCGTTTTTGATATTTCGTTGTTGAAAATATTTGCTGTATGTATTGCAACAAGTTTCGAAATTCTATGTAAATATTAATGCCGATGTTGATCGCATATTCTACTTTGAATTTTGAGTCATGCCATTTTGAAATAAGTTACGGTTTATGAGGCAACGCTGTAGGACGACCCGATGTTAAATTCGTTTTTGAAGTTGTTGATTTTTAAATTGATGAAGTATTCGTGCAGAGTCACAATATTATGATGTACTTGGGGAGTACCTAATGATTTTGAGATTGATGAAGTATTCGTGCAGAGTCACAATACTGTAGTACTTAGAGAGAAGTACCTTGTGTTTTGCGTCAGTTTTGGAAACTGAGCCGTGTATTTGTTTGAAGATTTGAGATTGAGTTTGGGCCGGTATTGGTAGAAACCGCGTATATTCGTTGAGTTGGAGGCGACGGTATTGAAGTCCGTGCGCATATATTTTTGTTGTCGAAAACTTTGGAAGTCGGGCGATAAAGCGACCTCGTTTTGGTAGCAAACGCATTTTTGATTTGCTAAACTCGTTAACCGTACGAATGGCTAATTAAATAAATGACTAGTAAGAATTGAGCAGGAGAAAGCAGAATTAAAGCAATAAGTAATTAACAAAGCAATAAGTGATTGACAGTGATGTAGTGAAATGTTGGACTACTACAATAAGCGTGGTGTAAATGATAGTTATTGTATTGATAAAGAAAACACGCGAATCGCACAGAAAGTACTACACTAAAAATGTAAACACAGTGATGGAAAAGGAAAGGGAAAGACTCTTCAGAGCATCGTATTTCAGCCGGCCATAAAGATAATTACTCCGAGAAACCCACTGTCCCCCTCCGACAGGAAAGGTCACGACCCAGGTGTGTAGGTTCGTGTTAGTCATGCATTTGGAAAAACGAGAAAACGGAACGTAGTATTTTAATTGTTGGTGTACGTTAGGAATAGTTATTGAGTTCTATTTTGGCAATTTTTATTCTTAGGTATCTCAGCTCTTGTACTGATGAACGCCTTCATTTAGTAAGAATGCCATTGGGGAAACAAAAGCATGCATTTTGTAAAGATAGACTAATAAAGTAATATGTAATGAAGAGGCTTGTTAGACTATTAAATGTATAGAGTGGATTACAGCATATAAGCAGACGGAACACGTTAGTCTTATAGTGAGACATTTTTGTTTTGCGGTGTTAAATTTTTCAGTGACAACAAACTTTGTTTTGGTTTATCTGTCCGTTAACGATGCGCGGTAACAACGCGCAGAGTGCCCCGCACAGCCAGCGACCTAATTTTTTTTTTCGTTCGCTCACCGCGCGCAGTGACGCTACGCTTGCTGACGACCACGCGAGAGAATTTTTTCTCCTTACCTTTGTAAAGGAAGGAACGGTTGCTTAGGACGCTGTTAGAAATGGCCTCGTATTTTAGTGCACACTAATTTTGTTTTGTGAAAGATCATTAATTGGCATTTTCGTAAATTGCTTCATGTAATTTTAATTTTCTAACTTAGGAGTAGAAGTGTACCTGTACACAAAATTTTTAAGCAAAAGAGTGACACTGATATAAGAAATTTTACGATAATAGAACAGCAGATCATTGTGAGGTTACATTCAGGTAAAGATTTTGAAACGAGCTTGTAGTTCTTATAAAAATAAATAAATAGATAACATCATATTGATATTAACTGTTTTACATTTATAAATATATTTGTGAGATTTTCTTGCATAAAAAATTTTAGAGAAAGATACTTGCAATTTTTTTGAATTGACAATTGTGACACGTTAATAGCTAGCCTGAAGTCTGTATATCAAACTTGATTTCATTGAAAAATTTTAAAGTGACTACCCTGTAAGGTGATTTGATTTTTCCTCTCGATAGTTCTCCATCATCATGATAGATGATAAGTTTTCCTAGGCTGATATTTTTTGGAAAAAAAACGCATGTTAATTCTTTTGCATAAATTGGTAAAATAGAAAATAGGTAGGTGTATAGACAGTAAAAACGCTTATGCAATTTATTTCTAGGGCTGATCACCGTATGAACCAATGCATTGTCTAGGCATCCAATAGACACAGTTTAAATGAGTTTCGTGAAGCAGAATAATTTTAATCGTTTGGATTGTAATCAACTTTTGAAAAAAATTTTTTAAATATTGTTGACCTACACTTATTTCATAAGCTTCGGTCAAAAAGGAGGAGGGATATGTCACGAAGATCAAGAAATATTAATAATTTTTTTTCTCTCCCTCTAAGTAACTTCTAACTCTAAATTATGAACGAAACAGCTAAGTTAATTAAAAGAGGGACAGGGTGAAAATGACCATTTTTCAGCAATGAAAAAAGACTAAGTCGGAAACATTAGCTTTAAGTTCGTGTTGGGGAATGGAAAAGATATAATTAGCTTGCAAGAGAATGCTGGCTTGACCCTCTGCGGTCAGGACACCACGCTCATAAATATATGTCAGCGTAGGGAGCACTGGGACGCCAATTATGTCCGTGACGGAGGCAGACTGAGTTTTTGAAATGTAAACATCTTTTTTTTAAAAGAATCACCACTATAAATGTTTGGTAGTTTAAGTTGATATTGCTATTGTGTAATTATTATTGTTTTGTGAAAGTGCTAGTGAAATAGAAGTTGAATTATTGGAAAGTTAATCATTGTATGTTAAGTTAAAAAGGTTGGTCTGTGTGTACAACCATGTGAGTTGATGTATAGCTTGCCAGGTGGCCATGAGCTGCCAGTAACTATAGTTTTTAAAATAAAATAGGAGTAGGACAGCTTGCTCTGAGATTTTAGTGTGTGCTCTGAGAGTTAGCTAGAGGTTAAATGGATAGGTAAATCACAGGTGCCAACTGGGAACTTGATACTTTGGCACTGATAGAACTGGACGCCAGAGCTGGCCAGGATGGGCAGAGAATATTCCTAAGCACTTACAGTGTTAGTTGTAAATGGGCAGTGCTGGAAGGGGGATAGCGTCTGTGCTGGAAGGAGGGGTGTGTTCGAGTCATCTCATAGAAAGTGACGTACAAGAGTTTGTGTATAAAAGAGGATACAGAGCCAGGGGCGGATGAGAAACGTGGAAGAGCGACGTGGAAAATGTAGCGTGTTGTACAGGGGTGAAGGTCACCTCTGAGTTTCTCCCTGCTTTTATGGATCAAGAAAACTCTACGATTCTGTGATGGCAAAGCAGAAGGAGGATTCTTGACCACTGTAACAGTGTGCCAGAAAGTCTACCTGGCTGCGTATGAGGCGCGTCGTAAAGACCGCTGCAGTTTTTAGATGGGCCGAATCAAATCAGATAGCCATCTCAGGTTTTCAAAGACTCTGTCAAAGACCGCGGGTGATCGATTATTTTCCAGGCAGAAGGCAAATTCCTGGTGGAAGTTTAATGTCACGGCGCTGGGAGATGTTACAGAACGAGATGTTACATAGTGGTAGTAACTATCGTTGGAAGCAGTAGCGGTCATGCATGAGGCATACCGCCGAGAACGGCAAAGGTTGGCCGTTGTGAAGAAGAGAAGAGATGAGAAACGAAGTTAAGAGAAGAGAAGATGAGAAACGAAGTTATGATGAAGAGAAGAGAAGCGAAAAGAAGTAATGAATAAGTGAGGAGAAATAGGCCTAACGAGGAGCGTAACAGTGGCAGTGAAGGCTACTGTATTTGGGTTCCAGGGAGCGGACCCGTGTCGAGACGTCGACGGTGTTTTTGAGCATCTTTAACCCCCCCCCCCCAGCACAAGAAGAGCCGATAACGATGTGAGCCCAGCACAAGAAGAAAGTGTAACGATGTGAGCCCAGCACATGGAGAAAGAGCCGATAACGATGTGAGCCCAGCACAAGAGAAAGTAACGAACCATACGAGCAGAGAACAAGAGAGAGTAACGAATTATATGAGCAGAGAACAAGGAGAACGTGACAATACCTATGTGAGTAAAAGAAAATTCTAACTAATTAGGGAAATCTCAGAGCACGTAGCATATAAGTATAAACTAGAACCTAAAACTAAAACTAGAATCTTAATTAAGCATTAAACTAAAATTAGAAGTAAACCTTGAAGTAAAAAGATATTGATGGAACCATTGAAAAGACTTGCAAGTTAAATGACATTTGTTTTGAACTTTGTGTATTATTATTGAACATTGATGTGTGGCGCCAGAACTCTGAAATAATGACTGTTCTATTATGTTGTAAAATGCCTAAGCAATGTTAGAAGTAGTACTGCATGAAGAAATTGAGTTTTGTATTTCTTTGATTTTATTCATCATTTATCATGTTTCTTTCTTCTTTCTTCCCCCTTTCCCATGGGTGCGAGTGTGGATGGCTGACTGACTAACCAACGTGTGAGAGGAAACCTATAGACCAATAAATTTGAACTTGTACTCTGATAATGCGGCTTTCTCCTGTCTATGGTTTTGAAAGAGTGGTTGCTGTCGTTGTTATACGTTGTGTCGTCTGTGCCGTCTACACTTCACCCCTACCCGTATGCAAGCACGCATGCAAACATGTCGGCAATACGTAACCTACACGCAGAATTAAATTCGAGCCAAACAAACATCTTGGTATTCTGTGTGTGGATTTGTCATTCTCTTTATGCAAGTCCTACGTGGAGCCGGCAAGCCATCCCTCTCCCCTCCTGTCGGAGAAGGGAGGGTGGTGACATTTTGGTGACCCGCTGACGTGATAGGTAAAAATTGTTTTGCGGTGTGTTTGCATCATTTCTCTTTCTGCTATCTATCTCATGTAGTATCATCATATTTTGCAGTTATGATGGTTACATTATTTTGATTTAAGAAAGTGGTGAATTAGTGTTTGATATATCTTTTGATGCTTTAATTTTTGAAAACTTGTTTTGATGTATTCTGCCTTTAATTTTTGAAATCTTGTTTTGACGTTGTATTCTGCTTTAATACTCATTTTTGCGTGTAACCATTTCGTGATTTATTTTGAGAGCGCCGGCATTTGTGGGCCGATAAATTCGTTTTGATTGTTTTTTGAAAATGTAATACTTTAAATGCCTAGTCAGAGAGGCAAGTTCGAGTTTTATATCTCCGTTTTTGATATTTCGTTGTTGAAAATATTTGCTGTATGTATTGCAACAAGTTTCGAAATTCTATGTAAATATTAATGCCGATGTTGATCGCATATTCTACTTTGAATTTTGAGTCATGCCATTTTGAAATAAGTTACGGTTTATGAGGCAACGCTGTAGGACGACCCGATGTTAAATTCGTTTTTGAAGTTGTTGATTTTTAAATTGATGAAGTATTCGTGCAGAGTCACAATATTATGATGTACTTGGGGAGTACCTAATGATTTTGAGATTGATGAAGTATTCGTGCAGAGTCACAATACTGTAGTACTTAGAGAGAAGTACCTTGTGTTTTGCGTCAGTTTTGGAAACTGAGCCGTGTATTTGTTTGAAGATTTGAGATTGAGTTTGGGCCGGTATTGGTAGAAACCGCGTATATTCGTTGAGTTGGAGGCGACGGTATTGAAGTCCGTGCGCATATATTTTTGTTGTCGAAAACTTTGGAAGTCGGGCGATAAAGCGACCTCGTTTTGGTAGCAAACGCATTTTTGATTTGCTAAACTCGTTAACCGTACGAATGGCTAATTAAATAAATGACTAGTAAGAATTGAGCAGGAGAAAGCAGAATTAAAGCAATAAGTAATTAACAAAGCAATAAGTGATTGACAGTGATGTAGTGAAATGTTGGACTACTACAATAAGCGTGGTGTAAATGATAGTTATTGTATTGATAAAGAAAACACGCGAATCGCACAGAAAGTACTACACTAAAAATGTAAACACAGTGATGGAAAAGGAAAGGGAAAGACTCTTCAGAGCATCGTATTTCAGCCGGCCATAAAGATAATTACTCCGAGAAACCCACTGTCCCCCTCCGACAGGAAAGGTCACGACCCAGGTGTGTAGGTTCGTGTTAGTCATGCATTTGGAAAAACGAGAAAACGGAACGTAGTATTTTAATTGTTGGTGTACGTTAGGAATAGTTATTGAGTTCTATTTTGGCAATTTTTATTCTTAGGTATCTCAGCTCTTGTACTGATGAACGCCTTCATTTAGTAAGAATGCCATTGGGGAAACAAAAGCATGCATTTTGTAAAGATAGACTAATAAAGTAATATGTAATGAAGAGGCTTGTTAGACTATTAAATGTATAGAGTGGATTACAGCATATAAGCAGACGGAACACGTTAGTCTTATAGTGAGACATTTTTGTTTTGCGGTGTTAAATTTTTCAGTGACAACAAACTTTGTTTTGGTTTATCTGTCCGTTAACGATGCGCGGTAACAACGCGCAGAGTGCCCCGCACAGCCAGCGACCTAATTTTTTTTTTCGTTCGCTCACCGCGCGCAGTGACGCTACGCTTGCTGACGACCACGCGAGAGAATTTTTTCTCCTTACCTTTGTAAAGGAAGGAACGGTTGCTTAGGACGCTGTTAGAAATGGCCTCGTATTTTAGTGCACACTAATTTTGTTTTGTGAAAGATCATTAATTGGCATTTTCGTAAATTGCTTCATGTAATTTTAATTTTCTAACTTAGGAGTAGAAGTGTACCTGTACACAAAATTTTTAAGCAAAAGAGTGACACTGATATAAGAAATTTTACGATAATAGAACAGCAGATCATTGTGAGGTTACATTCAGGTAAAGATTTTGAAACGAGCTTGTAGTTCTTATAAAAATAAATAAATAGATAACATCATATTGATATTAACTGTTTTACATTTATAAATATATTTGTGAGATTTTCTTGCATAAAAAATTTTAGAGAAAGATACTTGCAATTTTTTTGAATTGACAATTGTGACACGTTAATAGCTAGCCTGAAGTCTGTATATCAAACTTGATTTCATTGAAAAATTTTAAAGTGACTACCCTGTAAGGTGATTTGATTTTTCCTCTCGATAGTTCTCCATCATCATGATAGATGATAAGTTTTCCTAGGCTGATATTTTTTGGAAAAAAAACGCATGTTAATTCTTTTGCATAAATTGGTAAAATAGAAAATAGGTAGGTGTATAGACAGTAAAAACGCTTATGCAATTTATTTCTAGGGCTGATCACCGTATGAACCAATGCATTGTCTAGGCATCCAATAGACACAGTTTAAATGAGTTTCGTGAAGCAGAATAATTTTAATCGTTTGGATTGTAATCAACTTTTGAAAAAAATTTTTTAAATATTGTTGACCTACACTTATTTCATAAGCTTCGGTCAAAAAGGAGGAGGGATATGTCACGAAGATCAAGAAATATTAATAATTTTTTTTCTCTCCCTCTAAGTAACTTCTAACTCTAAATTATGAACGAAACAGCTAAGTTAATTAAAAGAGGGACAGGGTGAAAATGACCATTTTTCAGCAATGAAAAAAGACTAAGTCGGAAACATTAGCTTTAAGTTCGTGTTGGGGAATGGAAAAGATATAATTAGCTTGCAAGAGAATGCTGGCTTGACCCTCTGCGGTCAGGACACCACGCTCATAAATATATGTCAGCGTAGGGAGCACTGGGACGCCAATTATGTCCGTGACGGAGGCAGACTGAGTTTTTGAAATGTAAACATCTTTTTTTTAAAAGAATCACCACTATAAATGTTTGGTAGTTTAAGTTGATATTGCTATTGTGTAATTATTATTGTTTTGTGAAAGTGCTAGTGAAATAGAAGTTGAATTATTGGAAAGTTAATCATTGTATGTTAAGTTAAAAAGGTTGGTCTGTGTGTACAACCATGTGAGTTGATGTATAGCTTGCCAGGTGGCCATGAGCTGCCAGTAACTATAGTTTTTAAAATAAAATAGGAGTAGGACAGCTTGCTCTGAGATTTTAGTGTGTGCTCTGAGAGTTAGCTAGAGGTTAAATGGATAGGTAAATCACAGGTGCCAACTGGGAACTTGATACTTTGGCACTGATAGAACTGGACGCCAGAGCTGGCCAGGATGGGCAGAGAATATTCCTAAGCACTTACAGTGTTAGTTGTAAATGGGCAGTGCTGGAAGGGGGATAGCGTCTGTGCTGGAAGGAGGGGTGTGTTCGAGTCATCTCATAGAAAGTGACGTACAAGAGTTTGTGTATAAAAGAGGATACAGAGCCAGGGGCGGATGAGAAACGTGGAAGAGCGACGTGGAAAATGTAGCGTGTTGTACAGGGGTGAAGGTCACCTCTGAGTTTCTCCCTGCTTTTATGGATCAAGAAAACTCTACGATTCTGTGATGGCAAAGCAGAAGGAGGATTCTTGACCACTGTAACAGTGTGCCAGAAAGTCTACCTGGCTGCGTATGAGGCGCGTCGTAAAGACCGCTGCAGTTTTTAGATGGGCCGAATCAAATCAGATAGCCATCTCAGGTTTTCAAAGACTCTGTCAAAGACCGCGGGTGATCGATTATTTTCCAGGCAGAAGGCAAATTCTTGGTGGAAGTTTAATGTCACGGCGCTGGGAGATGTTACAGAACGAGATGTTACATAGTGGTAGTAACTATCGTTGGAAGCAGTAGCGGTCATGCATGAGGCATACCGCCGAGAACGGCAAAGGTTGGCCGTTGTGAAGAAGAGAAGAGATGAGAAACGAAGTTAAGAGAAGAGAAGATGAGAAACGAAGTTATGATGAAGAGAAGAGAAGCGAAAAGAAGTAATGAATAAGTGAGGAGAAATAGGCCTAACGAGGAGCGTAACAGTGGCAGTGAAGGCTACTGTATTTGGGTTCCAGGGAGCGGACCCGTGTCGAGACGTCGACGGTGTTTTTGAGCATCTTTAACCCCCCCCCCCAGCACAAGAAGAGCCGATAACGATGTGAGCCCAGCACAAGAAGAAAGTGTAACGATGTGAGCCCAGCACATGGAGAAAGAGCCGATAACGATGTGAGCCCAGCACAAGAGAAAGTAACGAACCATACGAGCAGAGAACAAGAGAGAGTAACGAATTATATGAGCAGAGAACAAGGAGAACGTGACAATACCTATGTGAGTAAAAGAAAATTCTAACTAATTAGGGAAATCTCAGAGCACGTAGCATATAAGTATAAACTAGAACCTAAAACTAAAACTAGAATCTTAATTAAGCATTAAACTAAAATTAGAAGTAAACCTTGAAGTAAAAAGATATTGATGGAACCATTGAAAAGACTTGCAAGTTAAATGACATTTGTTTTGAACTTTGTGTATTATTATTGAACATTGATGTGTGGCGCCAGAACTCTGAAATAATGACTGTTCTATTATGTTGTAAAATGCCTAAGCAATGTTAGAAGTAGTACTGCATGAAGAAATTGAGTTTTGTATTTCTTTGATTTTATTCATCATTTATCATGTTTCTTTCTTCTTTCTTCCCCCTTTCCCATGGGTGCGAGTGTGGATGGCTGACTGACTAACCAACGTGTGAGAGGAAACCTATAGACCAATAAATTTGAACTTGTACTCTGATAATGCGGCTTTCTCCTGTCTATGGTTTTGAAAGAGTGGTTGCTGTCGTTGTTATACGTTGTGTCGTCTGTGCCGTCTACACTTCACCCCTACCCGTATGCAAGCACGCATGCAAACATGTCGGCAATACGTAACCTACACGCAGAATTAAATTCGAGCCAAACAAACATCTTGGTATTCTGTGTGTGGATTTGTCATTCTCTTTATGCAAGTCCTACGTGGAGCCGGCAAGCCATCCCTCTCCCCTCCTGTCGGAGAAGGGAGGGTGGTGACATTTTGGTGACCCGCTGACGTGATAGGTAAAAATTGTTTTGCGGTGTGTTTGCATCATTTCTCTTTCTGCTATCTATCTCATGTAGTATCATCATATTTTGCAGTTATGATGGTTACATTATTTTGATTTAAGAAAGTGGTGAATTAGTGTTTGATATATCTTTTGATGCTTTAATTTTTGAAAACTTGTTTTGATGTATTCTGCCTTTAATTTTTGAAATCTTGTTTTGACGTTGTATTCTGCTTTAATACTCATTTTTGCGTGTAACCATTTCGTGATTTATTTTGAGAGCGCCGGCATTTGTGGGCCGATAAATTCGTTTTGATTGTTTTTTGAAAATGTAATACTTTAAATGCCTAGTCAGAGAGGCAAGTTCGAGTTTTATATCTCCGTTTTTGATATTTCGTTGTTGAAAATATTTGCTGTATGTATTGCAACAAGTTTCGAAATTCTATGTAAATATTAATGCCGATGTTGATCGCATATTCTACTTTGAATTTTGAGTCATGCCATTTTGAAATAAGTTACGGTTTATGAGGCAACGCTGTAGGACGACCCGATGTTAAATTCGTTTTTGAAGTTGTTGATTTTTAAATTGATGAAGTATTCGTGCAGAGTCACAATATTATGATGTACTTGGGGAGTACCTAATGATTTTGAGATTGATGAAGTATTCGTGCAGAGTCACAATACTGTAGTACTTAGAGAGAAGTACCTTGTGTTTTGCGTCAGTTTTGGAAACTGAGCCGTGTATTTGTTTGAAGATTTGAGATTGAGTTTGGGCCGGTATTGGTAGAAACCGCGTATATTCGTTGAGTTGGAGGCGACGGTATTGAAGTCCGTGCGCATATATTTTTGTTGTCGAAAACTTTGGAAGTCGGGCGATAAAGCGACCTCGTTTTGGTAGCAAACGCATTTTTGATTTGCTAAACTCGTTAACCGTACGAATGGCTAATTAAATAAATGACTAGTAAGAATTGAGCAGGAGAAAGCAGAATTAAAGCAATAAGTAATTAACAAAGCAATAAGTGATTGACAGTGATGTAGTGAAATGTTGGACTACTACAATAAGCGTGGTGTAAATGATAGTTATTGTATTGATAAAGAAAACACGCGAATCGCACAGAAAGTACTACACTAAAAATGTAAACACAGTGATGGAAAAGGAAAGGGAAAGACTCTTCAGAGCATCGTATTTCAGCCGGCCATAAAGATAATTACTCCGAGAAACCCACTGTCCCCCTCCGACAGGAAAGGTCACGACCCAGGTGTGTAGGTTCGTGTTAGTCATGCATTTGGAAAAACGAGAAAACGGAACGTAGTATTTTAATTGTTGGTGTACGTTAGGAATAGTTATTGAGTTCTATTTTGGCAATTTTTATTCTTAGGTATCTCAGCTCTTGTACTGATGAACGCCTTCATTTAGTAAGAATGCCATTGGGGAAACAAAAGCATGCATTTTGTAAAGATAGACTAATAAAGTAATATGTAATGAAGAGGCTTGTTAGACTATTAAATGTATAGAGTGGATTACAGCATATAAGCAGACGGAACACGTTAGTCTTATAGTGAGACATTTTTGTTTTGCGGTGTTAAATTTTTCAGTGACAACAAACTTTGTTTTGGTTTATCTGTCCGTTAACGATGCGCGGTAACAACGCGCAGAGTGCCCCGCACAGCCAGCGACCTAATTTTTTTTTTCGTTCGCTCACCGCGCGCAGTGACGCTACGCTTGCTGACGACCACGCGAGAGAATTTTTTCTCCTTACCTTTGTAAAGGAAGGAACGGTTGCTTAGGACGCTGTTAGAAATGGCCTCGTATTTTAGTGCACACTAATTTTGTTTTGTGAAAGATCATTAATTGGCATTTTCGTAAATTGCTTCATGTAATTTTAATTTTCTAACTTAGGAGTAGAAGTGTACCTGTACACAAAATTTTTAAGCAAAAGAGTGACACTGATATAAGAAATTTTACGATAATAGAACAGCAGATCATTGTGAGGTTACATTCAGGTAAAGATTTTGAAACGAGCTTGTAGTTCTTATAAAAATAAATAAATAGATAACATCATATTGATATTAACTGTTTTACATTTATAAATATATTTGTGAGATTTTCTTGCATAAAAAATTTTAGAGAAAGATACTTGCAATTTTTTTGAATTGACAATTGTGACACGTTAATAGCTAGCCTGAAGTCTGTATATCAAACTTGATTTCATTGAAAAATTTTAAAGTGACTACCCTGTAAGGTGATTTGATTTTTCCTCTCGATAGTTCTCCATCATCATGATAGATGATAAGTTTTCCTAGGCTGATATTTTTTGGAAAAAAAACGCATGTTAATTCTTTTGCATAAATTGGTAAAATAGAAAATAGGTAGGTGTATAGACAGTAAAAACGCTTATGCAATTTATTTCTAGGGCTGATCACCGTATGAACCAATGCATTGTCTAGGCATCCAATAGACACAGTTTAAATGAGTTTCGTGAAGCAGAATAATTTTAATCGTTTGGATTGTAATCAACTTTTGAAAAAAATTTTTTAAATATTGTTGACCTACACTTATTTCATAAGCTTCGGTCAAAAAGGAGGAGGGATATGTCACGAAGATCAAGAAATATTAATAATTTTTTTTCTCTCCCTCTAAGTAACTTCTAACTCTAAATTATGAACGAAACAGCTAAGTTAATTAAAAGAGGGACAGGGTGAAAATGACCATTTTTCAGCAATGAAAAAAGACTAAGTCGGAAACATTAGCTTTAAGTTCGTGTTGGGGAATGGAAAAGATATAATTAGCTTGCAAGAGAATGCTGGCTTGACCCTCTGCGGTCAGGACACCACGCTCATAAATATATGTCAGCGTAGGGAGCACTGGGACGCCAATTATGTCCGTGACGGAGGCAGACTGAGTTTTTGAAATGTAAACATCTTTTTTTTAAAAGAATCACCACTATAAATGTTTGGTAGTTTAAGTTGATATTGCTATTGTGTAATTATTATTGTTTTGTGAAAGTGCTAGTGAAATAGAAGTTGAATTATTGGAAAGTTAATCATTGTATGTTAAGTTAAAAAGGTTGGTCTGTGTGTACAACCATGTGAGTTGATGTATAGCTTGCCAGGTGGCCATGAGCTGCCAGTAACTATAGTTTTTAAAATAAAATAGGAGTAGGACAGCTTGCTCTGAGATTTTAGTGTGTGCTCTGAGAGTTAGCTAGAGGTTAAATGGATAGGTAAATCACAGGTGCCAACTGGGAACTTGATACTTTGGCACTGATAGAACTGGACGCCAGAGCTGGCCAGGATGGGCAGAGAATATTCCTAAGCACTTACAGTGTTAGTTGTAAATGGGCAGTGCTGGAAGGGGGATAGCGTCTGTGCTGGAAGGAGGGGTGTGTTCGAGTCATCTCATAGAAAGTGACGTACAAGAGTTTGTGTATAAAAGAGGATACAGAGCCAGGGGCGGATGAGAAACGTGGAAGAGCGACGTGGAAAATGTAGCGTGTTGTACAGGGGTGAAGGTCACCTCTGAGTTTCTCCCTGCTTTTATGGATCAAGAAAACTCTACGATTCTGTGATGGCAAAGCAGAAGGAGGATTCTTGACCACTGTAACAGTGTGCCAGAAAGTCTACCTGGCTGCGTATGAGGCGCGTCGTAAAGACCGCTGCAGTTTTTAGATGGGCCGAATCAAATCAGATAGCCATCTCAGGTTTTCAAAGACTCTGTCAAAGACCGCGGGTGATCGATTATTTTCCAGGCAGAAGGCAAATTCCTGGTGGAAGTTTAATGTCACGGCGCTGGGAGATGTTACAGAACGAGATGTTACATAGTGGTAGTAACTATCGTTGGAAGCAGTAGCGGTCATGCATGAGGCATACCGCCGAGAACGGCAAAGGTTGGCCGTTGTGAAGAAGAGAAGAGATGAGAAACGAAGTTAAGAGAAGAGAAGATGAGAAACGAAGTTATGATGAAGAGAAGAGAAGCGAAAAGAAGTAATGAATAAGTGAGGAGAAATAGGCCTAACGAGGAGCGTAACAGTGGCAGTGAAGGCTACTGTATTTGGGTTCCAGGGAGCGGACCCGTGTCGAGACGTCGACGGTGTTTTTGAGCATCTTTAACCCCCCCCCCCCCCCCAGCACAAGAAGAGCCGATAACGATGTGAGCCCAGCACAAGAAGAAAGTGTAACGATGTGAGCCCAGCACATGGAGAAAGAGCCGATAACGATGTGAGCCCAGCACAAGAGAAAGTAACGAACCATACGAGCAGAGAACAAGAGAGAGTAACGAATTATATGAGCAGAGAACAAGGAGAACGTGACAATACCTATGTGAGTAAAAGAAAATTCTAACTAATTAGGGAAATCTCAGAGCACGTAGCATATAAGTATAAACTAGAACCTAAAACTAAAACTAGAATCTTAATTAAGCATTAAACTAAAATTAGAAGTAAACCTTGAAGTAAAAAGATATTGATGGAACCATTGAAAAGACTTGCAAGTTAAATGACATTTGTTTTGAACTTTGTGTATTATTATTGAACATTGATGTGTGGCGCCAGAACTCTGAAATAATGACTGTTCTATTATGTTGTAAAATGCCTAAGCAATGTTAGAAGTAGTACTGCATGAAGAAATTGAGTTTTGTATTTCTTTGATTTTATTCATCATTTATCATGTTTCTTTCTTCTTTCTTCCCCCTTTCCCATGGGTGCGAGTGTGGATGGCTGACTGACTAACCAACGTGTGAGAGGAAACCTATAGACCAATAAATTTGAACTTGTACTCTGATAATGCGGCTTTCTCCTGTCTATGGTTTTGAAAGAGTGGTTGCTGTCGTTGTTATACGTTGTGTCGTCTGTGCCGTCTACACTTCACCCCTACCCGTATGCAAGCACGCATGCAAACATGTCGGCAATACGTAACCTACACGCAGAATTAAATTCGAGCCAAACAAACATCTTGGTATTCTGTGTGTGGATTTGTCATTCTCTTTATGCAAGTCCTACGTGGAGCCGGCAAGCCATCCCTCTCCCCTCCTGTCGGAGAAGGGAGGGTGGCGACAATGGGCACTACTACAAAACGGCCGTATTTTGGTACACTTGTGTAACTTGCTTTTTCTGGTTCTGCACTTCAGGGTCTGAAATAAACAATAAATAATAAACGAATGTTTATAAGTCATTTATGTACATACATGTAATTTAGTTAATCCTAAAGTGTAAGCCGTGATTAAAGCATGGAGGCGGTAAAAGTGGTGGAGGTAGTGGTGGCGTTACAATATAGTTGTAACCCTTGCATTGTGTACCTTGTACTTATGGGTATATACAGTATCAATACATTTACATTGAATGTGTAATACAATACTCTTAAATATTATTAAAATCTATAGTACAATAATATTTAAAGTTTTTAACATATATATAAATGATTTTATTAAAAAAATGGTTCTTTGTCAATTGCAATAACATAAATAATTAAATGTAAAACAAATAAATGCAGTTAACAAGATAATACCGCTTGAAAGTTACGTATCACCACCGTGTTTACCATGTTGGCAAAAGAAAAACAAGCTATATATAATATGCGTAAAGTTGCGGTACTCTCGGTTATTGCAACAAATATGTTCATGTTTTAATCTGTTTGCGTATGAACGAGTTTTTTTGTGATTCATTCCTTTTATCTAGACTTAAGGTGATATACTTATTAAATGTTACCTAAGTTTAGTTTTACCTAATGTAGTTTTACATTATTATTTCTGTCACCACTAGTCTTATTCTCATAATGAGTTTAGTTGAGCGGTGGTATATTGGAGTGAGGTTTATTTCACCTGCACGCTTAAACTATTACACCATGTGGAAATCGTAGATTAGAAAATGTCTGAATTTGATAAAGGTGGACGAGGTCCGAAAGAGGGACACACTTCAGTCATAAAAGCAGTCGTTGCGATTTCAGGCAGCTTTACTAGTTCTCCATGAACTGCACACTCATATTTTAGTGGAATTCCAATTCATTGTCGCGAAAATAGCGATTGGTGTTTTCTTCTTGTAAGCTTCGGGTCCAGTCGCGTGACCCTGGTAAATCGCCATTGTGGCTTCGCTGAAACTGAAGTCTTTCGTTGCACAAATCACTCAGGGTCTACTTCAAGCTTTTGTACCAAATGAGGACATGTGTATTTCTCTATTGTAAATTTATGTTCAGTGATCTTGTTCATGCGGACACATTTTTGATACCCATTCTCCTTGAGTAGTCATGCACACCACACAACAGAGGTATGCACAACAGTTATTAGGTAAACCGTCACTCATAGGTAGGTAGTGTTACGAAGAATTATGAGCGGACTTTTACTGAGAGAATATTTATTTAATAGTCATATATTAATTTCGTTATTTGTACTTTGCCGAGAAAAGATACACATTACTTGTTCTTTTGCCTTCAGGCCTGAAATGCTATATTTGTTCCTTTGGCTTTTGTTGTTGCTGTGTGTGTGTGTGTGTGTGTGTGTGTGTGTGTGTGTGTGTGTGTGTGTGTGTGTGTGTGTGTGAACGAATTATTATTTGCGCAGTATTGTTTTCTGTTATACTTTTTTGTAGACATGTTATGTTATTTTATTTCAAATTTCATTTCCTCCTTCTTGGAGTATGTGTGAGCTTGGCAGGGTAAACTCACGCATCCTGTTGGTCACGCGTTTACCTTTAAGTACAGTTATTCTCATGCAATAGACAAAACATCTCAAGAATTGTTAATTATCCTCGTGATATTGCAATTTTAAAAGATTTTATAAATTCATCCATTTCATTTGTGTTTGAGGTGATAAGCATGATGAAGATAGAAAACTGAATAATAAGGTACTGTATTTTTGCTTTGCCTACATTTACATTGTTTTAATTCGATATCGCTTAAGTAGTGTGCACCGCTCATCTTGTTATTATAAAATGTTATTACAAAATAGCTGATTAATGTATTGTTTGTGTATTTATTTTAAATGGCCTTCATCAACTGTTAAGTAACTTTTTCTATACATTTGGATAAAAAATAAAGGAGGTATAATTAATGGTCTTTTAATCCTAAGTACAAATTGTGAAATGAAGAATTAGTGGAGAATGTATAATTACTACAAACTAAACAACAGTTCTCCTTCAATGTGCTAGACATTAGCAAACATATAGTACTATAGCTCTACTAATCAACAAAATTGTGGCATAGACTCTAAAATCTTGTTGGAAGTTCATGACATAAATATATCTAAAAGGTTTTTTCGTATGTATTTTTCGTCACTGGTCTTAAAGACTATTTCGATTAGCCAGCAACACCAATGGTACACCACAAGGTAAGCAGATACTAATTTTAATATAAAATTTAATTAAGATAAATTGTGCTAATTACCTTTGAGTTTGTTGGACTCAGACACACTTTCATACTGAGACAGATCAGAGTACTGAGATGCCAGACCGACTTCACTTTGACGTAAAGGGTCGTACAAGCCGGGTGCTGCAGAGAGTAGCAATCACACGGAAGTAAACGCTAGATTTAAATTCTCGTTAGGATATATATATATATAGCATTTGCGTATTGTATGTGTGAGAAGCTGCTTTACATTTGTTAATTGTTACATAATATATAGCTTTTAGCTTTGACACTCCGTATAAAAGAGAGAAAAACGCTTATATAATGCACATAGTTTATCATCGTTAAAAGTCACCTAAGTGGTAATTATTTTCCGTCGTATTTAAGTATCGTCTAAGCTGTAATTCATAACAATACTATATCTGTACAAGATAGATTCGTTAGGAAGAGTACCTTGTACTGAAGTTGTATCCAATGGAATCTCTAAAGTATCTTTGTTCACACCAGTGAGAGGAGCCCTGCAACAAGCATGATAATAGTTGATGTATATCTGTATCGTGTGCTCACAATTCTCGGAATCTATTAGTTAGTATCTATATATTTCTCGATTTATCATATATTGTACGTTTATACGTCAGTTTACGATAATAAATACAATTTCTCCGTAAAATGTTTGAATATGAAATACTTACAATGAGCTGCTGTGACTTTCCCTTGACTTGTCTGAAAAATACAAATGAAAGTCTTGTAATTATACATGTATTGTACACAGGAAAATAAGGAAGTAATATTTACACTTATTCAGAACAAACACAGGTGTTTACTTGTATTTGCCTAAGCACGAACTAAAATAGAACACTAACAATACAATCCCAAGCCAGCTTTATAACACCATGTTCATATACTGGTTTAAGTGCTGATAAGTTAATACACTTGCCGACACACATAATAAGTTTCCGTTGTCGTCGCCACAGGTAGATTGCAGTGAATAAAGCGAATAAGGCTATGGCCGCAACAATTACACCAACACCAACACCGACACCTTGTCCAAACTCTGATGATGATGTATCGCTCTTTCCTACTGTAACTGTAATTTTAAAAAATGGTAAATTGTTAGATATAGTATTATAGTCGAGAAATTAATGAAAATAAGTTATTATGAAGTTGCACACACTATGTCAATATTGTGCTCACTAAGATATTTATAATGATCATCAACACTAATTAAAGACGAAAGAATGATTTTTCTTACCTTCTACATCAACTTGAAATTTCAAGTCCATACTTCCATGTACATTGCTCACAGTGACACTGTACAGACCCGCAGAGTCACGTGTTGTGACATTGTCAATATAGATTGTACATGTACTAAGAAAAATCGTTTGTGATGCCATGCATGTCATGTTCAGGTCAATATTGATGACGTCACTGTTACAAGCACAAGTGCCTGTCCCAGAGCCCAAGAAGAGGAAAGAGAAATTAGATGGGGCTGGATACGCCATCATACTGAATGTCTGAGTAACTGCCTGGCCGTTATACTTCATGGGACGAAGAGTATCGGGTGCAAGGGTGCTACTGTAAATTCGTGGTTTGCCTGAAATAGATTAAAGATCTTATGTACTTTAAATATATCTATATTATTATTATGGATGTATGTATATGTACGTATGTATCCATACATCCAACCGTTTTGTCTGTCTGTTTATCTATGCCTATATATCTTATAATATGACTTGTATTTTTACTCTAGGGGGAAGTACACAAAAGGAGGATAATCGAACACTAATGAAAATGATTGCTTATATATATATATATATGTGTGTGTGTATGTGTGTGTATGTGTGTGTGTGTATGTGTGTGTGTGTGTGCGTGTGTGAAATATACACTGTACATCACCCACTGAAACACATTATTTGATAATTAATGATATAGTCATAACTTACAGTTGACGTACATATTTGCGCTAACATCGCGGTCCGGCCCCATTCCATTGCTGACCACACATCGATAGTTTGTTGTGTCATTACACTGGACAACAGACATTGTGTACGACAATGGGGATGTGCCTCTGTCCATTAGCGTATCCTGCCGATACAACCGTACGTTTGGTACAGGTTTTCCGTCCGCCCGACAGTCAAAAAAGATACTTTCATTTTCGTCTACAGTTAGGGCTACACTCGAGTTGTTTATCACTAGTCGTGCGGCATCAATATCTGTTACGGATATAAAAAGAAATAAAACATACAGTAGACAGCAATTAAACATTTTAATGAGGTAGAAATGTACTAGTATATATTTTGACATTTATAATAACTTTAGAACAATAAACATAAACTTACACCCGACACTGACGACGATTGGGTATCCGGAGATAGTTTCTGCCCACTCTACGTCACATCGAAACTGAAGGCCGTCATCATTACGATTTAAGGTTTGTGACGCCATATCAAGCCTTGTAACGTCATAATTTCCAGTGTTGACTAGAGTTGCTTGCTGTGTCCCATACAACATTACCCACTTTAAACGGCCACCTGGCTTGCCAACGCTTGATGTTTCACAACGACAAGTGAAGTTAGTGTTCTCAGCCACACTTTCGATGTTGCTACAAGTAATTATTGGTGATATGGGTCGCACTGAAAAATTACAAATAACGGGGAATGTTTGAAAAATACGATTTCTAATTTTATCACTCTATCGAGAACACATCTCACATGTTTTGTAGCATCATAAAATATCTAAATGTAGTCATCAAAAGAACTGGGTTATCCTAAAAAATAATGGGGACTGTTTAATACACATCTGCATTACATTTGACCGCACGCTGTATACTATAAATGAAAACGACACCAATTCGATTTATGCATTTACAGTATATTCATGAATTCACTTACAAATGTCATTTGCACCAATGAAAGATGCTGTTACATTAATCCTGCCAGGGGTGAAGGTCACTTTGTAACTATACGACCCTTCTTTGCGAGGCAGCAGTGCAACTGTGGGGAGAACACAGGAACCTGCAATGTTCTTATCACCAACTTGAGTTATCTGTGTTACGCTGACTGAACTGCCTAGTAATGATTCTTCTGTTGCCTAATAAAATATATATATGAAATATTATGTTAAATAAAGATATTTTGTTTTCTATTCACACATTGAGATTGAGTTCGATTTTCCTTCATATGTTAATAGCTTACATTTCTCCAATTTATATAATGCAACAATATTTTCTTTTCACTCTCAGTGATGGTAAATAACAATAAAATTTCAGGTTGACATCCCTGTTATGTATGTATATATGCATGTGTATACAAACCCTCATAAAGTCGTGTTCATGAAATAAAAAGTTGGACTAAGTTGGGTATTACGTATAGTAAGGGAATCTTCGCGAAATTCCGTAAGAAAGAAGAGTTCCGGATTTTGATAAACGCATTATTTAAATAATTATTTTAAATTTGGATCAACCATTTCCTCTCCAATTTATTCGATAGCGTTGTCAGATCAAAACTAATGTGAATGTGACCTTTAACTTTCTCTCCACCATTTTTGTCAATCTTCGCACTGAAGTCATACATCTGTACGTTATTTAATCTATTGTTCTTGTTCAATCTACGCATACATACAAGTATTTGTACAAAGCAAGTATGTATTGGAATTTGTATTTATATATTTCTACATTAATACTGACTGGAACATTTTTGGAATCTCATACTTTAAAATTCAACAATTCACTCATGAAATTTAATTATTGATTAAACAGTATGCACTTACTTGATATATCTGGTACAACTGACAGCTGTATCTACCTCTCGCTGAGTACGCCCTTGTGATGTTACACCGACTGAACACTGACCACGGCGTTGTGTTTCTTCTGAACTCAACAATGCATGAACCTTCTGCTGGGACTGGAAGCAAATGTTCTGTTCATTACCTGTTCATACCATTCACTTGTATTTTATACAACTGTTCACAAATAAAACGAATTACAAGACACATATCCACAATTAATAGGTCTATTAAGAACACGATCATTAATTATCCTCCTAGAATCACTTAAACCCAAAGACATTAGAGTGCTTCATAGTATGACGGTCACCAAAATTTCTTACAGTTTGAGGTCAAATCATATGGTCTATATAATGAGTTGGTAAACAAATATGCTATTAATATTACATCACAGTTTAGATCTTAAAAAACTATGTATGACGCTTTACTACTCTCATTTCTTACTATTGAGAAAGAGAAATATTATGTTTAAATGAATTGTTGTCATTATTCTATATTTTGTAAAATGCGGCCAAGTATAGTAGAAAATGTGTGCTTTTATTTATGGTTATTGTGGAATAATGAGATGTCTATTTTCTTATCTGCATCTAATAAGCAATATATGCTTGTTGTATCAGTTAATTTGTGTATGAAGGAGAGCTATATTTAATTATTAATTGAATATGTGGCATTTACTGGTTACCATACTATTCTGCTCACAGATTTCCTGTAATACGTCACCTATGATTTAAGATGTTAGTTAATAATCTATATGCATATGTTTTATGTTTAGATCATTTAGTGCACAATGTCTTTGTTCACCACATGGGAAAAAAACACGACTGCGTTGATGTTCAACTAACAGCATTCACGATGTGATCCTGAAGTACGGTACTGAAATTAAATTGTTGAAAGAACAGATATAATCTAGTGAACGCTTTTAGTTGACCTAGTCCATGGATTAATAGAGATTGATGTGCTTGGAGACAATCTAAAGCCTCATCCCTGATGAACTAGCTCTCCTAGAATGAAATTCAAATATATTACAAAGGAATGTTAATGAAGATATTTGGGGAAACATTTACCTAATCAAATATAGTGCAGGAATGTTTGTACTCATTTTGCTTGAAATGTAAATATTTTAATTTTCTTTGGTGCCATAAACACTCGCACTATGATCTTTATGAAGAACTGCAATCCCAAAATACACAAAATGTTAAAATGTAAAATGAAAATAAATTATTAATGACAAAGAACTGAACTACTTACTGACGCTGTCAATGAAACAACTGCTACTGGACGAGCTTGTCTGACATGTTATATTGCCATTCAGAGTCTGTGTTGTATTGAAGGTCAGCGTACCCTCTGCATCTGAGGATCTATTTAGAAAATATTCTGGTGGATAAAGACTTTGACAATTGTTCACCGCAGGGCAGGCTCCGAGACCAATGTTCTCTCCTGGAATCAAATATCTCCACTCCATGCTTTGTCCAGCCACTCCACTACACACGGCCACTGTGTTTTTCCCGCTGACCACCTCCAGGGTGCTGTCCTTGCCACATTGGGAAATTGAGAGAGCTGTCAATATATTTTCATTTAGAAGAAAACGTATAACTATCATGAGCTGTCAATGCGTTCCTCACACCAGACCACATGATTTAGCATTATAAAACTTTATAAAACTGATGATCATTCAGACAAGTGATACAAATAAAATATAATGATAATAAATTCAATGATATTTTTTCACAAAAACACATTCTTACGGTATCCACACAAACATACGCACACGCGTGTGTGTGTGTGTGTGTGTGTGTGTGTGTGTGAATGTGAGAGAGAGAGGGGAGAGAGAGAGAGAGAGAGAGAGAGAGAGAAATAAAATATTATTATATGTATTGATTGTATATATTACACTCTGATCAGACCCCATAACAGTAACCTATTTTATTATATTTTCTCGTGCTAAAATGTATTGTTTGCTGTAAAATGTAACATCATTTGGCGGCCAGAACAGAAAAACCACTGCTTTCTGTCAATCTCTTAGAACGTATCGAAAAGGATACAATTGTATAGTAAATTATACTTAGTGAGCAATAGATGAAAGATAGTTTAAAGAACGACTATTATGTGACAATGGAAATATAGCACTATGTCACACGGTCATTCGTGATCACTGAGAATGACGAATTTTAAGAAAATTATTTTATATGACTATGCCGACTTTGATAATGCGGTTTTAGACTAGTTAATTCTTTTGTAATTAGTATATAGTTATACATTTTCTAAGAAGATAAATTAAGATAATTAAGTGTCCTTTGTGAATTTAGCATTTGGTGCATGAATAGTGTGAATATTCCAATAATATTATGTCATTACAGTGTTTTTTTTAAAAAGTAGATCGTGCTTAACCCTGTCACCATTAGAAACGGTTGTTACTGTACTGGAAACATTGTTTAAAGGTACTCAGAAATACAGGGAGCTATTAAAGCTAAAGTTATGAAAAACAAACTTTCAGCATATATGTGGGCAAGAAGAAACTATAATAAAACAAAATACAAATACAGGAGAGATTGAGAATAGTGAAGAAGACGGGATGCAGTACTCAGCAGCAAACTGTGTAAAGGCTGGTTTAACAATTAGTTGACAGAGTTGGATGAAGGATAATCTTAATTGAACAGTAAAGTATTCAGATTTTTGCAGCCTGTTGCAAATGTAAGAAATGAATATGGTGTGCATTAAACACGTCACTCCATTTGTGTAAATAAACTTCTGTAAATCTTCGCACGCAGCAGCGGTTTCTCATTTGACTTGAACCAATAGTTTTGAAATAAAGACAAACATTTACGTATCAGAGCATTTCGAAAATGGAAAAAGTGGCAGAAAGAAATATATGTACAGGCGCTGAGAGAACCGTGCATTTTATTTCAGCAGGCTTTCACTTTTGCTTTGACTTTTGCTCTTACTTTATTTTTGCTTTTGTTACAGTGAGACAAATCTAAGACGGTTTATGCGATAATCGCCAAGTATCGGTCATGGACTCCTTGTGTGTGACTCCATCAAGGTGTACTTCCCTGATTACAGAAAATAGAGCTAAGAGGCCACTCTCTGCCAAATGACTTGAACTCAGAGTTTATGAATTGACTCTGTTTATATAGGCAGAATAGGCGGTCTCGGAAGACCCATATGGATATTGTTTTGCTTCATATTGTATATTATATTATTGTAAATTATTAAATTGAATTCTTGTTATTTTAACAATGTATTGACTCAATTATCAAGTACGATTTGGGGGGGGTGGGGTGAGGCGGAGCCGAATGTGATATGAATGATAATCTATGTTGTAATCAGTCAAGTTAGATAACTCTTCCAACCCATGCATTGTACACGAATTTACCTGTCGTTATACTGAATGCCAGAAACGAAGGCAACTTAATTGTAAAGGCTGAAGGGTGAATTAGGCAAACAGTCTGTCATCAGTGTAGGTGTTTATATTAAATTAATAACTTTAAAGCCTGATAATGAGACACGGTCGTTTAAGATAAGATAAGCTGGTATGTAATAAAAATAATAAAACTGTTTTGCTTCAGCACGTTTTTTCCTCATCTCACAGCTATTACAGAGTTAGCAATCAGACTGTATTTAAAAGATTTCCTAGATTCAGTGAGTTACTGGTTGCCATGTAACATGGGGACTTAAAATGGGTGTAACATGGGGACTTAAAATGGTTGTAACATGGGGACTTAAAACGGGCTCTAATTTCATTTCAAGACACATTGCATCACATACATTTTCAAACAAGGGGATTTGCAAGTGTCGGTAATATTTAACATACTAGTCATCTACCTAATTTCAAGGAACAAGCAAGATAATTCAATTAGCCATAATGAGTTCATTCGCTTTAAGAAGCTTAAAATATGTATAAAGTGGTGGCGTTATTGGTACATGGGGTAGTACAGAGAGGCGGCTAAAAGGCATATATTCTAGTCTTGTTCAGTGGAGTTAAAAATTGAAACCAAACAAGATGTCCTAATATCTATTCGTTCATAATCACCACAAGTTCAAATGTCAGAAACTGCATGGACTATTTAAAATACAAAACCATCATATTATAAATGGTTTCGAGTGCAATGTCTTATCGCATTGTCGAAAATGTTATATATATATATATATATACGTCTTGACTGCTGAATAAAGTAATTTATCTTTTTACTAAAAAAAAAAGAAGCGAGATTTACAATAATTACATATATGCATATTAATATTATACACAAATATTTTAATAAAGAATAAAACCAATTAGAATGAGAAAAATAAATTGTAAGCAAATCGAAATGAATTTAGATACAGCTACATTTCAAAACTAAATAAAATATTTCTTAGTATGTTCTTATACTCTATGACTTAACACCAAGGTCTATGTTTTTGGTGTCCATCATATTTGTATGAATATTAAGGAGAGAGTGATTAAATTCCACCATAAATATATCTGCTTTTCAAATAATGTGTAGCACTGTTCACCCATAGACCCTCTGCTGACTGACGGTCCATAACGCCAGCCACTCAAAGGTTATAGGCTGGGAACTATTCACGTTATTCTTCACTAGATTCTGGTACTAGCGTATTCCTGAATGTGACTGGTACTTTGTGCTGGCTTGCACAGTAGTCCCATAATAATATTATTGAATCTAAATGCTGTACACACATCATATGAATGCTAACATGTCTTACAAACACAAATACGTGACTATAGAACAGTAAACTAAAACATCATAAAGTAACCGACTTACCTGCCGCTTCTACGATAAACAGAAAAAGAAATAACTCTTTTCTCATGACACAGTGTTTGCCCTTCGTACGTCTGTTATCAACACGCTGCTAACACAACCGCTGACCGAATATTCCACTCACCTTTTACCACAGTTAGCATAGTTAGCTTAGCTGACTTTAAAGACACACTGAATCATTAGTACCTATTTCAATAGTTGTCGGTGAAGCATACAGAAACGTGATTCAAAACTCAGGACTAAGTGTTAAGAGGTAAATAAATGAGCGTTGTTACCAAATCAAGTGCAGTGTTACTGAACACCAAAACACGGAAGTAATATTTCTGCAGGAGTGACACGTATAACAGTGCAAAGGTGTACATTAACAAATAATAGAAAATTGTCTCTGTGGTATTTTCGTGTACATTTTATTATCAACGTAGCATGCGTGAAACCCATATGTACTCCCTCGAGTCAAAGATTAGTTGCTTTATTAATAGTTCTCCCTACCACCACGATTCCCTCTACGATTCAAATTAAAAGCTAAACCAGTATTTACTTTTTTTACGAATGTTAACGGAATATAAATTTGTAAATGATTGGTAAAATGCAACTATAGATGTTGGTAATGTGTGCCACACTCACTCCTCTAATACTCAGCTTACGCATAAAAACAAAACACAAATGGAGGGGATTACTTTCCACAATATAAATCAGCAGGCAGATTTTCAGGTAGCTCCATCATATGCAATCACGCCTAAAATGTAGACAGTTTAGAGAATGAACAGCAAGCCTAATGAATGGCTGGTGACTTTCAGTTGTAAAGAAATTGTATATTGTGACCACTGCCAGAGCTAGAAATGAAGAAATGCGAAACAGTATTTACAGTAGTAACAAGCCGACGAAATATTAACAAAGCAATCAACGTACAAATGGTTGAAAGAGGCAGGATTGAAAGCAGAAATAGAAATACTCATAACAGCTGCACAAGATCAAGCACTCAACACAGAGACTGTGGAATGTAAAAGCAGAAGTGATACCTATAGTGATAGGAGCCTTGGGGAACATAACATCTGAATTGGAAGGCTACCTTAATAAACTCCCTGGAAACCACAGACTCGCTCCACTACTCAAAGCAGCGCTCCTCGGAAATGTCCACATCCTCCGTAAAACCTTGGATCTCCAAGAATCTTGGTAAGATTCCGAGACCTTGGATCACAACCGACAGTCAAACAGAAAGTCGTGGAAAGAGGCTGAATAATAATCATGTTCATGTAAGGGGCGTTACAGTCACACTTTCCCAACACTTTTATTCTTTCTCCTCAGTTCTTACTCAAGATCGTCTAAAGATACTCTGACTGTCTGACATTGTACATTCTAGAATTTATTATTTATTCTAGAATATCGATAGTAATCTATTTTATCCGTATTTGCCTATATTTGTTTATGTGTGTTGTCAAATTTGCGTAAACGAATGTAGACTGCGATAATACGGTTGAAGTGAAGGAAAGACAACCTTTCCTGAGAGTGATTAAGAGAAACCTCTCGCTTACTTCCCTTATTGAAGTCGTAATCGATTTTTCATAAAGCGTCTTCTTTAACATTAGATGGACTTCTGATTTACTGAGGAGAGTTTTCATAAAATCTAGTTTCCTTTATAAATGTTTGATCTCAACAGATTCCAGTATCAATTTCAGATATCGATCTCTAGCATAACGACAAGGATGCAGATTTACAGAAAATCCATCAGGAGACTCCGATATGCAAAGTAGAATATGTGCATTTCGCCATTTTTAATCAGTGGAAACAATTAGCAAATTGCTTGATATTTTAGCGTACGACTATGTAATGGTTCTATTAGAGTTGTGAATAATACATAATGCATATTATCCTGTAGTATGTAATGTCCTATAAATAACAGTAGTTAATTTGTAATTGCACAAAATAAAGTAAGAAATATACTGACTGGCAAATAGAAAATAATTTACACAATTAATGTACTAGAGAAGTGCCGTAATACAATAGCATAAATAGAAATATGTAGGCCAGTAAGAAGAAAGTGAAATATAATTCTGTTTGATCTGTTTAATTAAAATGACGCGGGGATATTAAATACTATTTATAGATAGCTGTATCTACACAAGCACAACACTATTCTTTCTTAACACACACACACACACACACACACACACACACACACACACACACACACACACACACATTCCAAGAGAGACTGATTACATTTTAAGCAGATTTTGGTTATGGATAGTACCATGCTTGACAGTAATTATTACTGGCAGAGCATGACATCAAGTTGGCACCAATGTCAGTGAGAGAATGGGAGGTCACCCAGCACTGACAGTCATTTTGATTTGGGGATCATGCGGAGAGCTGATTATCTGACACCTGGGAGGGGGGGGAGCCCATACACAAGCAACCCAAGTGAGAGAGAATGACAATGGCATGACCACGATAAGCAAGTAGCATACATCGACAGCTCAGGCACATTTAACATATTGACCTCATCAGTTTTCTTCATGAAAGTAACTGTGAGTTATATATGCTCGATTATATCAAACTTTTTCTTAATGAATACCTGAAATCTCATAATTGGTTTAAATTCAGCTTAGTAAAAATATAAAAACCTCAGTGCACATACATATAATTAAGAATCCATAGAATTATGTGAATATTAAAACACATAATTAAAATTTAAGATTTAAACCTTCAGTGGCGGAATATATTTGCCTACCCTTATTTCTAGATATAGTTGTTATATACATTGTTAAATTTTTAAAGTGACCTGACCTTGGGCACTCCTTTTAATGACATTTGTTGTAAGCACCAGAGTTGGAAGTAACCAACTCGAGTTGGGGATGTGCTAGAAAATTGCTGACGCAATCCGAACCAGTTTTAGTTGGATGAGTAGATTTTTGTAATAGTCTCACACTTGTTCATAGCAAAATCATTAAATGGTGATGGACCAAAAGTTTCTTTGTTGAAGAAGTCATAAAGGCAATTGTGTGCTTATGGTAAGTTAACTCACTGATAAAGAAAGAATGGGCTTAGAGTATTTGGTACGTGCATCCTATAGATTTATTATTTGAATATGATAATGCTTATGTAATTATAATATTATTTCTGTTTTCACTAATTTGACTATGTTGTACAGTATACTTGTTTACTATGCTGTACAGTATACTTGTGAATTTTGATAGATGCTATATTTCTTTGCTGTGTGTGTGTATCAGAATAATACAATTGTTGCAGGATTTGTAATTTGAGAATGTTTGTAAGAGAGAAAGGAGTTATGATAGGAATTATGCCTGAAATTTAGTTCTGTTGTAACTTGAATTTTGCAGAGAGGCATGCCTTTTTGTGTTACTTTTGTTACGACATGCTATGGTGGTTATTAAGCTCTACTAGATTACATTGGTGAGTGAATCCGGCATTGTCAGCAACTTATCAGAAGAACATGTTGCTGTAAATTGATTTCAGTGTATCCTATTTGAGTACTAATATGGTGGAAATTGTGGCTTGAGTTTTTTCTCGAGAATTCATGATGATTATTTTGTATGTTACTTGTGATGTATTGAGTAAACACACATGTAAATTCAAGAACATTCCTACTGATTTGCTTGATAGTGCATGTGAAATTCAGGACGATTGTCTATGGTGCTTAGAAAGAGCAATGGCAATTCTGGCAGTTGTGCAATGTGCCTTTAGATGGAGCATGTGCATCTTCGCCTAAATATGAATGGCAGTGACGTGTTGCAAACCGCGTGACTGTGAAACACGTGCCTTTGACAGCCACCATTTTTGAACAAGTTATGTGAGTTTACTTTAATTATTTCTCTGAAACTCTGCTCTCATTTTCGTGATGATGTCCTTTAATTTGATTGTGTATTCATGATTAATTAACTGCTTATGTCTATGCTAGGATTAACTGAAGAATCTGAAGAATTATCCAACATTAATTGAACATTGTGTGAAGTGATATAAATGTCAACACTCTTTTGATTATATTCATATGTTGTATATTAAATTGTTGATTTTATAAATTTATTGCTAACTTTATTGACCTTCTTACACATACTGTTAATCTTATGTTGGAAAAGAAAATGTGTGGATAGGGTCTCAATAAATATAGATTCAAAGATAGATTTATCTTCTCCTTTGGTGAGAAGTTTTCCACCCATGGACATTTTGTGTGACGGTAAATGTTTGTCTTTAATGCTGTGGAAGCGATAAAACGTTTTCAGCGTTCGCATATCTTCCAAGTGAGAAAGACGGGTGGTGTCTTCTGGAGAATTATTAATAACATAAATTAAGATTCTTGTCAATTATAATTAGTAAAGAATGATTAGTTAATTAATAATAATAATAACCTATAAATAGTGTGGCGTAGGCATCACATCTTCATACAATTTTATTAATTTGTGGAGGAGCAAAATAACTCTATGACTTTATTTTCACATTCTAAATACCTTTGTGATCATTACTTCTCACGTTGTATAGCGATAATTTCTGTGATTGTGTAACGTGGTAATTTGTTAATTTTTCTATCCTTAGTTTCACTATCCTTCATTAAATCGTAATCATCTAGAAAAGTAAATCTCCTACTATTATTTCGAAAGGGTGGGTATTAGATCTATTTTGTATTGTCCAGTATTGTTTACAATGTTTATTTAATTTGAAAGCTCACATACGTCAAAATACGTAATTTGCATGCATGAATGAAAAGAGTAAGACCAGCATCCATGTCAGACACTGTGACCAACAAGTAACAAATTCGTGAAAAGTGTTGACAAATCACTGAATTTCTTAAATGCGTTGTGACTTGTGGTGTTGACCTGACATTTGTAGCAAGCTACCCCCACCTCCCCCTTTCGGTGACAAGTAATACTGATCTGTTTAGAGTAACTGGCTTGCACATACCCTGACATGAATTCTTAGAGTATTATGTAAATATGACTTCATAAAAGTTTTATTTTTTCTAAACAGACTATTGTGAATGAAATGAAAGGAGCAGTAAACTACACGCATTTGGAGCTCTGTGGCGTCAGCGCATTGAGCCATACCAAAACGCTGGTGTCATTAGTACAAGGGTGAGCAATCAGTTATGTTGGACGAATACACTTTTGCTCATCAAATTACGTCTGTTCGCATCGTTCAGTGTGCCATGTATTCAGTACTGTAAAAATAGAACAGGATGTTCATTATTAAAATATTATGAATTGTAATAGGATTGACATTTTAGACTTTGAAGTAGGAAGTGGATTTGTGATTTCTCACACACCATGGTCCACGATGGCTCAGTGAATAGTGTGACCATTATGATTTCAGCATCTTCATTTCTGCCTGATACACAAGCACGCACGCACACACACGCACACACACGCACACATAATCCCAGTATGTGTATTGTACAACGATTACTTTTAACACGGCACCTCCCCTACACCATTTTCCTCTAGTATCTCACTTTGCTTTTATTACAGCACATAAAAAGCTACCCCTGATCTCAAACAATATTCGCGTTTCATGCAGCACATGCAAATCTACCCCTGATCTCAAACAATATTCGCGTTTCATGCAGCACATGCAAATCTACCCCTGATCTCAAACAATATTCGCGTTTCATGCAGCACATGCAAATCTACCCCTGATCTCAAACAATATTTGCGTTACATGCAGCACATAAAAAGCTACCCTAGATCTCAAACAATATTTGCGTTTCATGCAGCACATGCAAATCTACCCCTGATCTCAAACAATATACGCGTTTCATGCAGCAGATCAAAAGCTACCCCTGATCTCAAACAATATTTGCGTTTCATGCAACATATAATAAGGTACCCCTGATCTGAAGCAATATTTGCGTTTCAAGCAGCACATAAAAAGCTACCCCTGATCTCAAACAGCATTTGCCAAAGGTGAATCAACATACCGGCATAATTAGGCGACGGCAGTTTAGTTATATTTCCAGCACCACACTTTATATCATACATTATAAACAGTACACACACTGTATCTCTTTCAATCTGTCTCTCTATTCAATAATCAGAACGCTACTGTTTGATCTATCATGTTCTTTAATGCCTTTCACAAAATATACATAATTTCAACCATTCAAGAACGCATTGATTCTCTGTTTAACAATTAACAAGTTGTCCAAGCTCAGAGCCTTCGCTGGATAATACATATTTACACACCCGTCTCATCTCTTGATCACGACTTGATGATGTCAATGATTTTGATTATACGTTTATGGATAAAGAACTACGTATGTCTACGATAGGATAAACTGAAAAAAACTGTCCAGCTTTATTCTAACATAGTTGTGAAGTGATGTAAATACTGTATATTCGATTGTTGATTTAATAAATTTATTGACATTCTTACATATATTGATAATCTTATGCTGGAGAAGTAACTGCTTTGGGTGGGGTCTATCTAAATATAGATTTTAAAAGACGTATTAATCTCCTCCTTTACGAAGAATTTTTCCTAAACGGAAGTATTGTGTGAGAGTAAACGTTTGTCGTTAATGATGTGGAAGAGATAAAACGTTTATAATGCCCGCATATCCGCCAATTGAGAATGACGAGTTGTGTCTTTTGGAGAATTATCAATAACATAAATTAAGATTCTCATCAATTGTAATTAGTTATGGATGATTAATTAATTAATAATTATCATAACCAATAAATAGTGTGGTGCAGACGTCACACATAGCTAAATTCATGGCTTTGTCATGTAATCTACTAATGTGACGCGCATGTAGGTTTAATCAATATTAATAGTTTGAGAACACTATTGCAATAATAGAATATACTTCCCAAAGAACTATTAATATTCAATTTTAATGGAGTTGATTTTTTTTTTGTAAGTACAATTTCATCATGCAGGTTTCTTAACGGTGCATATTCTAACGGCAGTTGAATGTTTAAATCAAATCTGTATGCCTTTTACACTTTACTTTCTACATCTCCATAAAGCACACAGACGGATTACTCAGTCAATCTATTAAGAAAGCAGTATTGTTGTACACATGTGTGACAGCGCCATCTTTTCGGACTGTAAATGGGGCACCTAAAGAAAATATTCGAAAATTATATAAATTAAAAAAATAGAACATGTTCCATCTTAAGAGATATTATTTTATATTTTAAACAAATTCAAAAATTCACAGCTTCACAAAACTTACTTTCAATTATGATTATGCTTTCATTGGTCTTGTTAAAATCTCTAAATCAATTATAGAGAAAGTCTTCAAACAAATTCTAGCTATTTTCAATTGGATTATTGCATATATGTTTGTATTAGTGATGGGAAGAAAGGAAGGATCAAAACTGAATTAAAATGTTGATACACAAGAAGTAATTGATGTGCTTACTAATTTTAATATCTATTGAGTAAAATAAGGAAGGATCCAAAGTGAATACAAAATTTGATACGGAAAAGGTAATTTATGTGCTTACTAATTTTAATCTATTGAATAATACAAACTAGGTGAATTCAGTTGATTCATGATTACCTTTGCCTGACTGGACCTCCCTTACATTCTCATACGATCTTAAGCCTGAATAACTAGTGGGCGAGCAAACTTCATTCTGGTATATGGCGTCATAGGAAGTGGAAACTAGATTATATATTATAAAACAAAAAAGCAGAACACATAACAACCTTTTGGAAAAATTACTCTGAATTGCATTTAAAATAATTAATGTAAATGTTAAAATATTACTTACACAAACCTTAAAGATTATAGACAGTAATATAACTCAACAAACATGTATACTCTTTGTAGACGCCGCTAAATGCGATTTCCTTCTTACGCACTTTAAAAGTTAACGGTAAAGTCAACTGATCCAAAGATATATGAATTACGTTATTTTAATAATTATGTTGCGTAGTAATATATTTTTTAAAAATAAAACTTATTACTGTGATTAATTATTTTTAAATTATTGAACGTTTCGGAACTTCTACAATTTTAAATTGCATTTATATTTTAAAGCTGATAATATTTATTATACCACAACATTTTAAACCCAATTTCTCTAATGCGCTCATTTGTCTGTATAAACAAAACCAAGCTTTAACACTTTAATACATTGTAAGAAATTGCTGTTAATTTTAAATTGTATAATTTTGCATCCTACAATATAAACACTTCTTGTTTAATTACTTACATATTTCTTTTCGAACGTCTGGTCCTGCTTCTCTGTCAGAGTGCCTTACGCTTAATACTGGCGTTCTTAGAATGGGGAAAATAAGCATTTATTACAAACATTTGAACTAACAATTAAATGGTAACGTACACATGACCACATCGAAACAACACATTTAACCAAAATGTTAATGCAAATAATATAATATATGCCACATTCTTCATCTTTGGATAGAGTTTTCATTTTAGATTTTCGAAATCTTTGGTAAACTGGACAGAAATTATATTTTAAAAAAATAGAATATAAATAAACACACGCTACATTCATGAAATTAATTAAATATATTTAATTACAAATATAAGGGGAATTTTCCACTCTTGCTGAAAACAATATTTACATTATTTTTTTTAAAAAACTGACACCAAATTAGAAGAGTGATTTACTGTAAAATTATTTTGTGAACTAATGAATATTCAACCATGTCAGATAGGTTGCCACAAAATAGTCATTTTCTCGGTGTGCCGGAGAAAATTTGCCTATCCTAGACTTAAATGTTATATAAATTGTTAAATTGTCAAAGTGACCCGCCTTGGGCGCTCCTTATGATGGTATTTTTTGTGTCAAATTGGAATAAACAACTCTAGTTGAGAATATGATAGAAAATTGATGATGCAATCCAAACCAGTTTCAACTTGATCGGTGGTTTTTATTATCCGATGGTTAAGATTTACGGGAAGGAGATCAGCCAATGGACTGGGATCAGAAGTTTCTGGTGTGGAGAAATCTATTGTCTAATAACTTTGAATTTGGTGTGGCGAGAAATCTGGTCTTGAAGGCGGTTGTTAGCTTAATGGTGAGTTAACTGACAGATTGGGAGAGAAGGGACTTTAAAATATATCGTGCATTTTTTACTATTGATATGTTTTACTTGCGTTTCATGTAAACGTTCATGTAGAGATGTCCTACGTGAGTAGAATATTATTTCTACGAATTGTGAACTAAGATGTTTATATAAAGTAGGCGAACACTTGACATGTTCATAAAATTAATAAGCTGTATTTATTGTGCTGTCTGCATGGATCAGGCTAATAAATGCTGTTACAGGAAACTGTAAGTTAAGACTTGAATGGATTTGCAGGATAATAAACTGGAAACTTAGTGTTTGTTCCCTTATTATATTTTACAGTTAACAAGCAGCTAGTCCTTGTTTTACAGAATCTCCCAGTTTACTGATTTATAAACCGCTATGACCGTGGATGATGCAACACGTATCTACCCCAGTGTGTAAGTGTAAGGAATAAACTGCATTGTATAGATGTAAGGTGGCAAAATACGCTGACTACATCGTAGAATTTCTGGTACAAGGAAGTTACTGGAAATTCCTACAAATGTTGTTTAGCTTGAGGGACCTAATATGGCACAGGGCCCAAATTAGCCTCAAGAGAATAGCAGCTCTTCAGTGTTCTACAAACGTGTGAGGAAACACGTGGAACTGACAGTAATAACGTAAACAATAAACTTGTGACTTTGTTACAAAAATTAGCACAAAAGACTATTGAGGCAGCACAAAAACCAGGTTCTGTGCAATCTATTATTGCTTATTTCTGTTAAGAACTGTACTGTAATAATTTTTGACACTGGTCTGCCAAAGTATGTATTAGGATAAAAGACTGTATAGTTATTGAAATTATTCGAATGTAGTTGTGTGGAAATATTGATGTCAAGTAATCTTATTCATTGTAATTGTTATTTGTATATTTTATTCTTTATTTCATAAATTTATTGTTAATATTATTGATCTTCTTACATATTGATAATCGTATGTTGGAGAAGAAAGTGGGTGGATATGGGCTCGCTAAATATAGATTAAAAGATAAAATTTTCTTCTCATTTAGTAAGAAGATTTTCACCTACGCAAATATTGTGTGACGGTAAATGTTTGTCTTTAATGTTGTGGAAGAGAGAAAATGTTTACAGTGCTGATTATCCACCAAGAGAGGAAGACGATTGGTGTCATCTGGAGAATTATTAATAACATATAGTCACATCACCTGTAATTAGTTATGGGTGATCAATTAATTGATAATAATAATAACCATTAACTAGGTGGTGTCACACGCGGTAAGTTTGTAAATGGAATAATTAACGACAATTTCAGTTTACGTTCAGAGTAATTTGAATTATTCACTAAATTAATGTCTTTAATAAAGAACTGCTTGTACTTACAAATAATTTGAATGAATTTCCTGTACATTTCCTGCAACACAATCGTTGATATAACTTTTATTAATGACTGTACGAATCAGCGTATGTCGAAATGTTCCTGGTTAAAATTAAAAAAAATAATGTTGTTTATCTGATTAAGAAAAGGGATGAACAACATTGATTTACATGTATATGTAACCTTATAATGGAGCTGTGTGTGATATAGTTAGATGTTTTTAATTTTTACTAAATTAAAGAAATTATTCGTCCATGCCAATTTATTTGTATTGACGAGTGTGTTTATTTGTATACATTTTTGAAGATATCGTTATTCTCTCTAATTATATAACTAAAAAATACCTGACTACGTCTCGTGAATTTTAAGTAATTTAGCAACGTGACTAAGGTAGAATTTAAGAAAATTATCGGTATTAAATATTGATTCTAAGACATATTGTACACCAATAATTACTTCTGGCTTTTAAAACTAGTGCGTATATGCATTTTACAAATTATATGTTAGTGTGCACATGTGTGTGATTTGTCTATTGCGTAATTAATATTTATTTCGCATCATTTTTCTTCATAGCCAAAAACATCTGATGTGATGGGGAAGCTGAATAAGGCTATTCTTATGATTTAATATTAACAAATAGTTTCAAACTGGGGAAGCCTTGACAAAACATGGTTGGTCAAATAAAACAATTACTTGAGGTATGTAAAGACAATCATGTGTAGCTTAATGTGAATAATGAATATAACAGCACGTACTAACCGACACAGGACAACTTCTTGTTATGTCGTCGTTGATATATAGCGTAGGCCGCAATGAGAATCACGGTAACTGTTATTGTCCCACCAATACCTATACCGATGCCGTGTAAAAATGTCAACGTTTCTGGAACGGCACATGACCCAGCAACTGTTTTTCACGATAAAATAACAAAATATACTGAACTTAGGAAGTGTGTACGTTCTGCTGGAATAATTTTCACATATTGCATAATTAGTTCGTTTTTTTTTTTTTGTAGCTTTTACAAATAACTAAAAGATGGTAGCTACAGCCTCTATTACATGCAACATTAAACTATTATATGCACAAACTGCGGTTTGATAAATCAGACATTTTTGGATTGAATAGCATATACCTTTGTGATATGCTGAGTTTTATGTTAGCTATCTAGATTGTGAATTCTCGACCTAATCACAACCACTGATAATTCAATGATTGATTGTTTGATTCATTTATTGATTCATTAACTGATTTACTTCTTTCTTTCTTTCTTTCTTTCTTTCTTTCTTTCTTTCTTTCTTAAATCGATGTTTATATTAGAAAGCAAGTAAAATGTATTAGTACTCTTCTGTATATTATTTCTCAAATATTATATGGACGAATATGATGATCCAACGAGGAATAAATGTTAGTCATTGACTTTTTACCTCCACATTAAAACTTTCATGTTTATATTTATTTCCAATAGTGATGACGTCCAATCCACTGACATCATGTGAGTAATGCTGTTAATTGTGAAAGTGCAATTGCTGAATACAACAGACCTGTTGACATATTTAACTGCTATGTCAGTACACGTGGGCACAACGATGAATTTGATTTATTACAGGTTTGGTCAGCTCATATTAAAAAAGAATCTGGAGGGAGATAAGCGATTACTCTAAATGTTCGATACCCACAATGGTCATAGTAGAAAGAGACATATTTCCTTACTGACTTCTAGAATTGCATGAAATAGAAAATAATATTTTGGCAAATATCAACTTTCGTGGTAAAAAGTACTCCACTTGCAAGTAATCGTGTGTGGGAAATGAGGCGTGTGCACAGCATTGCAATGAAAGTGTCTTCTCGACACATAGATTTATTTTTTTACTGTAATCTATGTATAAAAATACAACTGACTTTTATGGCTCATGATGTGTGTGTGTGTGTGTGTGTGTGTGTGTGTGTGTGTGTGTGTGTGTGTGTGTTTATTGTTGCTGTTGCTGTTTTTATACAAAGTAATAAATGTGCGGAATTCAAGCTGATTTCAAGAATTTATTGTCTCACTATTTCAAAGTTTCTTTAAGACTTTTTAAAAGAATGCCTGCGACAATATATGACATTAAAAAAGCAGCAGAAGAAACCTGGAAGATAAAACTTACTTACACTGTCAACAGTAACATTTTTAGCTGAACCGATGAGTGAACAAGCTCACCTTTTTGCTCGGGTCAGTGGATCAAAATATTTTACTAAACTAGAGTTGACAAAATGTTTTTTGGCAAAATTCCAGTCTGTGAGGCAGGAATAGAGAAAACGTTTACAACACCAAAATATCCGTAAAATGAGAGACGAGTGGTGTCTGTTGGGAGATCATTAATAAAATAAAATTAATATTATCATCACTTGAAATTAGTTGCAAAAGATTAATTAATAAAAGTAAATATTATCATTAACTAAGTGGCGTGTGCAGTGTCATATAAGTATTGTTGTGTTACTTTTAGCTATTAACCTGTGCGTCTACCTAATTTTTGTAAAGATCTAATTCATTATACGTGCAATCAATGTAAAGTGCTTAGTAATTCTTGTAAAATCTAAATCTTTATTTAGTCTTATTTCTTCTTCCTCTCCTACTTATTACTATCACCATCATAGCTATCATCACTATCAAAATCACATTATCATCATCATCATCATCATCATCATCATCATCATCATCATCATCATCATCATCATCTTCGTCATCATCAATACTAATAGGCGGATGAACACATAGGCACAGTTCACAGGTGATTTTATCTGTTGTAGGTCTATACTGTTGTCATTCTTTGAGGCATTAGTGTATCTCTTCTGAGCCTATGATGTATTCTTCCAAAGGAGTATAATGAATTTTAATGAATGTAACAACACTTCCAAATAAGCAACTAGACATAGAGCATGCTAAACAGATGCGTGTTTCTTTGGATATTTTCATATAACTTCAGTAATTCAATTTTCACTAAATCCCCAACACTTATAACGTATCACACTGCTGAATACATTAAAAAAAATATTTCATTACTTGTTAGAAAATATTAAGTTCAAATATCAGCGAATGAATTCAACGCTTTTTATTGCATACCTGTATTGTTTACATGGATACTGAAATAACAATGCACAATATAGAAAGAAATGCTTGGACAAAATCTGGAATTAAAACGACAGAAATGCCATTTCGACCTGACGTCACTGTGTGACACGGAGACCAGTGGTTGCAAAGGTATCGTGGAAAACATCATTACAAACCCAAACTACACTTTACCATGAACATAATAATACGTCACTTTCACATTCCATCTGCTACGAATTACTAAGTTTGAATTGGTTGAGAGATAGGTTGATGATAAGTGAGTGTTAGCATTTTACATAATAACATTTCTAGTTTTGCTCGATTACAAAACTAACTAAAAGTTGTTACAGTAAGTAGAAATACCAGAAGGAGTAGTGGTAATAGTAGAGTAAAACATTAATAGGAATAGTAGTATTGGTAGTAGAAATAGTAGTAGTGGTAGTAGTTGTTGTTGAAGCAATAGTAGTAGTAATGTAATATTAGTAGAAACAAACCATGTCAGTATATGTAACAAAAATAGTAGGAGAATTAGTAGAGACACAACCGTATTATCACCTGTGTCTGAAATCGTAGGAAACTTAGTACAAACAAGTGTATTAGTGTTTATAACAGAAATAGTAGGAGAATTAGTAGAGACAAAGTCAATATAAGTTACACGTGAACGAGAGAGCAGTTTCAAATCACAATATTAGTTTGAAAGGTTTAGAAATATAGACCACTCCTCCTTATAAAAAAAAAAAAAGAAAGATTATATTTAAGATTATGAAGCCACCTCACGGCAAACAGACGCTCAGATTTAAAGTAAATCGACAATTCATCAACTCGAATGAGGTCACCATTAAACAGTTGTGAGTACTAACACTTGTCTCTCGATAAAACATGCACACGTAAAGAAGTACGGATATATAGCTCATGTGTACAATGTACAAGAATTGTGACATGTAATCTAATTTTACTTACCCATGGATGTGCTAGACATCAAACACAATATTAACAAACAGATGCACGTGTTGTACAGTTTGTGCATAGGAAGAAACATAAGCTCACTAATACATTAGGAGTTCACAAAGATCAGTTTAGTACAACTGCCAAACTCACACACACACACACACACACACACACACACACACACACACACATACACACAAAAGCCCAGGCGAGTTGAGTTGATACCTGGAAAGGAAGTATATTATATCAATGCATAGAGGGGAACGAAACACTAGTTCGAAAGAAAAGTGGGTTATACTGAAAGGTAAAGATGTATTTTAGATCATGAGATTCATCTCATGTTTACGTATACAACTTAAATTTACTCTTTTATTAATGTCATTAAACTAAAAATTATTATTACAAAGTTACTTCGAGTTGGTTAGTACACATAAATTCTAAACACACTCATTTGTGATTTAAAGTAAATTAATTTTCTTTACTGATTGAAAATATTTTGGCGTGCCAGAGATTTATAATTTTACAAATATAGAGTGAACTATTTTAAGTTCCATAAAGCCTAAGGAATATGAATAAAAGACAGACATGCAATCTAAATGATATAGATAGATAGATAGATAGATAGATAGATAGATAGATAGATAGATAGATAGATAGATAGATAGATAGATAGATAAATAGATAGATAGCGAGATAAAATAGACAGATAGATAGATAGATAAATAGATAGATAGCGAGATAAAATAGACAGATAGATAGATAGATAGACAGATAGATAGACAGATAGATAGACAAATAGATAGATAGATAGATAGATAGCGAGATAGATAGATAGATAGAGAGATAGATAGATAGATAGATAGCGAGATAGATAGACAGATAGATAGATAGATAGATAGATAGATAGATAGATAGACAAATAGATGGATAGATAGATAGATAGATAGATAGATAGATAGATAGATAGCGAGATAGATAGATAGATAGATAGATAGATAGATAGCGAGATAGATAGATACATAGATAGATGGATGGAATTTACACCATAGACAAAGTGATACTTACAATAACTCTAATTAGATCAGAAATTTAAAAAAAGTGGTAAGTCGTCGTAAAGAGTGATTCATAAAGCAAAGTGTACAAAGACTAAATTGTTTTACTGGTGTGCAATAGCGAAATATCACTGGATACATGGATAAATACTGGAGCTTGAAATAAAATAAGTTCTAACAAACTTCCCTCCAAATAACCTGATCACTGAGTTGAGCTTTATCTCAACTCCTCTCGATATATATATATATATATATAATTTAAAAAAAACAAAACTAATTTCCTTTACATGTGTGACTTTGAAAATACACCATTTATTAAAATATAGATACAAATTAAATGATCAATCTATGACAGTGGTTAATTCTTGACATTCTTTGAAATTGCTGGTGCTATGCAGCTCGCATGTTATACTCATAGACCAGCAATCCAGTCTTCAACCAAAGTAAGCAATGGACAATCCATAATTCTCCAGCATGGTGTGCCCTTATGTTTAGCCTGCATCGCCTCCCTTAGCTTCAATGGGACCCTTTCTTAGTGCAAACAAGTACCCCTAGAAATGTGCTTTGAGAGCACTAAATAAAATGCTTCGTGGTCCTATACTAAATTGCCTATAGTGATTGAAAGTTTAGAACGGAATATACATATTGCTAACCGTTGTTCTAATCGATAGAGCCATCTCTGGTTAATTCCCAACATTCACTCGTTTTCACTAAGCATAGATAGAATCATAATAATATAACATTAATGTGATTATGCTTACACAAAGCATCAAAACAATAAACCATAACGACTGCCATACAAAGCAAAATAAAAACAAAGAAAGATACATTGAATTACTAATATTTACATAGTGCAACAGGTATTTGTATTCTATTACGAAAGGGTATCTTTAAATTATGAGAAAAATATCATCCTTCCAACTGTGATAAAATAAGCCTCTCAGTCTGTGTGTGATGGACTGGGAGAGTACCCCTTGCACTCTCCAGTGAGTAATTCCTAGTATTATAATATACACCACAAATAACTCTGATCTGGCACACATCTAGGCACACATCTAAAACAGAGTAGTGAAAACCCTCTAAACAAAAGGCCTATACCACCATCTTATTACTTATTAAGCCCACACACTACTCTAATATTTTAACCCAGTTATAATACAGGTCGACGATGTTAACAAATAAAAATAGAATTTAATAACGAAACAATTAACTACACACTATACAACAATTGAACAAATACAAATAATGGAATATACAAATGCACAAACTAACATATACATATGAATAGTTCTTTACAGCATAAGTCGTGAAAAAGCTTCCTTATTAACCATTTATGACAGTGTTCATGGAATCAACAACAGTTTCTGTTAACAAGCTAGTTTATTTCGATTATGTTCAGCAATATGAACAAGGTACATCACGAGAAAGAAATAAATAAATACAGCATATCAAAACAATGCCAAGTGTCTAGCAAACTATTTATGATCAGCCTAGTTCAAACACTTGTAGAAATAAAAGTTAACTCACATTGGACATATCTACATAAAACTCCAGTATACCATATCAATTGCGAAATCAGTCAGTAAACTCACCATCAAACTAACGGCTGCCTTTCGGACCAGACTTCTTCTTGCCACTCCAAATTCAAATTGTTTAGACTTTCAATTTCTTTATAGCAGGTAAACCTTTTAATCTCAGCTAATTGGCTGGTATCACTCTCGTAAATCATAACAATTGGATAAATAAAATGTACTCGCTAGTTTGCATTACATCAGCAATTCTAGTACATTTTTACCTCTGTAGTTTATTTCAACTCAGACGCTTTCAAAAATGCCGTCCTGATGTTGAATTAGGTGTGGGCATTTGTTATTGTTTTTCCTACATCATATTTTAGACCATCAGCTACAAACTGTAAAATCTATGTAACTCTCTATCTGTCTGTCTCAATATGTCTGTCTTTATTAAACAGAATGCTTCAGTTTCAACCATAACAATTTTTAATACCTTTCACAAAATGTAAGAAAATTCATAATTTCACTCATTCAGCAATGTACTTGCTTCTCTGTTTAACAATTAAAAACTTGGCTAGCTCAGGGTCATATGTGCATAATACGTATCTACACACGCGTCTCATCTCTTGATAATGATAAGGGATTATTTCCTAATCGTTCTTCACTGTTCTTTCCGTTTGATTGCCCAGTGATGCATCCATTCAACAAAGGTGAGTAACACTAATTCCACTGACTCTGACCCACTTCTACTTTCACCCTCTTAACCATTTACTCATCCAAATGGAAATATACACTTCCTCTCTTGTTCCACCAGTTTGGCACATAAAGCTAATTAAGGTCAAATGTAATAGAACTTTTGTCTTCCTTTCAATAGTATCACGCGTGCAGACATTTATTTATTATTTATTATTATTTATTGTTATTATTTATTGCACAATTCATGCAATATTACACAGATGCATCTGTCAGTATAATTAATGTCTAAACAGAGAGAATTAATTTATGGAGACTGAATGGTGAGTCTAGAAACCAGTCTGTCGTGAGCATAGGTTTAATGTTATAATTAACAACCTTTAAATCCACATGCAGAGACATGGTCTTTAAACAAATGCTGGAATGTAACAGTTTAATACAAGTGAACATAATGGGTTATTTAACTGATCCATGATTACCTTGAATAGATTCGACGTCACGCATATCTTCATACTATCTAAGATTAGAATAAGGAGCAGACAACACAACTTCATTCTTGCATAAAGTGTCATAGGATGTGGAAACTAAACTATATTACAAAACAAACAGAAGTACATATAATAATTTAAATTTGCTCTTAGTTATAATTGAAATAATAAATGTAAATATAGAAATATTAGTTATACAAATTTTAATTTTATACTGTAATATGGCACAATAAATGCGTTTACTATTATACGTATACCATTAAACGTTGTTTCCTTCTTAATTGCGTTTATACTTAGATATATGGTTTCTGTTTCGTTTAATACGTATTTTATAAACGGATATATTTTTGCGAATTAAAACTATTACTGTGACCATTTTGTACCCTTTCTTTGTATCGAAAACATTTACCAGACATAATAATTATCATACCTACACACGTTTTAAAAGAATGTCACTACATGTTCCAATAATTTTTACCAGACATAATAATTATCATACCTACACACGTTTTAAAAGAATGTCTCTACATGTTCCAATTATTTTAAAAACCCAGGCTGCACACTTTGATGAATGGTAAGAAAATATTGTTCTATTGTAAATTTTATAATGGCAAAGTCTGCATAGGATACACTTCGTGTTTCATTACATACATGTTCCTAGTGGAATGTATTACTGTCAGACTGCTTTTCACCTAATACTGGAGTACTTTGAGTATTTGAATTATCACTAGAGAAAGTATTTAAACTATAACGAACAAATGACCACATCAGAACAATAATTTAACCAATATGTTAATGCAAATAAGAAAACATATGCTGCATTCTTCATTCTAAGATATCTTTTTTCATTTTTTAAAAATTTTATTAAAGATTGGGGCAGTTTAACAGGAAAATAAAAAATGCTACTTTATTTTTAGAAAATAGTGCACATACGTGAATACAGTTTCTTTGCATAGTTTACATAAGCAAGCTTTTAGTTTCAAAATTAAATAATTAACAATGTCAAGGAAGTTATGAACAGTTGACATCAGATGACAGTACAATCGCATTACTAGATTCAAGTGTTGACTTTGTAAGGACAGCAAGTTCAGTGGGCCAGCGTTACGAATTCTAAGGCATCCGGGTTTAGCCGGGTAACTGGATAGGGTGCACACAAAGGAATGCATGTATCTGTTTCCTTCAACGGCCATATGGCGGCTAAGAAAATCTTCATCATTGTTGTTTATTGTCTGCTATGTACTCTACGCAATACTAATATTGCTGCATTAAGAGTTACCAAAGCATGATACGTGCATTTGAGTGTTTAGCTCTGGATAGATAAACGAGTGATCGTTGGTCTGCTTGCAGTACGAACTCGCGACCATACAAATAGAATTGACATTTCTCTATGCCCAAACCACTGGCAAGCAATCAATCTCTGGCGTGTTGCTGAGCGTTTCTGTATCATAAAGCTTATGGCCTGCATACAGGACTAGTACCTGATGTATTTAATTGGCAGGGTAATCCTATAACACAACTGATGCAACGCCTACTCACGATGCACCTTTGGGAGACACTTAGAAAAACAAAGTACATCTACATTTCTAAATATATTATTATTTTTATGTATTTCAATTCTGATAACAAAGGAATTATATCGCTAATTAAATATAATGTAATCACACTCACACACACGCATGCACACACGCGCGCGCACACGCACACACACACTCTCATACATGCACACACACACACACACACACACACACACATATATATATATATATATATATAATTCGACTTCTTCCTAAATCTATTAAAATTATTCAGTGACTTAGCCGAACTCCCTTATAATTATACAAATAATGACAGATACATAATTCAGGATAATTATAAAATATTTCATTAGCAAAAGATTACACGAATCATGAAACATAAACGAAACAAAAACTTGAATTTCAAGATAAAGAATGTAGCATACACTACTAGCTCTTCTGTATAAATAGCATACGGGGAAAGGTTAAGGTAATGCGCTTTCAAAATCATATCCCTATGTCAGTTCAAAGAAAACTCTTAACATAATGGAAAACAAATCTACTCGGTGTCTTAATTGCAGAGTTAAAATCTATGTGAGTGTGTGTGTGTGTGTGTGTGTGTGTGTGTGTGTGTGTGTGTGTGTTTGTGTGTGTGTGTGTGTATGTGTGTGTGTGTGTGTGTGTGTGTGTGTGTGTGTATGTTGCAAAGTAGTTTAATAAAGATATGTGACATGCAACTGAATTCATTGTAGGAGAGTGATTATGCAATCGAGAACTTTGTGAGAGAGAGGACATACTAATGGACACATTTTGAGAGGGAGGTCAAATAAAGCTGATGTCAGGATCTTCTGTAAATCTCGCCCGGATCCCATTCTATAAATATTGAAAATTAAATATAGAGAAGAATAAAAATTTAGATTAAAAGAATAAGGGGAAAATAAGATTTAAATTTAGGGCCTGTAAGGACAACATGTGCATTGCATCTGCAATGAGGCAGGAAGTTTGGTTGGGTCTGAGGACCAAGCCATGTTGCGAAATGTTTGGTTAGGTCCAAGAAGCAAGCGCGTGTCGCGAACGCCAGTCAAGCCACTCAAGTGGGAAGTCTGACCAGACAAGTAAAAAAGTAAACACACGTAGGAAGAACGCGAGCGCAAAAGTCGGAAGCACCCGCGTTACGTTATGGAAGAGAAGGTAGGAGGCTGTTTAAAGAAAGAGGGAGGGAGGTAGACGTAGTGGGCACAAGTGAATGGACAAAAGGAAGTTGGAAATACTAATCCTTCCTGTGAATGAAAGTGCGAGCATACGTCAACCCTGACTTCGAAAAACAAGGATACTATAAATAAGGAAAATCTCCCCGCCCACTTTGCTTTTCCACAACAAGGACTCCCGGATCAGATCCAACGCTGATAAAGGGTCGGATGGCCCAGTTTTAATAACTGTTAAAATTTATATGTATAGAACAGCCAGAAGGCTTGAAAAGAGTGTATCATTACACCATTACAGTTTTTCTTTAATCCTTGGTTTTTCGCCGAAAACGAAAGGATTTTTATTTTACTCTTCGTACGAATCTTTGGTTGCTGTGTGATCAACCTGAATCTTTGGTTGCTGTGTGATCAACCTGAATCTTTGGTTGCTGTGTGATCAACCTGAATCTTTGGTTGCTGTGTGATCAACCTGAATCTTTGGTTGCTGTGTGATCAACCTGAATCTTTGGTTGCTGTGTGATCAACCTGAATCCTAGGTTGCTGTGTGATCAACCTGAATCTTTGGTTGCTGTGTGATCAACCTGAATCTTAGGTTGCTGTGTGGTCAACCTGAATCTTTGGTTGCTGTGTGATCAACCTGAATCTTTGGTTGCTGTGTGATCAACCTGGGACTCTTCCTGCACTATTCAACTCCTCCCAGTTAAGTAGCAAAGTACTTTGGCCAGGAGTGTGCAACGACACATATTAACTCTTTAAGAAAATCGGGAACTTGACCGAACTTTATAAAAAGAAATCATAGAGACTCAGAGACAGTTAAGGGGAAGCTAATTTCTCTGATTAGATTTCGAGTTTGGTGCTCATCGTAAATATAATTGCAGTATATTGTTATTTCTTTTAATTCGTTCTTTATTTTATATAAATATTTTATTAATGTTCATTGGCTTTGCGTCAATTCTTGTTCCTTTCGTTTCGTGTTAAAAATTCATTTATTATAGCCATAGCGTCTGTCTGTCCGTCCGTCGGTCTGTCTGTCCGTTGTCGGTGTGTTTGTTAGTCCGTCCTGTGCTGTATCGTTAAATGTGAGGTTCGAACCTCTGGGGGCTTTACACGAGCCAACGGAGCGACGACTTCAAAAATTGTTGTGTATTTCGTGACGTCTAGTAGCGGGGTACCAACAGCTGATTCTGTGGGAAATTTCCTGCAAATGGGAGAGAGATTATGTAACAAACGAAGCGAGGACTGGTGTCTGTCAAGAAAATGTCCAACATCGGAGAGGTATCCTGGTTGTACGCTTGTAAATCCTTTTAGAAGAGCGTTTAAGTTAAGACAAAATCCATTGTTGAAGAGTAGTTCTGTGCATGCTGCTTAGAAATTAACTTCATAGTGAAGAAACGTGAGAAAAACGAAAACCAAATGTAAACATGAACAGTTCATCTCGATTTTGTGTACCAGCTGAAAAGTAGACACAGATACACCGTGCTATTTTTTAAACTCGTTACATCACTCGGATTGCTGCGACTACTGTAAATTGAGCAGAAGAGACACGTCTAAAGAGTACTAAAAATACTGAAACTTTCTCTACAGTGCTTACATTTAACGCCACTTCTTTATTTCTTCTTTTTGCTTGAACTGGTGTGATTTTCTAGACATAATTGATGTGTAATTCATGTGTGTGTGTGTGTGTGTGTGTGTGTGTGTGTGTGTGTGTGTGTGTGTGTGTGTGTGTGTGTGTGCGTGTATGCATTTTCTATAAAATAAATATTTAAACCTACTAGGCCAAATCTTACTTTTAACTTCTCTGTAATGTCCGGCTAAGCAGCAGAAGGTTTCATGGCTAAGAAGATTGAAATATTATCATGGATATATTGTGTTAATGATAAATATAGAATTATATTAACAGTTGTTAAAGAGAATGCTAAGCGATATTGCATTACACTATTTGCACACGATGAGCTAATATTACCTAACTACTGTCTCATTGTATTAATTTAAAGGGCTTTGTTTATGCATTCTAAACGATCAGACCGATTTCTAAAAATCTTTACTTGTATCAAATTATAAACATTAAACCAATTTTCGGCAAATCGATTCCACATTTCTCTCTCTTGTTCCCGCCTCTCTCTAACCACACAAATACGCAAACACACTCACATGAATAAACGAAATTTAGTTTTATATTTTTTTTTACATTTTTTAATTAAATATGTTAAGAGACTTTAAGAAAGAAAAGAAAATTATGATTATTGAATGAAAAAATAAAGAGTAAATTCAAATAGGCAAAATTACGTTAACAATAGTAAATCAAAGAATGTACATTTTAAAATAAATTCCTTCAAAATAAAATGTAGTAATAAAATATAAAACTAAGAGCACCATACTGCTATGTGATGTAAACATTTGAATACTTATATGTGTGGACATATGCTTAAATTTATTTGTTTACATTTGATACATATTTATGCATATGAATTTGAATGTATATGTTTCGAATTTATAATTCAAAGTCATGTTAAGCATGTAATCTCCTATTATGCTGTGCTTACTCAGTGATAAAGTAAAAACATTTCTTTACAAAAGAAACATTGATATAAAAATGATGAGTATGTGAGATAATTCCAAAACAAAAACACAACGCAAATGATGAAAGTTCATAAGCAAGCTTGGCAAGCCAAGTAACAAATAAGTCTACTTATTAATACAGTTGTGTAAAGCAAAGCATACAAAATGAAATATGTAGGTGAACATAGATGTATACTTGCACCACAATACAAGCAGTGGACAAAGTACGTATTTTATAAGTATGATATTTGTTTTTAATCATTAGACATTTGCATTAGTGTGATATTGTATGTATATTATAATCATAAATGCACTTACACTATCTGACATATACATAAAGACTATTATCTTATAAGAGTGAAATTAGCAAAATTGTGCATTGTATTTAAAAGTTCATACCAAATTTATACAATTATTTTACCGAATGAGTATATTTTAAGTTCGTTCGCAATGCATGTAACAAGTAAGAAACGGTCAAATTAAACATACATTTTACAAAGCAATATTAAAAATAATAGCCGAAACACGAATATTATATTTTAAAAGAAATAAGATTAAACCGGGAGCACTGACAAAAAAATAAAGCAATACAAATTATACAAATAATATGATATTGACAATGAAAGAACATTGCTATTTATGAATGAGATTAATATAAACGCTTTTAATTGTTGTTTGAAAGTGAGACATAACTTTCACCTTACATTCATACTTTCTTATTGATGTATTTTAAGAAGAAGACACTCCTTTTCAAAAAGGAAAATATTTGTAAAACAAAACAAAATAAAATATAGTATATCGCTGATACACTTTAATATTTTATTACGTTTAATTGTAATCCAACGTACTTAAACTGCATGATCTTTTCCCTATGAAACACACGTATTTCTGGACATGAATATTTGTTTAAAAGCGAATAAATATTATTTTGAAGAAGATTCTAAGACTTGCCACTTGATGACTATCGCTATTCTTAGATTCTCTGGTATATACACTCTGACTAATATGTATTATAATGAAGGTGATTTTTTTTGTTGTAATCTTTAACGGTATGTATAAGGTAATGATCTATTCAAAACACATGTTTAAATGAAATAATATATTTTCACATTTATATATTTACCTAATTCAAAACCTCATCGACCTATACATTACATTGGACCTCAATTTCCTGCAAAATAATTGCAAACTCATTCAATAGAACATCGCAAGTGTAAACACGAATTCATACATTATACAGATACTCGTTTAATGTTCATATTATATCATTGTGTCCGACAACTCTGCTTGGCAGTTCTCAGATTTAGTAAGTCCATCGTTATTTGGCTAGTCCTCATTGATTTCCTCATCCAAAGCTGCTGAGAAAACAAATACCGGATGCAAATAATCTGGAGGTAATGCAGATGGAAGGTCGTCATTGGTTTCCTCATCTAAAGCTGCTGAGGAAACAAATACCGGATGCAAATAATCTGGAGGTAATGCAGGTGGACTGTCCACATTGGTTTTCTCATCCAAAGCTGCTGAGGAAACAAATACCGGATGCAAATAATCTGGAGGTAATGCAGGTGGACTGTCCACATTGGTTTTCTCATCCAAAGCTGCTGAGGAAACAAATACCGGATGCAAATAATCTGGGGGTAATGCAGATGGATGGTCTCCGTTGGTTTCCTCATCCAAAGCTGCTGAGGAAACAAATACTGGATGCAAATAATCTGAACAGTGATAACATGAATCTGGAGTTGTATTGACGAAGTGTACAGGCTCTAGGTGTTCAGCGCACACTTTTTCGCCATCTATATCCGGTTTTGAATCATCCAACTCAATCCGATTGAGCACAGCTTCACCTGTAAAATTATTCACGTTTCCCAAACTGTTACCTCCTTTAGGATGGTCAGACGCAAATTCTGCACACATCGAACTTGAAGCGTGTTCAATTGAAAGAGTAATGTGTCCTTCCATTTGTAATGTATCCTCACAGTCCGTGTATGGCCTCGTAATGACATAATATCCATCTTCCATGTGTAACCCATCATGGGTATCTATGGACAGTATTGAATGAGTGTTAATAAAGGAAGTAATATTTGTTGTAAACGATTAGCAGGCGATTGAAAATGCAAATTTCTTTATTTTTTCTTAGGATAAAATATAAGACTATTTACTTCATGGAATAATAACGATTGGTCTTTTTTACGTCAAAGAGTATGTGATTGTAAATCAACTATTTTTAATCAAGGTCTTTATTTAATATACATAATACGTTCAGAGTTCATTAGCAAGACATTAAAAACTTATATTACTATGTTTGATTACATGGTAATACCATTAATATTGCACCAGATTTAAGTCATTTGTATATTTATTTCGACCCATTACATTTACAGATTCGAGGAAGTTTTTGACAAAATATATCATTGCAAATTTATGGTTAATGATTCAAGTCCATGTCTCACTTTTATACATGAATTGAATGCTGAGCCAATGTAGAACACACTGTGGTACACGATTTTTATTTGTTTATTAACTTTTGTCATCAAATCTGTTTAAGTGAATTTTGTACAAGTTGTTTGTTTTGTATTAGTTTTTTTTTATTACATATTTGTAATAGGAATAAAATAAAATATGTCGTCTAGCTAAACGAACTATAAACCCAAAGAAAAAATGTACAATGAATAACTTCTGAGCCTGACACGAAATAACACTGATTATTATGAACTTATTATTTTGTTTGGCATTGGGTAACCGGAAAAAATCATAGGACACAATGAATGCAACTTGTTTTAAATCAATCTCACTAGTGCATGTTTTTAATTATTATATAATTTTTAATCGTTTTATTTGTTTTCATATTCACTCAGTAATATGTAGATTGCATGCTCTGATGAGATGTTCTTTGTAGACCATCACTAGTTTAATCCTCAATAATTGATTGGGTACGTGTATCGAATGCATTACTAACGCGATTTCCTATTGGTTATAACAGAGAAAATGAAAGTAACTATTCTAACATTCACCTCTTAGTAGTTGACCTATTAAATTCTTGTCAGTCTGGAAATATACTGGTTCCTTAAGATACATAATTGAACATCGTTAATTCTTAAGTGTTATTTTTAAGGAAGTGCAAATGACGATGGCTAGACTGATGAAAGTTGTTGATGAAGAAACTGAAATAGCCATTGCGCAACACCCCACAACCCGCGGAGATACCAATTATTTTGAATCCATGAGAGAAACTGTAAAACCAATAGTCCATATCGATGAAATAAGCAATAAAGTACTAGGGTCAATTTCAAAAACTGCTGATGACGAACAGTCACTATTACTGTTTAAATCGTAGAAGCACTTAGGGAACAGACAGTATGGTTGCATAACTATTTTCGTAAAATGATTATATTTTAGTTGAAATAATATTCCCAAATAAACATTTTCCATTTATTACATATGATAATAAGGAAAATATTTAGCAAATGCTTATCTCTCTCTCTCTCTCTCTCTCTCTCTCTCTCTCTCTCTCTCTCTCTCTCTCTCTCTCTCTCTAATATATGACTGTCTGTCTATCTATCTATCTGTCTGTCTATATGTCTGTCTATCTGTCTATCTATATATCCATCCATCCATCCATCCATCCATCCAACCAATCATCTACCCATCTATGACAGGAAAGCCACTTAGTTAATGGATATAAATATAATTAATTAATTAATTATCCAAAACTTATTTCTAATTATGAGAATCTTAATTATTTTTATTAATGATCCTCCAAAAGACACCACTCGTCTCTCACTTGGCGGATATGTGGGCATCAGTGGCCCGACAGGTTTGCAACAACTGGTTAGACACAATCGGCGATGTCCAACAATTTCTCTACACTAGAAATTGTTTGGGCAGTCAAAACATGTGCCGCACACCTCAGCAGACTGCAGTGTTCTTACGCTTACACGTGTTTCCATCTTTAAAAAAGGTCAGCCATAGAGCTTTACAACAATAAACCAGGATGTTCATATAACAGGGGAAAATAGACAACTGGAAAGGCTACTTGCTCACCGGAAAATATAATTAAGAAGCAAATGCTAAGCCACCCGTCTTATCACTTTATAACTCCATCATAAATCATAACAATTGGATAAAAATCACTTTCAAACATGTAATCACAATGAGTGCCCAAGGTTGAGTTGACAAGTTAACAATTTAAATTTTTAAAAAGTGATAGGCAAATTACTCCACCATAGATGGTATTTTTGTAATTGTCAGAGTTGGAGTAAACAGCTTGAATTGAGAATATGCTAGAAAATTGCTGATGCAATGAATACCATTTCCAACTGGATGAATGGTTTTGTTCTGACTAATTCTCTCACATTTATTTATATCAATTTCATCCAATGTGGATGAACCGAAATATTCTTTGTTAAAGAAGTACTCTATTCTAATCACTTTGAATTTGCCAAGTCCGGTTATAAAGGCGATCGTTAGCTTGTGGTAAGTTAACTGACTGATAAAGAAAGTATGGATATAAATTTCGTATATATTTACTATTGAACTATGATTGAATGGATGGATTGAAGAATGGATATATAATTGAGCCATTAATTCTATGTTCATTAGTATGATATGTTTTAAACTTGTGAATTTTGATTGATGCTATATTTCTTATGCTGTGTGTATCAGACTTATGATTTGTAAGTTGAGTGTACGAGAGAAAGATGTTTAGGTATGAAATATGCCTAATATTTCTATTCATCTGCTTGGAACTGGTTTGGATTGCATTAGCAAGTTCTAGCATACTATTTAACTGATATTTTTTTTATTCATCTATGACACAAAACAAAATACCATCATAACCAGAGACTAAGGTCAGGTCTCATTTACATTTAAAATATTATTTAACAATTATCATTAGAAATTGGGATAGTCAAATTTATTCCACCTCTAAACAATACACAAAATGAAATGAAGTGCGTATTTCGAAATAATTATTATTTTAATTATAGCCCATCTGTGTTTGATTAATTTCAAATATCTGGAAATAATTAGTTTGCACAATGAAAACATAGATTGGGCATTATATTAACGACAATACAATGCAGAGTAATCTATAACATAAATGATTTTAGTAAGCCAATTTATAAATGATACTTTATCAAACTGCATTACTTGTCTGTGAACTCGATCTTCTCAAAATCGCACACAGTTTATGCAGACTGATTTAATTTACCATTTGTTTTCCTTTTTTGTCATTCCAGAAGAGTTTATTTAACGCCAAATTAAAGGGACTTGCATTATGTATTCATAAATATATTAACCCAAAACTTCAAACGTAATTTAACACTAGCACCATTAGGGAGGGTGCAATAGGCACCTCGTATCAGCTATCAAGACAAACATTTGAAGTAGACAATCTTTATTTAATATGGTGGTGGAGCAAATTTGCCTATCCTTATTTTAAAATTTAATTGTTATATAGATTGTTAAATTGTCAGAGTAACCCGAACCGAACGTTAGCACTCCTTATGTCAGCAATTGTATATGTATTTGAGTTGAAGTAAATGCTCGAATTGAGAATGTGCTAGAAAATGCTGATGAAATGAAAACTAATTCCAAGTGAGTTACTGGAAATTGCTACAATTGTTGCTCTGCATGAGAGAGCTAAGTTTGGCAGAACACCAGACAAGCCTGGAGTGTGGAGGAGGAACCTTGTGAAATTGACTGTAATAAACTGAACAATAACTTGTGTCTTGTTACAAAAGTGCACGAAAGATAGCTGAGGCAGCGGTTAAATCTGTTCTCTGATTAGAACTATTATATGATTTGTTTTGACGCTATTGTTGAATTTAGGCATACGACTGTTTATTGTAGGAATTATTCCAACGTGTTTTATGGAAATATCGTTGTCAAGTAATATGTTTCATTGTATCTGTCAAATGTATGTTTGATTGTTCATTTAATACATTTTTATTGACCTTCTTATGCAAATAATAACCTTATGGTGGAGAGGAAGGTGGGTGGATGGGAGCTCGCTAAATATATATTAAAGACATTTTGTCTTTTCCTTTAGTAAGCTACGGAATATTGTGTTAATCTTAATGTTTATCTTTACAGTTGTGGAAGAGAGAAAACATTTACAGTGCCCGTATATCGCCACGTGGGAGAGACGGTGGTGTCTGCTGGGGGATATATTAATAAAATAAATGAAGATTCTCATCATCTGTAATTAGTTTTTGGATGATCAATTAATTAATAATAATAATAATATCCATTAACTAACGTTGACGTCACAAAAATAAGGAAAATGTCCAGGGCCTAATTAATTGCTATTTCTAATACTGTTTTCTTCCCATCATTGTTAGTGTATGATCAACTGTAAGTGTATTGGCTCTCTGTGCTTTGATGTTAGTGCTTTGTCAACTTAAAGTACTGTAGCGTCACGTTGCAACACTGACTATCATTGTAGCACAATTGATGGTTATGTTCCTATATGCCGTGTATTTACTGCGTTGGGCTGGTGTCCAAATTCATTGTCATAATATAATTATTATATTTACAAGCTAATCATTTTATTTTACTTGAATGCGTTTTAAGTTTAATAATTATCAAACATTGTGATCAAAATAATAAATGCATTTTGTTGATATTATGATTAAACTGAAGTATCAATCTTTCTTATAAAACATCAAGATGTAAACATTGCTTTATAATATATGCAGATACAAACAGGCACATGTACATATTTAAAACATATCATACTCCAAGTAACTCAGACGCACCTTCAGACTTTTCAGCAATTTCATTATATATCTCAGGTTCATCCTCTGGAGTTGCATTATTATAAAAGACCAAGGGCTCAGATACGATGTACTGATTCTTTACGGGTTTGAGTCTCATTAGAAAATTAGACAATGACTGCCCTGTGGAACAAGTGAAATTATATTATCAAACAGTTTGTTTTTAGTAACATTTATATACGAAACAAAACTAGTAAGTTGTATATGAACACAAACAGAAACAATATAATATTTTCAAATGACTTTAAATTGCACGTTCTTCTATCAAAATATTTAATGATATGTCTATGACTTTAGTATTCATTTTATGGTCTTAATAAATATATTCTCAACATAATCATGTTAGAAGTTACCCGATATTTTGTATACGACAGCTAGAACACAGACGACAAATATCACAACGCTCAAGGCAATTACAGCAGTCTTCCATGGATTTTCCTGTGTATCATTGCTGTCTGCTAAAATACATAGGATAATAAAGGCATTTTATTAATTGTTTGAACATGAATATTAATGTAAATAAAGAGTCTGTGACTACTCATTTAACGCTTGGTTAATAAATTTTTAATGTAATAATCATAAGAAGTCTGAAATTCAAAAGAGAATGTCACATTGTATTTAGGATCAGATAGTTACATTTAGATCACACCACGACGAATATGCTGATATCTATCAACCTACCTACCTATCTATCTATTTATTTATCTATCTATCTATTTATCTATCTATCTATCTATCTATCTATCTATCTATCTATATACCTACGTACCCACTCAAAACCCCTCCCTCCCTCCAAGATATTAGAGGGAACTTTGGTTATGAGATATTAAATTTAATAAGAAAAAGACATATAGTATTACGTATTTCAGTGCTTAATTATAAGCAAATTGAATCATGTCTTCATATGTCTGTATATAAAATTATAATATATAAGCAGAAGACAGGAGTGTTCATCCCAACAATAGTTGTCATTTCTATAATAAAGAAATAAGCCAAATCTATCAGTCTCTGAATTCTGATCCCTGTTCATTCTCTTTAAATAAGTGCTTTCGACACATTTTGGACCCTAAATGGCTTGCTAGATTGTTTAAGCAATGCGCGTGTTAACGTCTCAAGATAATTGTGAATTAAGCTGAAATCTAGCCGTTCGTTGACCTGTAAAGACCATATACATTTCTACTGCTTTTAAAGTTTTTAATTAAATTCAAAGTTCTCATTGCTTCTTCTGTGATTATTATTATTTAATTTGTATTGTCAAACATAACTCCCACGCTGATATAATCTGGTTATAATAAACACGCCTCATATAGATTTTCCAGACTTAATTTTCATTGAAAAAATAAATAAGGTATATTTTACATAATTTCCCTGTGTAAATATTGCTTCAAGCAGTACTAGTTTCACATGTAAATGAAATAAATAAATCATGCTATTATGTAATACTTGCTCTCCACCAAACAAATATTTCGTCTTCTCAGTTATGAAGAGAAATTTACAATACATGCTTTGTTGTTATGTTCAATACGTCAATGCATCTTAATACGTCAGCGCTGCAGACCACCAAATTCGGATTTATATGTGACTTATTGTTATGTTTTAATCCATCAACACGCGTTTCCTTTGCTCAGTCAAGTCATGCATGCATTCCATTTCCGCCAATCAAAATGCCACCAATTTCAATGTATGTTTTTTCCGTTCTCTCAGAAACATTACTGATCTACCAAATATTTTTACAGCCTGACCATGTGACCGGCTCGGTCTGTCTCTGTTCACCCTGAATCAGCACCGCCAGTGCCAGCGTAGCATTGTTGAGAAAAGATTTCCCAAAGACCACAAACTGCTTCGCTCTGTCTACACAATGACAGCTCGGCAATTTTAAGCGAAAAAATATAAACAACTCTGATACACACTGGACACTGAGCAAACATTGAACACTTATGACGCGCTCGCATTACCGTGATTTAATTGTATAATTCTTTATGCCACACTCTTTTCTAAGCTTATATTCCCGATTTAAAAAAAAAAAATTGTCATCGTCTTTTTGTCTGGTTGGGTTTGGGGGGGGGGGCGGGTGGAAGCTCGTATTCGTTTTGTGATTCTTAATGTTGAAAATGCCATTTAAATTGTCAAATACTTGTAACACCTGATTGCTGAAATGTTAGTGTACATATGGTCGACAACGTTATGGCGTTAAGTCATTTAATAACATCTTAAAACCCCACGACACAATCTCTCAGTACCCTTTCAATTTCAATCGCAGGTACTTTAATTTCCAGTATAATGTCATTCATCCTTCTTTCTGCTGTTACTCATCTGTGTGTATATTGTGTGGATAGATATATTAAAGCGCCGACCATTTACTCTGCTATTTAGAGTCTGCATATTATTTTTCTTGGTTAGTTTCCTCAGGCATTTTTCTTACTTCAATAAAGCAACTTCCTTTTATGCACAAATAAACTACTTCAATCATTTTGATTAATTAGCTATAATACACAAAATATATTTCATATTATTCTTTAGTATATTAAATCGCATTTGTATTACGTTTAAAATTATCATTTCGAAATATATGTTTAAAAGTACTTTTGCATGTACAATATATATATATATATATATATATATATATATATATATATTCAGAGAGGGGGAGAAAGAGAGAGAGAGAGAGGGAGGGAGAGAGAGAGAGAGAGAGAGAGAGAGAGAGAGAGAGAGAGAGAGAGAGAGAGAGAGAGAGAGAGAGAGAGAGAGAGAGCAATTCACAAAACCAAAAGTTAAGTGACGATGATTGTAGAGATGATCTAATGTTTATATTAAAGATTATAAAAAACAAAATAAATCACTTACCATTTACTGTTACCTCAAACGTAAAGTCTACACTGCCATGAGCATTAGTAAACGTTACGACATAGAAACCACCAACAGAATTGTTATTGAAAACAGTGATGTTGCAGTCACTGATATACAGTTCTTGACGTTCACGACATGTAGCGTTCAGAATCAAACCTCTAAGGTCATTACTACGTATGTTCTCTGTCAACGTAAGTCCAATAAACGTAAACGTAAACTTGTTTGGTGTGGGATAGGCTACTACAGCATACTGTTTCGATTCTGTTTGGTTCTGAATGACTTCTAATTTAAATAGAAGAACTGGTGGCGTTCCGTCAGAACGAAGTCTTGGTGCGCCTATGGAAACATGATATTAAAATCGTTAGGCCAAAAGTTAAAAAGATTTTTTATTGTTTTAAAGAATTGTTCTATACACACATCATTTAAAACAATTTTAAAATACCTTTTTAATATTCAATTTTGCAGTTCATGCTGTAATAAAAATAATTTTAAAAAAAGTATTTTCTATGTTCCGTTTTATTGCTTTCATCATTCTTATTTCACAATCGTATATCTGTCTTTATCTCTCTCTTTTTCACACACACACACACACACACACACACACACACACACACACACACACACACACACACACACACACACAGACACACACACACACAGACACACACACACACACACACACACACACACACACACAGAGAGACAGGGAGGGAGAGAAAGAGATAGAATGAGATACAGAGATAGATAAATGGATAAATGAGCGGTCGGTCGATTCAGTGGTTAAATCGTAGCAAAATAGAGTCATTATTCCTGCTTTTTGGAGTGAACATTCTGCCAGTTAGAAGTGATGTGCTTATGCCTCTTTGTTATTATAATAAACAAATAATAAGTAATAATGAAGGAAATATATCGAAATGGTAGGGCGTTAACGTGTATATCATACTACTAGCTTATACATAACATTTCAGTTATAAACATTTCATTTACGGATTTATATACTGCTAATAATGGCTAGATTCTTTAAATAATACAGTTAACGTCGACGTAGAACATTTACTGGCATATTAATCAAAACCATACAGACAAAGAAGGAGGAGGAGGAGGAGGAGGTGTTGGTGTTGTTGGTGGTGATGATGATGATGATGATGATGATGATGATGATGATGAAAGAAGGAGAAGAAGAAAATTATGTGTAATGATGATTAAAGGCCTCTGATGATTATCATCCTTAGAGCTCTGAACACCTTGGAATATTTACACATAAGAAATAAATGACATGGACTTTACGAAAAGTTTGTAGTGCCTAAGAAAGAAACAGATAAATGATATACTGATGTTAATGATGTAAAATAATATTAAATAAATCTTTTTACAATAACAACATATAACGTTAATGAATTTACATGTTTAAACAAATACACCAAAATGAATAGTACTATTTCACTCAACATAAAAGATGCATTTTCTTGAACATGGCTCTAGGATCTTCGTATCTCTTATCAAAAGGTAACATTTTCGAGGCAAATTAACAAATCAGCTGTATTATTTTAATTAATCTTTCATAATTAATTTCAGGTTTTCTTTTATTAATGATCCTTAAAAAGACACAATTCGTTTCTCAATTGGCGAATATTTTGGCGTTGTAAACGTTTTCACAATTCCACGTTTACAGTCATAAGGTTTTCTGCAGGTGAAAATTTCTTACTAAAGGAGAAGACAAATCGTATTTTAAACTATATTTAGCGAGCCCCTATCCATCCCCTTTCTACTCCAACATAAGAATATCAATATCAATATAAAAGGTCAATATTTTTATCAATAATTTTATTAAAAGAAAAATCAACTACACAAATGACAATTACAATGAAAGAGATAATTTTAATCAATATTCCATGAACCCTTATTCGAGTAATTATAGTTTACAGCTTCTCTCTCTCTCTCTCTCTCTCTCTCTCTCTCTCTCTCTCTCTCTCTCTCTGTGTGTGTGTGTGTGTGTGTGTGTGTGTGTGTGAGAGAACTATGGCATAAAATCCATAGAAAGAGCATGGATGCACCAACCAGATGCAGTCACCAAATCAGAAGAATTCAAAATATTGTGGGACATCAATATAAGAACAGATGGCGTGATTCCTGCATGAAGACCAGACAGTATAGTCCAACAGAACAGCAACAATCATTGATGTGTTCCAAGTTATAGAAACATAAACACTAAAGAATAGAAAAATACCAAGACCTCAGATTAGAAATTCAGACACTGTGGAATGTAAAATCAGAAGTAATATCTATAGCCATGGGGAACAAAACATCTGATTAAACTGCCTGGAAACCCAGACTCAATCCACTACTCAAAGCAGTGACCATATCCTCCACAAAACCATGGATCTACCAGAATCTTGGTAACATTCCGAGACCTTGAATTACAACCTACAGTCAAAAGAACAACAACAACAACTACTACTACTACTACTACTACTACTAAGAAGAAGAAGAAGAAGAAGAAAACACTACTACTACTACTACTAAGAAGTAGAAGAAGAAGAAGAATGACGACGACAATGCTGCTGCTGCTGATGATGTAAATTTATTAATAAGAGAAAATAATGATTAAGATGATAGCGATGATGAAGATACCAGCAATATGTGGTGGTGGTGATAATAATGATGATTATTGTGGTGGTGGTCTTGATGATGTTGATAATGTTATTATTACTGGTGGTGGTGGTGGTGGTGGTGGTGGTGATGATGATGATGATGATTGTCACAGCCTCCCCTCCTGGATTGGTGGGTCAGCATTGATGCCAATGAGACACCGAGTGTAAAAAATACACCAACGTACAGACACCACAAAGTTAATCATGGTGGGGAGGAATAAATTATTCTGTAATGCGGGTATTGTGTGAGGGTCGGCAGTGAGGCAGTAAATTTCAAACATCCTGACCATGTCAGAAAATGTCGCTAGTTGGTTATGTTGTAGGTATGATGCCATGAGAGGTGGTGGGTGTCATATGGACAAACTGGTCCTTGATGAACAAGTCAAGCAGTCCATCATATGTCTTGGGGATGCCTGATAGGTCAATCAACCTGTCTGCATAATGTCACAGGTATGCTATGTGAACATGTAATGTCTCTCCACCCTTGGAACTGCCCCCCCCCCCCCACACCAATAGTCTGCAGAAACCCTCAGTGGTGCACTGAAAGGTTTGCATCAGTCCAGTTTTGATGTCTGCATAGGTAATGTTAGGGTCATGTGTCAGGCCCATGTATGCATGGCTTGCCTCCCCTTGGAGGACTTGTCCCAACTGTCATTTCTTGTCTATGTCACTAATGTTATAGTCAGCTATATAATTATCATAACACATCAAATACTCATCTATCATTTATGTCTCCCCATTAAAGAAAGCTAGCCAAGTCTTTGGTTTGCTAAGCTCCACCTGCTGTTTAACATTACTCTCTAAAAATATCTCCCTATGTCTCAGGTCTTCCCTAGCTCTGTCAAATTGGTCTTGCTTTACCTTGTTACGTTTCCAGTATTTATTTATAGACCCTGCCTAGGATTTTAAGGACTTTAAAATATAACAGATTAAATTAATTCCTTCTCTCTATCCTAGACAGACTGGCTGCCCAAATTATCATTTGACTAACTTTAAAAATGTGTCTTGTAGTGCAGACAACAGATTTACAAACTGACAATTTGCGTACAAAGCTGGCTTTGGAGTCGTTAAATTCCTCTAAATTAATATGCATACGTTATGTCATTCAGCTCATTCGCCCCCATCCAAAACCAAGAAATCTATTGGTCTATTATGCATAATAATGTCCTAAAAATAAGATTTAATAAGTTTAACAATTTAACAACAGTTAATATACGAACACGAAGTCTAATTCTAAGCCGTAGCAATCAACGTGCTTTAAATTGTCAACTAGAGAATTGCCATGAGAACAAAGTTCCTTTTGATTTCGGTACACCAAGTTATGACTTAACTTGTGAATGTTGGTCCACGTGTTCGAATCCAGTCCAGACCAGTCTACCTCCCTTGTCTTCCCTCAGCAAGATGCATACAGCATAACAATGGAATTGTCTTTCAGTATCGCTGAATGGAATGGTGAGTATAGACAGACGTGCAGACCTGCGCGCCGGCACTGTCCGTTAATGGCAATAGGACAACAGTGGATTCAGCTCACTCGTAGAGCTTGAACAACTTCAGTGGAACAAGGATAAAAGGAGTAGGAAGCAGAAACCGACCTGAAAGCAAAAGTGTTTTCGTAATCGTCTTGCTTCAAAGTCGCCTACCTAAGCACGATCAGTTTATAAATGCTCGGGCTAGAAATTCGACATAACGCGTCATTTACAATTTTAGATCAAAATTATAATCTCACGCATGTTGCATTTAACAAGCATGACGTATGAATTACCAAATATTTACAAGAGTTCATACAAAAGGGACAATTCAAACTAAGCAAAGTGCTTTACAATTTACATTAAAATTTACACGCAATAATTTGAATTACAATAGAAAATTCATGTCGGGCTCAGGCATCCCTGGCTCTAGTGAATTTAAAGTTATATAAATTAAAGTTACAATGGGAAAAGAGTTACAATGATTTATATACAATAACTTATAGGTTTTTGTCACTTATCAACAAACCGTGCTTAAGCTACAAATAGCAATGCATAGCACAAAATTACATACATGTTCAACAATGCAAAATACAATTAAATAAATTCAATACCTTAGTGAGAAATCGAGGTGTTATCTCAGCAAATGTGTCGGCTGTTCCTATGCGACTCAATGAATAAGCGGCGTCTGGCTTCTTGTATCTCGGAGTGACTCTACAGAACCGCGTTCCCGTATTTATTAAAAATCATAAGGTGCATCACGTGACTGGTCACGTAGTATATGGTTGGTTCGAGAACTTAGACAATGGTCCAAAGTTACATAATGTCTCTGACCTCTTTGTTGGAAGCTTCTCGATACTGAAGTATCATGGGAGAGCTCCAAACAAAGGAATTTCAAATTTTGATGTTTGAAAAACAAACAAGTGGGTCAAGGAGTCATGACATTTTTATCAGACTGTGACGTACCTACATATCCTCTTCCTTAATTGCACAGTCAGCTGTCTGTTTTAACAGTTCTAATTCCATAGCAACATGTAACTCTTTGTCTTTTAGTTCCTTAGCTGCCTGTAACTTTATTGCCTCTAAGTCCTTAGCTGCTTGTTCCCTTTCCCAATCTTGTTCTCTAGCTGCTTGCTGCTTTCTGTCTTGTGCTTCTATTTTTAACTTTTCTAACTCTAAGGTAGTTTTTGCACTCATCCTCTCTATCTCTATCTCCAGTTTCTGACTCTAACTGAATCATCCCGCTCTCTGACTTATACCAGTCGACCATTTCTATCTATATATTGATCCAAATCATCCCCTACTAACCAAAGTTCCTTCTCATTCTCCTAGCTTCCTTCCTAACATTACCTGCATCAGCCATATCAATGTCAGTGTCTTGTAACCCTAAAGTCCAGAGCACAAAATCAAAACATGCACAAAATAATAAAGATGTGGATGCTGGAAATCTAGCAAAGGTAATCCCATCTATGTGCATATGGTAAGAGTGATGCTCGCTAAAATGCTAGGTCAAATAAAAATACAGTTCTAAAAATCCTAGCTCATGTACAAAAAAATCACAGTCCTAAAATATGTGCAACCAAGAACTAAAATGGTGCACAAAAATCAGAACAATGCAAAAGCAATGGGGATGAAAAAGGAAAGAAAAAAATAGAAATGATACATTCACACCACACAAATCTTACCCTAGATTACATCAGGGTCACCTAAATTGTCACAGCCTCCACTCCTGCATGGGGTGTCAGTAGTGATGCCGATGACACACCGAATGGCAAGATGTAAAAAATAAACCAACTCTCGCACACAGACACCAGTATGTTCTTGTGGGGAGGAATAATTTATTCTGTAATGCAGCGTAAAGTGTGAGCAAGTGGGTATGAATGTGAGTATGAGGGATGAACAGGATGAACAAACAAACAACTGCACTAATGTACTCTCTCACAGTAAAAGAAGCCAAACTCTTGATAAAGTTAACAAGAGTTAACAAGCTTTATTCTAATAATGGGGCTTACTTTCACATGGCTATTAGTCATTCACCCAGACTCATCCACACATATAATTCATTTTGGTGGGGGATCAGAGCAATGAAATGATGAATAAATAAAAAGTAGCAAAACAAATCAACAAATATAAACAGTGGTGATGACTGCAATAATCAAGTGTGCATCTGCACCAATGAATGGGTGATTACCCCAAAGTGTTATGATATAAAAGATATATATGGGACAATAATATGAAGTGATGATAACCACAAAAATAAAATTATAGGGAAAAGAACAATGCTAATGTTAAACCTTAATTATGATAGTGGTGAGAACCACAAAAATAATCACAATGTAAATATGTTAAAGTTAAATGTTTAAATTGAAAGTTCTGTGTGAAAACCCAAAGTGTCTATGATAAGAAGGTTCTGAATAAATAGCAGAATAAACTATAAATAATCTAACTACCTAGTGTAATGCGCCCTTAGTTAATTTCTTTCCTTCTTACAAGTTTCAAAGAAAACATTGAAATGATGCAGGTAACATATCAGCAGAGAATGAAAATATGAACTCACTTGCCAACATACTGGGATAAACACAATGTTACAAAGTTAATGAATAAACTCGCCAACATGCTGGCATAAATACAAAGTCGATGAACAAACTTGCCAATATGCTGGCATAAACACAAAGTCAATGAGCACACTGAAGAGTGGAAATAGACACTCATATATGTAAGTGAAAACTCGCTGTACTGTTCCTTGTTGAAAAAACATGGAAGTCATTGATGGTGATGACCATAGAAAATATGAGTGGTGTCGAATATTCTTTTTCTCAGCTAGTCTTCCTCCCTCAGTAATGCTTATGTCACTGATGAGTTGCTCTAACGAGACTCAGGTTCATGGAATAATGCTGACAATATTATGAAGGCTGTCAAAATACAGAATTGTGTTTGACAAGACAAACACCAACTCCTCACAAAGTGTGGAGAATATTCAGGAAAAGTCCTTCTTCTCCAATTAGAGATAATAAAGACATACAGAACTCAGTGTAGAAAACAATATACTCCCACACATCTCTGTATCTCAGACGAAATACGCACACTGAATCTAAAATGGCAAAATTGTTATGTTATGCATCCTGTGTTTTCTGATGCTTCCATGGGCTTCTAGAACATCTGCATAGCAAAAACCTGCAAATAGGCATTTCAAACTATATTTTTTATTGTTATGTGGGTGCATTATATTCTAGGGCACAATAACTCCAAGTAACAAAATATAATCCCTATCTAAAAATTGCAGTAGAGAGCTATAAAACACTAACTACAATTTCTACCTACTCTTAACATAACTAATTAGTCTTAATACAAATAAATAAACATGTAATTTTAATTAGAATATTAAATATACAAAATAATTTTATTGCAATTGATATTAATTTGTTGCTATTTTCTCCAGATTTGTGGCCAGAGAATAAAGTGACCAAGTTAACATGTGTTTCATAATTGTAATCATGTATTGAGATGTATAATGATGTTGTGGAATCCTATTTTATCTCCACTGAAGTAAAATGAATTTGGCAATTGTAAAATGCTGTGCACATTTGAAACATTTTGTTTAAATGTAATAATCATAATTCATTTGTGTGTGACATATTATTATTCTAATTGTAACATGCATGTGCTTGGTTTATACTAGTGGTGTCAATAGGTACCCGGTGCCATGCTAATACCTGGGTAGTAAAATTGTGGACCGGATACCCATGGTAACGTGGCCTTTGGCACAGAATGTAGAGTGAGGTGCAAGGAAAACCAAGAGAGGCAAACCAATCACGTGATAGATGAAAGAACTGACACTGGTTGTCTCGATTTAGAAAACTGACACTGGTTGTCTTGATTTAGAGAACTGACACTGGTTGTCTTGATTTAACACACTCCACCACCCCTCCGGTCACATTTGCATCCCATTCATAGATGGCAGCTTGCTAAATCATGCTGGCCATGGTGCCGCTGTACCTATATCTAATTATAGACGACATGGATTACCATAGCTCTCGCAGTTTCCTGTGCTCGTTAACATGTGTAGTATATTAATAAGACTTCAGTAAACAAACTTGTCAGAATTATAATTTCAATAAATTAAATAATAACAATGTAATATTTTTAATATGGGTAAGACATCATCTTCACGCCAAGCGATTGGATAGTGACATGGCGAAATGCAATCTGTGCGATGAAATTCTGTTGTCGAAGGGCGATTGGACTTGATGCCCTATTTTTAAATATGTTATTGCTGTTGACATTTTATTTGGTTTTAGTTTAGTTTATGTAATGATTGATCATATTAAAATTAAAGTTTGTGTTGTACATATAAAGATCATAATTAATATGTCACTAGATGCATGCCATTGGCTACTGTGTGAAATAGAGCGCATGCCTAATGGTTAAGTAGCTTTGTGTAGAGATCACCAGTTGCGATGGAGATTATGCTAATTTTCAAGTTGGTACCGGGTACTCGTTCAAAATTTGGGTGGGTACCCGGGCAGCATTTTATAAAAAAAATTACAGCCCTAGTTTCATTACTTTCATTGTAAAAATACAAAGTGAGGTCATTTGTAATACGATACCTATTGTCTGTTTGGCACTACATATGGATCAGCGATTATAGGTTCATCACTCATGGAAATGATTCATATTGTTTTAGAGTGGGTATCTGGATTTTGGATGTTGAATTTTGCTTTGGAATTCAGTTTGGAATTCTTGGTTGGCGTTTCATTGGGCATTTCAGTTGATGCCAAGTTCTATGGATATTGAACTAAGGATCTAATGCAAAGGTGCATTATCATGCATGGCGAGTTGTGGAAAGTCCAAGGTCGGCCAAAATATTCAACGATGGACTGTTGATGTGTGTGTTGCCGAGGGACCCCTCCTCCAACAAATGATACAGGTATGTGTCTGACAAAGTGAGATCAGAAATTTGTGTTATGAAACATATAAATAAAGACAGAATAGATAATCTGAATGACCTTTATATATGGGTTGGGGGCGAAATCATAACAAATGATGTGTATGCATAATTAGTCACTATTAGGATAATGTACCCCATTCATAAACTATTGCACAGATTAATTTGTCACTATACTTAATATCTAAACCGAGAGAATTAATGAGGAAACTGAAGGGTGAGTCTGGCAACCAGTCGGTCAACAGCATAGGTATATTGTTAAATTAACAAACTTCAAATCCTCATGCTGAGACAGGGTCTTTGAACAAATGTTGGCATTTAACATGTTCTTTTGGCTCTGCGAGGATGACATTTTTGCACCCTAGAATGGGACTTCGTGCATGATACATGTATGTTCGCTACATGGTGGGTAGTCGCTATTGTGTCCCCTTGATTAACATGAGTGTGATTCTCTGGTCAGTGTAATCTTCCTGCCTGAGGAGGTCACAGTGGACTTTAGCCTAAACCTCTATCCCTGTGTCGGAAAGATACTCAACTCAATGCCATTTACTTTGTTTGTGCCATAATTAGAGGGAGGGTCTTTTCTCACCTTGAACACTCTCTCCTCCTTGGCTTTTTGTACCATATTGGTACCGGAATGTTCAGTTTCTTACAGCAGTCCAGTGTATTGTGAGTACATGTCTGGCAGTGTGTACAGTACTTCGCATTATTCAAACTACATGGGTCAGTTTAAGAGAAAGAGACCTGTGCAGGTTGCGTGTTGGAGGTGACTGATGGGCTGAGTTGTCAGAGGGTTTATTCATTGGGGCTCCTTCTTGCAGCTTAATTACAGTACGTGGTTGGCAAGCTACCAGATTATGAGCTGTGGTGTGCCTATCAGCAATGGAAGCTAAATTGCATAGGTCAGTCTTGTTACTCTTGTGCTGAGTGTGTGAGAGATTCAGGAGTACACGTATTGTACAACTCTTCAACCACGAACTTCTTAAGTTCCCCTTTGTTGTATGTTGATGAATTTTCCCATTTATTTTATAAATTTTCATTGTTGAATTTAAATTGCACATTATTGTAATTTGAATGGCATGCGCATATTGCGTCACGTTGATTTAGAAGTGAGGTCCTGAACGAATGAGTGTGCATGGTGGTAGATTTATTGACTGGTATTTGATGTTTGCGGCAGATAGGTGATCGAGTGTTTGTTTAAGTTGCATGGTCAATGGCCAATAAGCTAGCTAGAGATTATGTTTGCGGCACGTGTGTGTGCTTAAGTATACAATGGGAAGCATTGTTAGCTAGGTCAGTCTGTGCATTTAGAAGTCATTAGAAGGGCATAATCCATATTAGCGCTAACTGGTCGGATCAAAAGCGTGTATAATAGGCGCAGGTGTGATCCCAAGGATGATAAAAGACCCATAGCGAATTTTTATCTTCACTCGTTCTTGAAATTGTCTTTGGGTGGCAACTGGGAGAGTCCCTCCCAATGACGGGTTGTATATGAGAGCAAAACCCTTGGTTGCATAAGGGTTTTTATTTTTGTTTCTGACTGCTGAGATTTTGGTGGCTTGTTTTGTAGCTGCCTGCTTTTGTAGCTTACTGCCTTGGTGACTGGTTGCTTATTTATGGACTCTGTTTTAATGTGATTATTTGTCCCTGGCTTGATTGGGACATTCTGATCTATTGAGTGTGGCATCTTCAAGTCAAATTGAGGTTATCCATATGTCTAAGTAAGTCTCATTCACATTGTATGGTTCCATTTGAAATGGGCATATTTGCAGTTGCTATCAGTAAGGTGCTTTTACAAAAGTCCAATGCAGGAGAGATGGTGTCGTATGCTGTTTGGGGTGATTCATAATAATGCTGATTAGCTCAGATCTATTTCAGCTGGCGCACTAATCCATCTACGAATGCCGATACAAACAACAAGACTTCTTATGGGAAGACGATCTGACCTATTTACTTGACTCGTCAGCCCCCAGCAGAATAACTGCAGAACCTAATAACAATATACACAATGATGCTAACTTACAAGACACTACACTACAATGGTGATGCGAATTTACAGTACATCAACAGCTACATTTAACATTAAATAAGACGGTAAGATGTATGAACAATTAACAATAAAACTTTAATTAAAGAAAAAGAAGTAATTAGGTTTAAAATTTATAGACACGTTTTTCTTAAGTCTCTCTTCATGGATCGATTTGTCCAAAGTATTGCTAGTAAACTGTTCAATGTTTATTGTTTCTTTGATCTAGGAACAACCAAGGAAGACAAGGGCCACATTTCCTCTTTCGTTTTGACTTAACTGTAGCCGTTCGGTGAAGCTCTGGCCACGCCCAGATTGCTCGCGTCAATGTTCTTGCCGCAAGTTTCTAACAAATGTACTTTGCACCCAGTCTCCTTTCTCTCAATGAGTCCCTGAAATTAATAATTAAGCAGCCCTAAGTCCTTTCCTCGAGACTAGATACGTTTATCCTAATTAAACATATCGATCTCTGACTATCTTTTCAATATTATATCAATACAATAAAATCTATAATTAAAAATTTCTTCTCATTCATCAGTCATTTATTTACCTTCAACAAGGGTTTTTCTCCAGCTTTCTCCCAAGCTATAGGGGACAACGGCCAATCTCCTAGCTTCGTCTAGTAGGCACATGTATAATGGTTAATGGCACAGAAAGGTATTTATATCATCACAACACCCACGCATCTTTCTAAAATTAGATAACGTGTCCTTGTCTACGCTGCTTTGATTTCCGCCCTGTACCCAAATGTTTTCGTTTTACCCCACGCAAATCCTCAACAACCCCCATCCCTCTCTATTCTTTCCTTTACGCCCACGCAATGCCCAACAACCCTCATCCCTCTCTACTCTTCCCGGAAGTTCGCACTTCCGACTAACGACACATTCACACAATACTTTATTTAATTATTTTACTTCAATTTTAATTGTTCAAACAAAAATGAAAACTCGTTTCATGACAGATGGTACGTGACACATTTCTAGCCGACCTATCAGCTACTGCTGCTTTTTCAAGTTTGATTCGCTTGCGTTCAATCCGACGTTTTTTTTTTCAAATTCAGCTCTCTCCGTTGTTCTTTGCTTTCTATGTCAAGTTTATCTTTCATATCTTTCTCATGCGCTTTCATCTCTCTTGAATGCGTTCTTTTCATTTTCTCTTCTCTCTCTAGTCTCTCTTTCTCATACGCCTTTTTTCTTTAGTCTCTTCTTCTCTTTCACTTCCTCATCCATAATGAACACAAGGAAGTCGTCCCCTTAAAAGCCTAATTCTTCACCAAACATTCACACACATGGATTCCCAATTCCATCGTGGGTAATACATGTAGGTTTAATTAGTAAATTGATCGAACGGTAACGGTGACACCTAGCAAATAACTATTACATAAGATAGGGAGTGTAGTACTTTCATTCAACATAGCATACATTGGTTATAAGCCAAGACAATGAATAAATGGTTAACGTTAATAAAAATGCAATATCAATACAACCAACAGGTACACTCGAATCTGTGTTCTTTCAATTTATCTTACTTGTGTTTTAATGACACGTTATCTATGGGTTCATCTGAATAGAAAATATGAATAAGGTCCATAGTGTATACTTTGTTTAATTAAAGTTCAAATTGGAGACAAGATTCCAAAATATGTGAATCATGCAATTAGAAGTTCAATCCCAGGATGAGTTTCCCAATGATGTGACGTTTTGCTGGGAGGTGGGCAAGATGTTAATTCTCCACCACCATCCCACCATCTGTAACCTTAGGCTATTTCCCCAAACAACACATTCTGGTTAGCCACATGTGTTGGAAAGACGAATGATAGATAATGTAGAATAGAAGAGTGATAGTTCTAGAAGATAGCTCGAGCCCACTGATGCATTCATTTAGGATAGTAAGTAAATATATGTGACAGACTACAACATATAACACGTTAGTGAGTCATTTAACACTGGTGGTGTATGTGTGTCAGAATAAATGGTCCTCGTGTGTTCTCTGACAGAACACTCTTACCTACATTGGCAGCATGCATTTAAATATCATAAGCGAAATATAACAATATAAATTATAGTTAATATCAAGAGATATGCATGAACATTAGTTAGGCGAACAAAACCACGTACCTTCGGCAATAATATATAGAGATGGTGATTTCCTTCTGTGGATAACCGGCGATAACATTAATTAGTAGCATAAATAACTTTGTTAAAAGTATGGGCTACATAAGGCAGTGTGCTACCATAAATTAAATGAGGATTGTGAAATTAAAGTAATGAATAATGTTCAATACAGATCACTTACAGTTTACATATAGATTTGCAGCGCTGGTTGTGTTCGTCCCCATACCGTTACTGGCAAGACATGAATACGTAGATGTGTCTTCACATCGAGCTGAAGCTAGTGTGTGTGTCAATGGTGATGTGTCTCTCCTTATGAGAGTCCCATTGTCTTTGTTTAAACTCATTGATGGTGTTGGTCTTCCGTCCGCACTGCAGTTAAAGGTTACAGGTTGATTTTCCGCCACTGATAAATTCGGCAAGTTGTTTACTTTTAACACTGATTGGTCAACGTCTAAACATAAAATTAAACATAATTTTAAAACATTATTAGCATAAAATTACATAGTCACAAGAACCATGAGTTTCCGTAATATTTATATGAAACTAAAGCAGAAAATATTGAACCATTTTTGAAAGATGCTAATTGTTATATCAGTTAATATTTAAATGCATATATCTCTTATTTTAAGTCAAACAGAAAAAAAACCACACGTATATGTTACTTTGCCCCCTTTTTAAAATCTATTAATGAATCTCTTGGTAAAACTAGAAACTGAAAACTTAAAACGGCAAAAATAGTGATAAAGTGATGAAGTGAGTGAGAAAGTCTTTTTCACTGGAAGTGATGCTTGGAGATCTGAATAGAACTGATTCAAAATTTATATTCAAAGGTTCATGGAATGTGGTAACTCTAATGCTGAATCAATTCGAAAACAAGCGTTCCATCATCTACGAATCTCATTGTCATGTGAGTTATGAAACCTTAGCTTTTCATCAAAGTATTTTCATAAAATATAGCCATCAATCTTCACAACCCAGGCAAATTAAAATATTAGATTTATTTTTCCATGTACTCATCTTTAAAATGTGTGTATGCTTTTACTGAAAACACTAATATTTTAAATCTGCAAAATCACTGCTTTAACTAAAACTGTAAATTCCTGATCCTGTAAAATTTTAATCTAATGGCAAGGGAACAGAACCCGTATAATTACATACTTAAATGATCTAGTTTTACGTCGATTCTATATCCGCGGCAGTTCTCGGGAACATATCTCCCGCTAGCCTGAGATCTAAACTTTGCTATTTGCTGTAGATAAATCTACTGTCCAATCACTTTGAATTTGGAGTGGCAAAAAAGAAGTCTGGTCTTGAAAGGTGGTTGTTAGCTTGATTGTGAGTTAAACTGACTAGATGAGAGAGAATGGGTATAGCAATTCTTCATGATTTTCTCTATTGGTATAATATACTCGTGTTTTATGTAGAGATGCACTACGTTATTAGACAATTATTTCTACAAATGTTTGAACTAAGCTGCTCATATTTTTATATCAGTTGACATTGTTTTAATATGCTGTATTTATTATGTGGTGTGTGTGATTTGGGCTAATAAATACTGTTTCAGGAAACTTAAGTTGAGATTGGAATGTCAGAAAGATTGGAGTTATAAATCAATAAACTGGAAGCTTACCATTTGTTCTCTGAAAATATTTTGCAGACACAAGTAGCCTTTTCTATCTTCATTTGAACATTTGATTGAAACCTTCTGGTTTACTGTTTGTACACCACTACAACTGACCATGGTAAATTCAGGAAGCAGCGTGTAAGTGTAAGAACACACTATAATCTACTGATGTGTGGCAAAAAATATGCTGACTTCCTAAACAATTTATGTGTATCGAAGTTGCTGGACATCACTACATTTATTGTTCTGTTTGAAGGAGTTGAAACAGAAAAAGAAGCACCCAGGTTAACTCTAAGTAGCGGAATAGAGATTTTCAATGTTCAAGTGAGGCACTCAGAGCTGATGTAATAATTGCTTACAATAACTTCTATCTTTGTTGCACAAGTGCATGGATTGTCTATTAAGACAGCAGTCAAACAAGGTTATGTAAAACTATTATTGCTTAGCTCTAATAACCCCATTTCTGTTCACTGATAAGACTATCCTGTGATTTGTATTCACAAAATTATTGAATTGTATTTTAGCAAATTACTGAAACAGGAATTAAACAAATGCAGTTTCATGGAAATATTGATGTGAAGTAAGCTATTTCATTGTATGTATTTGTCATACGTATATTTTATTGTTGATTTAATAAATTTATTTTTAAATCTATTGACCTATTTATGCATATTGATAACCTTATGTTGGAGAAGAAAATGGGTGGATGGGCCTCACTAAATATACATTAAAGACATATTTTTCTTCTCCTTTAGTAAGATGTTTTCCACCGAATCAAAGATTGTGTGATCGTGAACGTTTGAATTTATTGTTGTGTAAGAGAGAAAACGTTTACAGCGCCACATATCCGCCATGTGAGAGACGAGTGCTGTCAGTGGAGGTTCATTAATAAAATAAATTAAGATTCTCATCAATTGTAATTAGTTTTGGATAATTAATAATTAATTAATTAATTGCCCAAAACTAATGAATTAAAATCACATTTATTAACTAAATGGCGTTGGCATCACATAATGAGAGATACTGTGATACTTCTTTGTTTCTAATGCAAGAAGATGGGATGTTACAGTAAATATCAATACACAACATGACTGCAAATATATGAATGGACAATGAAACCTGGTGCATAAATAAATGAGTGTCATGGCGAGTCGGTGAAGATGGAAATGTTTGTACATTTATGTTATTAATAATTCTCCAGAAGATGCCACTCGTCTCTCACTTGGCAGATATGCAGGCGCTGTAAACGTTTTCTCCCTTCCACAACATTAAAGACAAACATTTATTATCACATAATATTTCCATAATTGGAAAACTTCTTACCACATGAGAAGAGAAATCCATCTTTAATCTATATTTAGCTAGCCTCCATCCACGAATGGGATTAATTTTTAGTTTAAAATAAGGAGAAGCAAATTTACTCCGCCACAGATCGTTATAGAACTGTTGTAACAATAATATTCACATCTTTCACATGTCGTGTAATACTCAGAGTTATAAATATGTTTTGAAATTGATTGTTATAGTATTGTTATAATAATAATTTCACCTCCTACAGTGGCCGTGTAATACTAGGTGTTATATATTTTAGTAGATCGTTATAGTACTGTTGTAATAATAAAACTTGCATCATACACAAACCGTTTAATACTGGATGTTATAAATTGATCGAAATAGTATTGTTATAACACTAATATTCACCTCATACACAAGCCATGTAATAATAGGTGTTATAAATGTGTTTTAAATTGATCCTTATAATACTGTTGTAATAATGATACTCACATCCTACACTGGCCGTGTAGACGCTACCAGTAATATTTTCAGCCCATACTACGTCACATCGAAATTGAGTATTATTGTGATCAGTCTTTTGCAGAATATATGGAACCATGGTAAAAGACGTAACATCAAAGATACCAGTGTTGATGACTGTGTTAAAGATATTACCACTCCCCTTGGACCACTTCAGATAACCACCTGGTACACCCACACTCTGAGTGTGGCACGTGCAGCTAACACTTGTATTCTCTGGTACATAGGGTTTAGGGTCACAGTTCACAGTTGGCTGGCTAGGTCGCTCTGTGAAACAGATGTTAATGGTCTGATTTAAATAATGTTACATTTTTATATGTGTGTGTGTGTGTGTATACGTAGATAGATAGATAAAATAGATAAATAGAAAGATAGATAAATAGATAGATAGATAGATAGATAGATACGATTGATGGATAGATAGATAGACAGACAGACAGACAGTTAGATAGATAGATAGATAGATAGATAGATAGATAGATAGATAGATAGATAGATAGATAGATAGATAGATAGATAGATAGATAGATAGATAGATAGATAGATAGATAGATAGATAGATAGATAGATAGATAGATAGATTCTGCTGGGATGTACAGATGACATTGTTTTACAGCGAAATTACAATATAATTATTGACGAAATTTCTTAATTAGTGGATTAGTGACAGATGATTTTCAAGCAACTGCTTGATGAGTCAAACATAATTTCTTTTTCCAGGTGTGTCAAAGTAAATTTGGCCTATCCCTATTTCTAGTCTTGATTGTTATATAAATTATTGATTATCAAAGTGACCCGTCCTTGGGGACTGCTTCTGCTAATATTTTAAATTATCAAAGTTGGAAGTAAACAACTCAGGTGGAGAATGTGCTAGAAACTTGCTGATTTAATCTTAATCGGTTTTAGGTAGATATGTTGGGTTTCTTATTATCCAATGGATAAGATTTAACAGAAAGAGGCCAGTATATGGGCTGAGATCAAACGTTTACCTGCTGTAAAAAATTATATTGTCTATTCACTTTTGAATTTGGAGTGACAAGAAATTCGGTCATGAAAGGTGGCCAATAGCTTGATGGGGATTTAACTGACCTATTGGGAGAGAATGGAATAGTTCGTGAATTTTTGCTATTCATATATTATTATACTTGCAAAATTTGAAAGAAAAACAGAAATTTAAACTTAACGTGTGGAATAATGGTAACATGAATTTCTTGTATAATTGCATTATTGTACAGATTAAATGGGAAATAAAGAGGTTGACCTTCATATAATATTTAAATCTTATATTCTACTTACAATTACAGAAATAATATTATTTGAAGCTGATTTCTCAGTACATGTTATGAACGACAACACGAACTAAACTTGTAATGATGAACAACTCTTACAATTAAATTCTAGAATACAATATATATATATATATATATATATATATATATATATATATATAATATTTCTCTCTTTTTTTAAAATTAAATGTAATGTGTCTGCTTAAATTGTAGCAATAGCACGGTTTATAAGAGAACATATTCGTTTTCTAAATTTCAGAGATGGGATACGCTTGGGCAATCAAAGAAAACAATTAATGGTCGTATTTACAAGTTGGTTGACGATTTGTTTATTGTACTATTGACTTGTAAGAAAAGGATGAAAACTGTTATATTAAGCATATATTATTTTATGAGACATTTAATACACAACGAACAAATCAACTTATTATTGGCTACGTACAATTTTGAAATATCATTAATTTATGTCGAGTGAACACTAAACATTGCTAGATTTAGAAAACAACATATTTACTTTATTACATGTTAATCCACTGTAATAAATGTAAACAACTTTTAAACAATGCATCAATCAATACGTCCAAAAGCGTTTTGAGAACAAATACACTACACTTATTCAGCGAGTGTTACCTGAGTTTTGAACAGGGAGTGGTGGGGGTATATAGTAGAATTGAAGTGTATACTTAAAAAAAAAAGACACAATCACACCATCGGATAACTATTATATTAAAGTCCTCTGATCTATATGCAATGTGTTAAGAGTAAAAACTAAATTTGTGTGTAACTATAGGTTGATTTTACTTACGAACTTCACTGATACCATCAGCTGTTGTTGTAACATTTTTTTCAGGAGTAAAAGCCACTTTGTATTTCAGTGAACCAGCAGTTGTTGGGAATTGCATGTTTGGCGGCATTTCACAGGATCCTGATATATATCTTCCACCCGACTGTGTTGTCGTTGTTACAGTCATAGAAGAACCGAGCTTCTCTTCAGATGCCTTTGAAAATTAATGTTATAGATTAGACTGTGTGTAAATATATATATTTTTTCTAAGACGAGATAAAAATATAATAATATATAAGATCAAAATTATGTCGCATCAATGTGTTTTTTGTACAATTAAAGGAAACACAATATTATGATTGCGGCTGTACTAAACTTAGTTTGGTTGAAGTTTTTACTGGGAATATTACCTCGCAATGTTTGCACTTCTTTTTAAAAAGAAAATTATTATTTCTTAGTTGTGCTTCTTCTTCTTTACGATCACCTCTTTTCCCCACAGGAATTGCGTGGAAACTTTTCATCTTCTTGATGTTCTCAGTTTCTGTAGATTTCCTGTGGGGCCTTCCTCCTTACTCTGTTCTAGGAGGGCAGTAATGTTACAAAAAAATGAAGATATATGGAAGTTATGGAATTCGTTTTCCACTTACCTGTCATTTAAGTAAAATCTTAGTTGTGCTGATTTTTTTTTAATTATCCTTTTCATGCTGAGTTAATTTTATAGGCGCACATGTGTTCATAACGAATTCAGAGTTAAATATCGTCAAATATTAAAAGTCTAAAACTATATATTTTATATATATTTAGAGCTCATTGCATTAAAGTGGTTTAAGATTTATACAAATTCTTAAGATCTTAGATATAAATTGCTTCTTATTTAAGCAAGGGCGCTTCATGCTCATGAATTATCGTTTTAGATGAAGGAAAGAAATAATTTGCCTACCCTATTGGAACCGATATGAGTCTACCAAGGTCAAAGATCAATGCAGAAAAATTAAAATAATTTGCAGTTAAAATATCACTATTTCATATGTTAATATATTTGTCTTGATCATTTCAATTAATTAATTCGAAAATATTGTTTTCCTGTTAATGAGATAAAACTACGCAAGTATTGTTCCGAATAGATACGTTAGTGAGCTTGTAAGATAAATCATTGTCTGACCAATTTAAAATGAGAACTGGTTAAGGCCATGAGTTGCACTGACAAAATCCAAATGTCTTGTGACAAAACATTTGACGATGTGAAACTAAAAGCCTCATCTTCAAAGTACTAGGCTTAGATTAAAAATCAGCCCAGTCTTGGTTGGTGGGATCAATGCAATCAGGTTTATCTTGACTGTGATTGTCTGCAATATGCATTGTGCAGCTATATTGTTCAAATGGCTATATAACCACTTGGTACAGGTAACACAAATGAGTTTTTGAGAAGAATATTAAATTACACATTATTTGACCGGTATGCGATTTCAGTGTGCTTTCATGGTTTACGAAGAAATGGTAAATAATTGTGAGACAGAGTTATCAGTCTTCTGATAAAGGTATGTGGGGAGATTCTGTCTTGACTGAATATGTAGACTGCGAATGTAACTTACCTCTCGTTCCACGTACCACTGACACGAGTATCTTCTTAACATCGATAACGCCTTAGTGATATTGCAATATCCTTGTACCAGCCATGGTGTTTTGTCTTTCAATATCTGCACTGCGCAGTTTCCTTCTGGTGGATCTGAAATGACTCAAAGTGATACTTACGTTTGACGTTTTACATAAAACAACAGAATATTAAGTCTCTAAAGAAAATAATGCGAAAGGACACTCCTTTATGAAACCAAATTGACAATTTTATCGGATTTAACATATGTATATTTATGAGAATACTGATAAGTACTCTACTGTGGTCCAGCTTGTATATAGATGACGCGTTTTGACAGACTGAGGGTGTGAGATATGTGAGAGAATCATGAGTATTAATTAGTTTCAGTCGTATCCTTTAATTTAATTGATTGAGAAGTTAGTTAAAGTAAAGATGGGTGGAGACTTTACACTCTCAACCTGTGTGCAATTCGTAAGACATTGCTCTTTTCGAAATACCCACGTTGGGTGAAGTGTCTGAGAAACCTATTTCTACTAAGGCCAAAGTAGTTGATTTTTAATTAAAGGAATCTGAGATAGAACACATTTCTATTGCTTGTGTCAATTGTATGAATAAATATGATTTTTATAATGCAAATAAAAAGTTGCTTCATACCTGTAAATATGTCTGATTCTATTCGTTTTTCAGTGTTACATTGCAGGATATTTATGTGACGGAGTAAATGTGCCTATCACAATTTCTGGACTTGATTCTTGTATATATTGTCAAAATTACCGGACCTTGGACACTTTTTATGATGATATTTTTGTAAGGTGGAAGTAAACAACCCGAGTTGAAAATATGCTAGAAATTGTTGATGTAATGCAAACTAGTTAAATTAAGTGAGTAGTTTAATTATCCATTATGATTTACGAGAATAAGACGAGCCGTTGGGCTGAGATTTAAAAAAAAAGTTTATATGCTTTAGAGAAATCTATTGTCTGATCACTTAAATTCAAAGTGAAGTTTGGTCATGAAAGGCGGCCATTAGGTTAACGGTGAGTTAACTGACTGTTGTTATAGAATGGACTTAGACTATTTCGTGTATTTTTGCTATTGATATGTTATAATTGTGTTTTACTTATATATGAATTATGTGAATTGACTATTATTTCTACAAATATATGAACATTTTACTTCAAACATTAATATAGTATGTTAAACACTTGAGACTGTTCTGATATGCTATACTTAATATTCTGTGTGCATATAGCGGGCTAATAAATACTCTTGCAGGAAACTGTAAGTTGAGACTAAAAAGTAAGGAAGAATGGAGTTATAAAGCAATAATCTAGAATTTAGTATCGCTCTCTGATTATATTTTCAGGACAAGCAGCCTTTCTTTTCTGTATGATTTGAACCTCCTGGTTTACTGGCTATAAACGTGTATGAATGTGGTAGAGCTTTAACTGTGGTGTGTAATTGTAAGAATTCACTACACTCCATTGATGGCTGCAGATATAGTGATCACATGAACAATTTGTTGTGCAGAGAAGTTGCTGGAAATTGCTACAATTATTGTTCTGCTTGAAGGAGTTGACAACACCCAGGTTGACTTTGAAAGAATAACAGTGTGTCAGTGTTTTCCATGTAGAGTTGAATGCAGACAATAAACTTGTGACATTGTTGCAAAAGCACATGAAAGACTATTGAGACAATGCTTAATTCAGATTACATAGAAACTATTATCGCTTTTCTGTAATAACTTAATTTATGCTGTCTGATAAAAACTATCCTGTGATTTGTGTTGACTTTGTTGAATTGTATTTTTCTGGATAAAGTTTGTACAGAAAGGAAATTATTCAAGCATGGTTTCATTGAAATATTGATGTCAAGTAATCTATTTGATTGTATTTATCATATGCATATTTGATTGATTTGATACACTTGTTGTTAAATTTACTGACCTCCTTACACGTATTGATAAACTTATGTTGAAGAAGTGGGTAGATGGGGGCTCGCTAAATATAGATTAAAGACGGATTTGTCTTCTCTTTAGCCAGACGTTTACCATCTGCGGAAATATTGTGTTACGGCAAATAAGAAGAGAGAAAGGTTTACAGCACCACATATTCGCCAAGAGAGAGAGAGGGAGGGAGAGAGAGAGAGAGAGAGAGAGAGAGAGAGAGAGAGAGAGAGACGAGTGGTGTCTGCTGGAGAATTATTAATAACATGAATTAAAATTCTCACCATTTGAAATTACTTATGAATGATTAATTAATTAACAATAATCATATTCATTAACTAAGTGGCGTTGGCGTCACAACTTGGATTCGTGATGAACTACGTTTCATGAATTTTGTTTTCTTCTTTCAACTTATTGTCATTGTATGCTGGAATTCAGGAACTGTGTTGATAAGAAGCTAGTGCTAATATGAGCGTGCTAGTATGATTGCTACGATGTGCCGAAGTGCTTTCCCCAGATAAGTATTTAAAAATATGTGACGTCAGTGAGCAAAACTCAAATCTAACAACACTAATTATGTAGTGAAAGACAGTATGAGGATTCGTGATGAGTATTTAATGATGCATTAAGAAAATATAATTTTTAAATATTGTTAACCTTTTTTTTTTCTCATAGCCCTTTTTTAATAGTTTTGTCTCGCAGGTCTGTTAGCATAGCCTAACTTCTTTTTGCTTGATTTCTTTAACATTAATAGTTGTCTGGTCAATACTTTTTCTCAATCTATTGCTGACTGGGGCTCAGCTATATACGTTTGGATTAATTGTCATAAGTTCACCACAAGGTTCCTTGCTGCAAATAGAGAGTAATTAACAGGTTAAAGAGTTTAAACCGTTGCATACTCCTACTTGTGTCCAGTTGTCTATCAAGCAACATAAAGCTTGGCTGAGAAATTTACTAAATTTAATTGGTTGATGATTTACATGACTAAGGGAAGTTGGCCGAGGCTAAAACCATCGCTGTTTCTGATGAACCAAATTAAAGTCACTCTTCAATTCTATACTTTTATTTTGATTTGTATGAATGGAAATCGATTATCGATCATAGCATCAGACGCAACCTACTGATTTTATTTCACTGACCAGTAAGACTTACTTAAGATAATGTTTGAGTAATTTAGAGAGGAAATCTAGGGCAGGTCCTCTTTCTATTTGAGTGTTTCCATAGAATACAGTAGTAGAGTGAATAAACCAGTATCAATGGCTAAGGATGAGGATACAAATTCTTAAATCTACATTTGAGACATGCCACCAGCTACAAGAGAACTTCCTTATATTCCTAGATCTTTAACTTGTAACATTTAAATTCTAACATTTTAATTAATTCGGCCTTGAGTTTCCCAACTCTCGGTTACACAATATCCGGTCTAACATGTTTAACTTTGGCCGTTACAAGAGGACATAATACATAACTGTCCGTAAGAACAGTTCGCAATCCTGACTTCGTATTATAAAATCCATGTAAAAAAAAAATTCTGCGCATGATTATACTCACGTTTTCTATTATCCCGAGACAAAGAGCCACCCCTGTGTTTGTATAAGTTTCTGGAATATTTTATTTACATGAATCAAATCTATCTCTGTCTTTCATGAAGCTAAGATTTCAAAGCGACATACTGATCCCAATACAGCTATTCACGTATGCTCACTCAAGACCTCTTATACTACTACGAAACAAATAAATGAAAGGTTTTTAAGGCATGATTTAAAGGAGTTCATCTGTTTAGAATATAGCCCAATTATCTCATTTACAGACAAAATGTGCTTGTAATGTCACTAATATTACGTCATAGTAGTAATTATTATAAACATTGTTTCAAATTGTGATTTCTGTCCAGAGTTCCAACAGACATGAAAAAGTATGTTCGACAAGTATTTGATTTACTTTATGTAAACAAGTATTTGATTTACTTTAATTACACTCTAGCTCCCAAGCGAAAAGAATAAAATATTTTTTCAACTGATTTATTATATTAGTGCAGCGTCAAACAGATTTCTGACAGAATTTATAATTGGAATATTCAGATTTGCACTTTGCAGCCCTCATGGCTACAAACTGTGAATACTAATTAAGTTAGGTTAAAGTAATTTAATTTGGCCTCATACATGGTAGAGAAATGTATTATCGAGAGAAAATGAAACACACAGCTAGTATTAAAGTACAACAGTCAAAATAGCTACATTAAGGTAATGTAGCAACTTACACACAAAGTCTATTTGACATGCATCAAAGGATCCAGTCCCTTGTATCTGGCACTTCAATGTTCCCAAAAATACTTTTTCAATGCTGACGTCATTCTGTGTAGAAAAATCAATGGTAAGAACACTCTCTGTGCCCATTGTCCTTGAAGAAGTCATTGTTTGTGCCCAACTAGATTCAGTGCACGTGAAAACACCGGGTGCAGAAGTTGGAGAACAGACGCCAAGATCACTAATAACATTGTTTTTATGTAACGTCCACTGTATAGTGTCTTCAGCACGTAATCCGTTACATGTCACAATTTTCTGTCTTCCCTCCACAACTTCAATGATGCCGGCGCTGCATGACATTGACAATGACGTCACTAAAATAAAAAGAGATTATTTAAGACTGGAAAATTTGAGCGAATAACTTATCATGAATTTATTATTTACAGTTTATTTGATTTTACACATTATATACAAAATAATGTATTGTGACAATTGTAATAGCGTCAAAGAGTTATTTATCCATACAGTTATCGTAATATTAACTAATTTTAAAAGTTAACATATAGTCAAGTCTGCAATATCAATATATGAATCGTTTCTCCCTAACCAAGCGTGTGTTCACTTTTATCGTTTTTTATGTTGGTTTGCATGTACCAATGTATAAAGTAATGAAATACATGACACTGCAACTTAATGAACACTACTTCATTTCTAATACACATAAATATTAATTTGTATGTCTATGTTTTTGTGTTACTAGATAGATGTGTGTGAATGTGGTCGAAAAAAACAGAGAACACAATGAACGTAAAATGTTGTATCAAATACCTTTTGTATAATTATTCGAAATATTATGGTAAGTACTCCTGAATAAGATAATTAATAGGTTTGTTTACAGTTTGTTTTACTCCTCTAAACATTATATAGTTTTTATGTAGTTTTGAAATGCATTACTCATCATTTTTAAAACGAATCCTTTCTAAGATAATTCTTAAAAGTAACACTCGTACTAGAAGGGTGCTAAATATTATGAATCTCTTCCAGCGTTTGTGAGTTCTCATAAGATGATAGTATCCATTCAATGTGTGCAGCATCTATCGTCTGAACTGTTTTACCTTCTATTTGTAGGTTGGATATTCTTTAACTCACAAATGTTATTTTCTGTTCGATCTCTAGCTAATGCACATGAGCGATCAAAACATTTTAAAACTGCCATCAATATATGGTTTCATTTAAGTGGTACATACCAAATGTGTATGTGTGTGTGTGTGTGTGTGAGAGAGAGAGAGAGAGAGAGAGAGAGAGACAGACAGACAGACAGACAGACAGAGACAGAGACAGACAGACAGACGGAGACCACTGGGCACCCTTTACTAGTTATGGTATTATTCACTAATTAATAACACATAACTAATTACTTATGATCGAATATCTTTGTCACGTGCGCCATTTAGTTAATGAAGATAATAATTATTATTAATTAATCTTTCATAACTAATTTCAAGTGATGAAAATAATATTTTTTAAAAATTTTATTAATGATCCCCCAATTGTTTTCCCTATATTATAGTGCTTGGAGTTTACTTCCAGTTCCTATAAATCATATGGTTAATAATAAAAGAAATAAACCCGTTATATTCATCAGGATAATATACGCAATTCTTAGCCAAAACTGTGTGTGCAAACCGAAAGAAATAGTATTACTACTGAGTGGACAAGGAAATAATTAAATAAATAATTCAGGATTTCCTTATTGCTAGATCAGTTCTTGATTTACTTGAACATTCTTAGGCTAATAACTAAAGAGCTGTAGGATTAACATGATATATTATAATTATTCTAGTTCTTTATGCATAGAATGCGTCCTTATAAGTGCGTAGTGAACGGAGAAAGCAAGCTTTTTACACAATATGATAGGTCTATAAAACATATGTAACGTTAAATTAACTGCAGTAAAGAGCGACCACTACCACGACAAATTCAAAGCTTACAGAATGATAAATTGCCTCCCCTAATTTTAAGATCCTTATGATAGGAGATAATTAGTTAACTTTACTAATAATTATGAAAATTGCCTAAAGTGTATTATGAAAATATATCAATATTAGGATAAAATATAACTATTATGTATTTTTGTACATCACTACATAACAGCCCTACTTAATTATTCAAATTGTAGAAATGCATAAATCAAAAACAATTATAACAGTTTAACTTTACCTGTGTCTTTCTTTGTCATCAAACACACCAAGAGCAGAAAGGTCCAAAGGCCCATATTCAGGGATTGGAGAAATAACAAATACTGTACATGTTAAGGAAGATTACTGGTCCCATAGAATAATAACATAATCTTTTTTCAGAGTTAAACAAAGAATCGAAAATTCCTCGATGTCACATTTGCGTCCTGCGAGAAATGGTTGCCTCAGTCACTCGATTAGTGTTTATTATTTGGTCAGACTATATTTATATATAAATAACTTCGTTTTTAAATAACTATAAAGCATACAGCTAAATTTAAGACAATTAAAATATATAACAGTATAACTTCATATACTAGGTACGAGGAAGTGACTGCCCATAAGGGACACAACTCTTATGAGCCCGATTTAAAAGCAACTTATCTAATACACTTACTAATGTTTATCAGATTTTTTTATATCACTTCCTAGTACAAGTCAATACTATAGTATTATTTATCTATGATATAATTGCATGCTTTGAAGTTACTTAAACTCGAAGTTCTGGATTATATTTAGTCTATAAAATTGGGTCACAAATCTAGAATTGTACAGTTTACCACTAAGCAACTAAATCATATTACTATCAACTTGGAAAGAAATTTAGTATTCGTTGCAGCCATTCAGCATATCTTGTATAGCGATCAGACATTTCAGCCTTAATATTTGCAGTTGTACCGGGGTTTCGAGTTTGTCATCTTCATTAAAGGAACAGTATTATTTCCAAACTTCACGTATACTTTTGAGACAACAATTATCATCTTGGCGAAACCTAGGAGTTTTGCTGAGAATGCACTTTGTTCCCTTGTGGATTTCGCTGAACACAAGGTTTCGGGTCGACGTCATTTCCACTCGTGCAGCCGAGCAGAGTAGAAGTGTTTATTATTTTTCTCCCCTCCTTTTTTCAACGGACGACAGCATTAAGATGGAAAGGGAAAATACTCGAGCAGCAGCAGCTGCCAACGCTACTCCAAAGACCTTGTAGGGCGGGATAAAGAGGATATCCATCTGCCAGTGCCACTCCCAAGCCCTCCTCAGGGAGGGATAAAGAGGCCACCCATCTACCAGCAATATCGACAGCAAAGTCAGTAGTAACTAGTAACTCACAAGCCCCTGTCAGGGCAAGACTACATGAAAACGAGGCATCCGACAAAGTAGAATATATCAGGCGTTTCCTATGACGCTTAAATGAAGACCTGAACCATGCTTTCAACACAATGACCCTCGGTCTTACCGCTAGCAATATAGACAAAGCATGGAATGCAAAAAAATAAAATATATTTGATCATATCAGACTTTAATGGAATGTTAAATGTAATGCGTAGTCATTTTCTGCTTTGTGTTGATCACCATAGTGTACGACACCATCTTATTCATGATGAGGAGTAATATCTTTAGGTGTACAATATTTCTGTATAATGGTTTATGCCAACATCCAGGAGGGTGGTGAAGGGAGCTTAAGAGGCAAATGTTGTGGAAATGAAAGAGTAAGGAAGGCAGTTGACAATGTTCTCTAAAACATCACGACCTCATTTCCTTCAATAGAGTGTGAAAATGGCAACAAAGCTAGTGAATTTACAAATATATGGTAAATACCCTTGAGATTGGTAGTGCCATTCATATCTTTTACCCAGTCCTTCTTAGAAAGACCTTGAACTACACACCATTTAGCCCACCGTTGATGGCGTTGTGGCGGTAATTGTGGTGAAGTATTAAATACCTAACCTTTGTGCAAAATGTTCTTAGTACTTAAATGCCCAATTCTGCACAATATCTTAGTATGTGTTTAATAAAATCAGACTCAAGAGTAGGTTTGTTATGATTTATTAAGGACGTAACTTTACCAAAAATATAAATCAATGCTAGCATCACTGATCATCACTCGCTGTATATCTTCTTCGTCTTCTTCTTCTGTAGCAGTAGTAGTAGTAGTAGTAGTAAACCTCTTTCCACGACTTCTGTTTGACTGTTGGTTGTGAATCAAGGTCTCGGAATCTTACCAAGATTCTGGGAGATCCAAGGTTTACGGAAGATGTGAGCATTTCCGAGGAGCACTGCTTTCAGCAGTGAGGCAATTTTGTGTTGTCCAGGCACTTCATTCAGACATACTTCGAATTCATGTTTTATGTTCTCCAAAGATCCTATCACTACTGGTATTACTTCTGAATTTTCATTAGACAGTCTCTGGATTTCTAATCTAAAATCCTGGTATTTTTCTGTTTTCTCTCCTTTGTTTTTATGTTTCTCTCATATATGATTGTTGCTGTTCTGTTGGACTTATTGAGAACTATAATTTTCGATCCGTCCTTATTTTAAAGTCTCACATAATTTGACTTCTGACGATTCGATTACTGCTTCTTTTGGGTGCATTCATGCTCTTTCTGGGGTTTGTACGCCACAGTTCTCACATATACTTCGATGTAGGATTTATGCCACTTCGTTGTGTCGTTTCGTGTATTCTGTTCAGCCTGAGACTGAGATCCAGACAGTATATTTTCTGTTGTTTCATCCCTGTTGCAATGCAGGTACAACCATCACATTTTTAAAAAAAGTAATTGCACGCAGAAACTGGAGTATACTCATCATAAGCAAACCTCCAAGCGCTGAAAAATCCTCACGTGTACACTTAGCACATTCAGTAGTACCAATCAAAACATACACTCGTATATAATGCGTGCATATCGCCCACTTCAAATAAATTAACCAGGAAGAAATTTCGTTTGTGTAACATTGGGTAAAGATATATTAAGTGATGAACACAAGGTCATAAACGACTGAGTTCGGCTTAACTCAAACGAAGTTTTTTTTTAAATGTTGGCAATGGGACACTCCCGAATAAAGACGATTGATTGTATCTTGGCCTTCAGTATTTCCAATATGTATCGACAGATCTTGACAATAATGAACATATGTGTATGTTATTCTGATTATAATATAATATATAATATTTATAATATAATATATATAAATTATAATAATTCCATGTTATTAGACCAATTGTGATATTTATATAAAATAGCATTAGCAGACGTATGCAAAGATTATTGTATTTGGGACTTTCACAGAGAAACGAAAATAACTGATGCATTGAGGGTGTATGTTTTTAACTTCACTCTTTCTCATTGATTATTTTATATACGCTGTGATATAATACTGCTAAATAACTTAAATAATTTCAATATACTTCATCATGTAAAGAAATGAATGCATACATTTCACAAACTATTTTCAAGAATGTATACATATATAACACTCATAAAACTATACACGCACACACATATTTGTGACCGATCAGTCTTTTACATATCATACTACTAAAGGTTACATAAGGTAATAACAAATGTATTCTGGTGAGCATGGCATGATGGGTGTTGGCGAACGTTAGATATTTTTCCTTGATACAATGTTCGTTGCAATGCGATTACTGTTGGTTTTAGAAAAGAAGACTTCCTAAAATCCATTTAATGTCTTTTCTAACATATAGTATTTTCAATCATGTTATTCACAGTGGATTTATAAAGAATATAGTTAATTTTACAGATTCGTAATTTACGTATTATTTCTACGAATGTTTGAAGTAATTAACATTTGAGTTTTAAGGTTGTATAAAATGAGTATTGAATCATTCTCCACACCACAATATGAAAGACATCTATCTCGGAGCGTAATTTATAACTGCGCCAACTCGACCTTTTACAATGCTCGCAGTCTAATCTAATCTACCTCACATCCTAAGCAATGCTGCCACCCTGACCGTGTTGCAATGTTCCAGGCCAATCTAAAAGGTTTGCTACCTCACAACGCACAGTCTAAACTTGAATTCTACCAACTTGACTTTGTTAAAATTATTTTATTCACTTCACAGTTTAATCTCTAACTGTATTACTTCTTACTTTATAACTCTTATCTCAAACCATATTTTTAACTCTACCCATTGGATACTGTTTCAATGTTCTCAACTACATAGGAGTGTAATCTGTATTCTATCTCCAGCTTAATTTATATCTTTTCCATGTTTAACTTTGTTAAAATGCTCGCGGTACTCATACCATAATCTATAACTTTCCAAAATAGATATACTTAATATGTTTCACATCCTAATCTGTAAGTCTCCTGCTCGACCTTATTATAATGATCTAACTACGTAATCGAATGCCACATTTCCAATGGTTAGAGAGTTGTGAAAGGGTACACAAGATTGTTTCAAAAAGTAAGTAATCCTGGTACACAAAGTCGTATATTTTCATTATTAACAATAATAGTTTGAGTTGAGTTCTTCTGAGTCAATGTTACGATGCACACTCACTACTAGCACAAAATAAATTCATTTTCTCAGACATGCAAAGTCAGAACATCATTAATTAATTTATTATGTGACTAAACAAAATCGTTTGTAATGAATTAAATTTGGATTTAATAAGTTATAATTAGTAACAATTTCCCATGGAAATTATTATATATAACGACAGAAAGAATATTCAGAAACTTATGATAAACAAATGCACAACGAGTGATATATAAAAATGGGCCAAGCATTGTTGTGCCACAACATGAGGCAAACCGGTATGTGATCTGCCTAAGTCTTGTACTATTTATTTGTATAAATAAAACCTCATTTTCCAGTTTCTCTCTTACTATTATCATTGTAAATGCCTTTAACATAATTTATTGTGGAATACGTTGTTAGAGAATGATTTAGAAGAAAATATAAACACATCTTGAAATTCATATATCACTGACAGTTAATGTTTAAAGCAATATTTCTTTTCCTTTAATTCTGTGACATTGTAAACTTCCATTTCTTGAATGACTTTCCACTTACTCCATCATTTATTGACGGACTCTCAACATACTTCATCACATGTTGACTCACTCCCCATTTACTCCATCATTTATTGACTGACTCCATTTACTCCATCATTTATTGATTAACTCTCCACGTGCATCGTGTGTTGACTGACAGTCCACTCAGACAGTGTTTAGACAGCAGTATTGCCATATACATGTAAGGCATCTTCTCTTTTTCGGTCCTTGCAATCAGTCCCTAAACAAATATCCAAAATAGAAATTTTAAAAAATCAGAAATATTGTGTTAAGAAAGTTATTCTTATGTATTATATATTCCAGTAGAAAAAGGAAATAGAGCAAATATATAATTCACAATGCCTACTGTAATTTTTCCTAACGTTTACAGTAGGTATCATTGTAAGCTCTAAAACAGTAGGAGTAAAATATTTTCTACACGTATGCAATTCTTTACTCGGATTTGTGTCATTGCATGCTCGCGAGGTGTGTTTGCTTATTTGTTAGTGAAGAAAGAAAGGAGTAAGTGTGTTTGTTTGTTTGTTTGTTTGCTTGCTTGTTTGCTTGTTTGCTTGTTTGAAGGAAAGGAAAGGAAAGGAGGGGAGGGGAAATGAGGGAGGGGGAAGAGTGGGGGAAAAAGGGAGGGAAAGGAAGGGAAGTGAAGAAAGGAAAGGAAGGAAGGAAGAAAGGAAATGGAAGGGAAGGGGAGGGAAGTGAGGGAGGGAGGGGAAGGGAAGGGAAGGGAAGGGAGGGAAGGAAGGAAGGAAGGAAGGAAGGAAGGAAGGAAGAAAGGAAGGAAGAAAGAAAGGAAGAAGGAAGAAATGCAATTTTATGAAACGACATATTTCCGTCTATTGTTCACAATTTGTGAGCGTTCTCAGTCAATTTACTTAATTTTAGATTTACCTCTGTCTGCTTTAACATTCCGTACATCTTCGTAATGTCTTAAGTCAGAATAAGGAGCAGATAATCCAACTTCATTCTTGCATAAGGCATCATAGGAAGTGGAAACTAGAAAATAGTATTTTGAATAACAATAAAATAATAATCATTTGCATGTTCTCTCGTAATTCTGCTTTTATAAAGTTTTTTTTTTTTTTTTAAATAAGTACTACTTATTCCAAGTGCTATATTATTAGAATTTATTATGACAAAACGAATACTTATATATGCTGCAGTGAATACTAATTACTGTTTCATTTTAAAAGCATTGTTAAAATAACTATTTTTAAAGAAAAACATTATATTCCTAGAGTTGATATTTTTAAACCACTGTCTGCTGTGAAACGTCAACCAGTTTAAATGACACCGAAGTACTTCGATGGCTGATAATATTACTCAATTACATTTTCCTTCTTTCTCTACATTCTTCATATTACTTGTATATGCAGAGCTTTTGCGTTTTCGTTTTAATTTAGTGGTGTTTTCAAAATTAAATATAATGTACAGCTTAAAACTCGTAAAATATTGTTTTCATTATTTACATGTTTCTGTTGAAATGTCTGTCTCTGTTTCTCGATCAGACGGCTTTACACTTAATACGGGTGTCCTGCGAATGAAACAAAATATACGTTTAACAAACACTAGAAGCAAATAAAACAAAGCAAATAAATTTAGCGGAACTATTAATTTAACTGACAATGAATATTCCACATTCGTAATCCTGGTTTAACTCTACTCTCAAAAATGTTAGTAAACAACAGGGAAAAAATAGAGAACACGTAACAGGTGTACAATCGACTATTAATGTATTCAACTGATAGCTTACGAAACAAATATATAAGAATGGTAATATGTTCTCATTGAAACCACATTCTATCATTATTTCACTAAATGGCATCAAACATTTAAGATATTTCAAGGATCAATACTTCGTTTAATAAACATGCATTTATCTGATTGATAAATATATCCGAAAATATATGCAATTTACTTGGTGAACGCTAAAAAAGGAATAATTCAAATTTATTTAAATTAACTTCCAGAATAATACCATTTTCTTTATCATATTTAATACTTTTTTTAAAAAATGTTTCTATACTTACAAATAACTCGAAGGGATTTTCTCAGCATTTTCTAGAAAAAAATAATGATGTAAATTATAATAGGGGTTTTGCAATTCAGTTTTGGTTGAAGAGGTTATGCTAAAATTCGAATGATGGTATAAAGCTTAAGACCTGAAGTAGAAGATGACAAAATATTTTTTAGCATTTACATTTGTCATTGAATGGTGTACTTTGAGTTAGCTGTCTTAATGTATTAATAAGTAAGTAAGTCTTTATTGATTTGTTTACAAATGTCTCCAACTCGGTTAATAATATGGTCTGCATATTTGCTACTAAAAGCTTCGACTACTTTATCTAAATTCAAGGATCATGTTTGCAAAGCGTGGGCATTAAGAAGTGCTCAAACATAATTTAAAATTTTAATTACTTTTAAAAATTCAACTTCTGTGCATTAGTAGACACATTCTCTTTCTTTCAACAAAATAGTATGTCATCTGTTCTGCAAATATAGGTTCCCTCTGTTTTTATAGAGCACCCATTTGAAAGGAGCGAGAATCGGAACTGGATATACAGAACGCGAGTAACAGCATTCAATGTTAGCAAAGAGCTCCACACTATTGTTCTATTATTTTGAAAACCATTATAATAACATTCTTACGTCCAATAGAAAAGATGTAAAATAATATCAAGAGGATACATATGTATTATAATTTAATCAGTGAACATAATTTTATGTACTAACCAGCACAAGGTAGTCTCCATTTCTTTCGCCATAGGTACACTCCAGTCACAACAATAAGAACCACTGCGACAGTTATTGTTACACCAATGCCGACACCGATTCCATGTGAAAACGTCAATGTTTCTGTCTCAGCACACGACCTGACACCTGTTCTGTCATAATCAAATAATAAAATGTGTTGTACTTAGGAAGTGAGTAGGCACTGCTTGGTTAATAATTACAGAATCTGTCATTTGTAAATATATATGCCATAACTAATTTAATAATAGCAAGCCTGTAGATGCAGAGAAGCAAATATGAATGCGGTAAACTGTGTTTCTTATTTACTGGTTCTCTGTCAGGATTGAAAAATGTCGACCTAATAAGAACCCGTATGTAACTGCTTTGGATATTATGAATATTTTTGCATGTTAATTAGTTTTTATGTCTTATATCCATTAATATATTAGCAAACACACTACTTCTCTTACTGCTGATGATTTGCAGTTACTGTTACCTTTACGTATAATTTTAAAACGTTTTTTGTATTTAAATGCACAATAAAAATGGTTCTTTTTTTTTCTTTGTATGTTAATTTATCTTTTACCTCCGTTTGTATTTATGTATTGTATTATAGGAAATTGTATTTATTATGTATTACAATTGTAATTGTATTCCGAGGAAATACTGATGTGTACTTATTGCCTATTTTAAGGTTAATATTTCATTTCTAACTTACTGCTTTGAGTTGATAATATTCTTGTCTACTACTATGATCAAACAGATCTAAATAATTATTCTAAGTTCATTGACTTTTTAGAACAGTATTTGACTATTATTTACAAACATACACAGATATTACTGAACGATATTTTGATAATCTCCAATAAAGCATAAAATCGGAACCTTCCCTTCCTTCCTTCTTTCATTCCTTCCTTCCCTTTTCTCTCCCTCCCTTCTTCCTTCCTTCCTTCCTTCCTTTCTTTCCGCCTTTCTTTCTTTCGGGTTTTCTTTGTTACAGTCTTTCTTTCGTTCGGGTTTTCTTTCTTTCGGTCTTTCTTTCTTTGTTTATTCTTTCGGCCTTTCTTTCTGTCTGTCTTTCTTTCTTGTTATTTACTTGAATGTGTGTTTTAGTTAGAAAATAAACTAAAATGTGCAATTGATCTTTACACATCGTTCAAACATGGTTTGAACAAACGTAACGATTAACCAATTATAAATGACTATTCATTAACGTACCACTGACTTTTACTTCCAAATTAAAACTTTCATGTCCATATTTATTTCCAACATTGATGACGTAATATCCACTGGCATCAGATGTAATTCTGTTAATTGTGAGTGTACACATGCTGACGTACAACCGATTTGTTGACACACACTTAATTGTTATATTGGTACACGAGGGTACATCCTTTGTCTGGTTTATCATAGAACTGGTCAGAACATACGAAAAATTATCAGGAGATGGATAAGCGATTACATCAAATGTTTGATGCATTGGCGTACTCGAAACGGTCATTACAGGAAGTGACGTGATACCTGATATACTTCTAGGCCTGCCTGAAACAAGAAATATTTCAGCAAGTACAGACAGTCGGGATGAAATACTGCAATTTCATGGGGGGGGGGGAGAGAGATGATAATATGCGAGTAAACCATTGCATGGATAGTATTTACTCTATTGAAAAATATACATTTTCATTAAGTCAACAAAGGGTAATAAATATATTATAACAATGACCATAGTGTAATACTGATGTAATAGCAGTGACGAAATGACAATAGCGATGTTATAACAATCCAAATATGAACTAAAATTATATTATTACTAACAATGCAAGTGCTACTTTTATGGTTGATTAACAAAGCACAATCCATCACAATATATAATAACCCTAATTGCACACAATAGTATCTTAAATACAATGAAAGTAACATGCATAATCGCGTATTTACACATAAGAAATAATTTGTAGAGTGTATCATATATGAATCTCGAAGATTGTTTTTATTACATTTCGAAATTTACAGTAATTGAAAAGGGCGTTTTAGGTCTTCAGAAAGATATAATGATGATTAAATCTAAATTCTGAAAATAGTTCTTAAATTTCAGAAGATATGAATGACAATAAACATTAAACATATCAAAAGGTTTTCTTCTTGAATAAACCAACGGATACATCTGAGAAAAACAACACTAATACCGACAGGGAGTGTAAATATACAAGTGTAGTCGGACGTGGATATTGGACTGGCGTATGTGAAAGAAACAGAGCGTGAAGAGGAACCCGGTGCATCATGCTTAATTCTTGTGGTGACTAGGCAACCTGCATAACAAGTGAACAGTCTGTGTAGTATGTAGGATGTTTGGATGACTGCTATTTGAACTTTCTGAAGGTTTCGTCTAAAGCAAAGGGACGAACAAGATAGAAGAGATGATTGTGTTAAAAACCCGTGTCTGCGACTGACAGAGCTTCATTTTAATGCCCATTTCTGGGGTTACATATATATGTACTTAATATGAAACAAAACCGCTATATATTTATGTTTAAATTAGTCTGAAACAGCATTGCGAATCACTCACAGTTCACATACAGATTTGCAAAACTGGTTGTGTCTTTCCCCATGCCATTGCTGGCAACACATGCGTAGGTCGCTGTGTCCTCACATCGGGACACAGGTATGCTGTGTGATAAAGGTGAATGTCCAAATGTGTTTAGTTGTGTGTTGTTGTCACTGTTAAACAGACGCATGTTTGGAACTGGTTTCCCATTGGCATGGCAGTCAAAGACGACAACTTCACGTTCCATCACAGTTAAATTCTCGACAGAATTTATAATCAACTGAGGCTGGTCGACGTCTGACACAGAACCAAAAAGGAAAAATAATAATTAAAGTACATGAGATAAATAGGGTTATCAGAAAGTGTGATATATATATATATCAATATTGCTTTAAATCTCGCCTCAAATTAACATGGATGTAAATAGTGCCACCTTACTTCTTACTAAGACAAATGCATTTAAAATACAAATGTTTACAATTTTGTTCATATAATTTTAAAAACAAAATGTATTTGCTTAATATTATGTAAAGGTGTCATCTGGAAAAAAGAGTTGCACTTAAAGAAATTATATTTACAAATGTAGGGTCTCTAAGCTTTTCTCATTGTTTCAATAAAATAAAATAAAATTCACCCGTTCTTTAGTCATCAAAGCACAGGATAGACATGCTTTATTTGTTAAGCAAAATGCAATCATTTGCGTGTGAATGTGTGTGTGTGTGTGAATGTGTGTGTGTGTGTGTGTGTGTGTGTTTGTTTGTGTGTGTGTGGTCGCTCTATAAAAATGATAGTTGCATGATTTTAGTCTACTAATTAAAAGTTATTCTTTATAAAAGAGTACAGAAAGTTGTACAGAAAACATATTCTGATAATAATTATGCAATCATATTCAAAATTCTTATCCTGAGAATTGATCTTCATAACATTGTTGTCAGTGCTTGTGGCATGTTCACATACTTGTTCAGCCATTGTTAATTGCTATACACATTTAATTTACAAGTTGTCTTCACAGTCTTTGGTTAAAAGAAGCGCTCTGGAAGAAAGGTTGTTTGTGGGAGGAAGTCATGACAAGAAAATTAAAAATATTAATGTTAATTACTATAGTTATCTATATAAATGTGCTTACATGTGACTGTATGTGATCAATTAAACATTTATTGCAAATAAATGTATGGACAATAAAACCTGAAATGTAAAATAAAATTGAGCGGTATCGAGTGTCGGTAAAGATGGAAATGGTTATACAATTATCATGTTCACTTGTTAAATCAGATTGCTTGCTTGTGTGTTTGCTTGACTGATAAATAGAAGAAACCATTTTAAAAAGAGGAAAAAGAAGAGTAAAGAATGAATGCAGTTTTTCAAAAGAGTCACACAAATTATATTCCCTACCATATCGCTGAGCTCATAAATGGTAGAATATTGGTTATGATTATTATTTTCAGTTATCATCCGTAACAAATTAAAAGTTATGAAAATCTTAATTTATGCTATTAGTAATTCTCCAGAAGACACAAATCGTCTCTCTAACTTGGCAGATATGTGTGCGCTGTTAATGTGTTCTCTCTTCCACAACACCAAAGACAAACATTTACTATCACAATATTTCCCATAGTTGGAAAATTTCTTAGCAAAGGAGAAGATATGTCCGTCTTTAATTTGTATTTAGCGAGCCCTCATCCACAAACTATTTCTCCAATATGTGTTTATCAATATTTGTAAGAAGGACAATAAGCTTAACAATAAATTTATTAAATCAACAATCAGCATGAAAATGAATATCATCAAAAGAGAGTTGACATTGACATCACTTCACAACAATGTTTCATTAATGCTAGACAATCGTTCAGCTTATCCTACATAGACATCAGCAGTCAATTTCACACACACACACACACACACACACACACACACACACACACACACACACACACACACACACACACACATACACACACACACATATCACACCGGCTATGTCTGATAATAATTTTATGATGTCAATCACATTTTTATTAAGTGTGAGAATTATAAAACTCATAAGGAGGATGAATCTGTACCCACTTAGATTTTAGAGAATATTATGTACCCGTTTGGTCTGTTTAATTAGTTAGGTCTGTTTAATTAGCCTGGGCAATGGTACCAACATTTCTTTAAAACCCTTAATGAGGAAATACATTTCATATTATTTTAATGCATATTATTATGCTATAACAATATCAGAACTATATATATTTTTGCATTGCAGCAGATATAAGTACTGACTTGGTGATTCGATCACTACAAATTGTTGTTTCTAGGTGAAATCTTCAAATTGTATCTGGTATAAAGTAAATATGTTCAGCAGACAATTATGTATATTAATTGTAACAATTTCCAATGTATTACTATAAAAGAAATAACTTCTGATTACTTCTTTTAAATATACTTCTATTATCATGTTGATTATTCTCTAAAATTAAATGGCAACAAACCTAATTGCTATGCTGATGGAACTTTGCGAAAGTGAACACGTGATGTTATTGTTGATAAACTTGTAAGAGGTCATTATTTCACCAGTGTAAGTGCCAGACTAATAAATGAAAGGTAAATATTTCAGAGGGTGACAGTGTATGAGGGTTTCCATAGTGAGCGATTTCCTCTGATCTGGTCACTTCCCCAGGATAGTGTGATAGTAGGTCTTGGAGGCCATGGAAATACAAAGAGAATTTACCATTACTTTGAAAAACAAAGGAAAACACAAAGCAAAATGGCCATACTTTCAAAGACAGAGGGGAACACAAAGAAAAATGGCCATACTTCGAAAGACAAATGGAAGAAGGCAAATAAGAAATTACGTATCTTTTAAATCTACGATAAAACTTACATCCAACATTGACGCCAGTTGCACTTCCTGTAATGGTTTCTGCCCATTCTACGTCACACCTAAACTGAAGGCGGCCATCGTCATTACGATTTACAATCTGCGGTGTCATGCCCAGCCTTGTAACGTCATAGTTACCAGCGTTGACTACAGTTGTCTGTGCCCCATACAATTTGGAGAACTTTAAACGCCCGCCTGGCTTGCCAATGTTTGATGTTTCACAAGAGCATGTGATAGTTGTATTCTCTGGCAAAATGTCATTGTTGCAAGCAATCACGGGTAGTATAGGTCGCACTGAAAAAGTGCACAAGAATAAATTGAAAAAGAATTATACTGCAACAATAAGAACTACTATTTTTTCTAAGATAATAATAATAAAGCCACCCAACTATTTATTGTCTTGTGCCCTATATCCTCCGTAAAACAAAATAAGTATTAGGACACAAAAGAGTAGGCGATAGCTAACAGCTCTCCAAATCAGATCGGTTATTTTAGATTTATGGTGAAACTGAAAATGAAAACAATTCGTTGATCAAAACTATGACGAATCTACAGGTAACCTTCTACTATTTGATATTGGGGAAAAGACGATATTTCATTAAAAACATGATCAAGGACGCACAATAATCAGGATACTGTACAGGTCGCTCTAAAGATCCAGGTTAAACAGAGCATGATAAAAGAAGCAAAGAAGTCTTCAATTCATACCTAAAGGTCAATAATGTATATATACTACACATGTAAGCAGCAACATAAAAATCATTATTGAATAGACAACCAACAAACAACGATCAATAAACTAGATATAAAACCTAATCAACTGTTCTTAAACCTAGACGCTGATAAAGAAGTCAAAATATCTTCGGACGTCGACATTAAAACAGATCCTGTAATTGCGCAAGAAGACGGAACAATGTAATAGTCCAAAAGGACAGCTCAATCATCAATGTTGATGTACCAAATGATACAAATATAACAGCAAGAGAGAGGGAAAAGAATGAAATATATCAGGATCTCCGATTATAAATCTGAAGACAGGATTATTGAAGCAGACGTGATGCCAGGAGTACTTGGGATGATAAAATCTGAACGTGAAAGTTGTCGAAATAAACTGCCAGGAACCTACGTAGTGAATACTATCACATGCAATGGCAACACCTGAAAATTCCAGTAACCTGGTTTACTAATAGTATAAAATAAACTTTACGTGTGAGTAGATTTTCTCCAGACCAGTCTTCATACTTTTGAACAAACACGACCACTATTATTACTATAGATATTCCTGCTATCATTTCTACTTCTGATTTTTCGCTGCTGTTACTACTTCTTTTGCCTTTACTACAGGTACCATAGATGTTTGGTTTTTATTTTAGTGTAACGACAGCTACTACCGCTGTTGACGTCATTATTACTTTTACTCACACACACAAACAAACACATACGCACACACACGTAATTGCTCGCACATGAAGGCAATAATAACTAACGTTACTGGCTCCTCACAAGACTGTGACAGGTAATTAAAGGTTCGCTACAAATCATATGTAGACAGATGTAGAGAGCTAATTAAATAAACAGAACAGTCTGAAGAAAGAAATGGTGACATTACAAATATGTAACAAAGGATAGATTGAAACCATTTATTGTTTAATTTAGGAAGTTAAAACGAATGACCAAGAGATATTATGGTTAATTCAGTAAACATATAAAGTCTATGTACGTAATACTTCAACCAGAGGTATGTAAACGAGTCTACACGAAGCATATGCTGACTAGAGTCAATAATTTTACACTCTCCAGATAAGATATGCAGTGTTTTATTTACTCTGGAGATGATGATTCGGAAGTATGTTTTCGCCATCTGGGTATATGCTTCTAAACCCACTGTATATGTATATACTGTATTATCTTTTATATTTTAAATGTAATACATTTTTTCTTGTTACAAGCGCTATAACATATTTAAGTGTCGGTAGTAGATTTTATGCTCTGCACGTTAAACACAACATTCAGTAAAAGTTAGCATACGTGTTTTACCTACATTTTTTATTGTCGTGAACAACTCACTGGGGTGACACACTTCATGCTAAAATAGATTAACGTCCACCTAGAAATTCCAGGGCCAGCGTTCCTAAAATAGATATAACTCTCCGCCTGATCATTAAAATATTAGTAGTGTTAGTTAGGTAACATTAATTATCTATCGCAACACAGGAATTCCACATGCTGAAGAGAGATCCAAGATTTCAAATCACACATATCTGAAAGGTTACTGTGTAATTGTAGTATAGATATTTAAAGGTTTCTAAAGCAAAGACTAATTCAAACAACTTTTACCACACCATAACCTACCTAACCAATTCAAAATTAAATACAATACTTTATATATACATTACAAACATGGAAATATATTTAGTTGAAATACTTTCATCAAGAAACACTTACAAATTTCATTTGTACCAATGAATGTTGCTGTGACATTATTCCTGCCAGGGATGAAGGTCACTCTGTAATTATAAGACCCTTCATTTTGAGGCATCTGTGTGGTAGCGGGGAGAACACAGGAACCTGCAAAGTTTTTCTCCACAACTGGAGTTATCTGTGTTACCCTGACTAAACTGCCAACCGGTGCTTCTGTTGTGGTCTAACAAAAGATGGATATTCAATTTATTTATTTTTAAATACTGACATTAATTTTTATGAGTAAATGTGTTCACACTTGTCCCTCTCTCACCATGTACTTAACAATTCAACATGACTGGAAATGTAGGATAAAAAGGAATAGGACAAGGCAATTCCAAACATGGATCATCTCACCTAAACACACAACTATACTAGAAAACGGTAAAATGGATGGCAAACGACCGGATCTAAATAAAGTTTAAATTGCAGACATGAAAACTTTCTTGTGTAAATCTGTAAACTGTATTACGACAATTAAATATTTCCATTAAAATTTTAATTCTTACCACCAGGAAGGACTTTCAATGGAATGTTTGTCACTAGGCAAGCCAACCACAAAACAATGTCGATTATATAAAAGTCTCTCAAAGAATAGTCGAGATAGAATTCAGATCATGACCAAGATTCTAGCTTTCTGATAATTGATTTTGTTTTTAAACCTGTTCACTAAGATGACGCAACAAACATATATAAAATAAACAGCTTCTGGCAAATTCTTTTAAGAAAATCTCTCATTATAAAATTCAACAATTCACTAATCAATTGAAGTGGTAGATTAAGCAGTTCACTTACTTTATAGATTTGGTACCACTGACAGCTGTATCTACCTCTTGCTGAGTACATCCTGGTGATGTTACACTGACTGAACACTACCCATGGCGTTCTTCTGAACTCAACAGTGCACAATCCTTCTGCTGGGACTAAAAGGTAAGAGTTTCTCTGTTTAGTCTATGCATTTCTACTTTATATATGCAAATATAAGAAATGAATTTTCAAAACATCGAGTGTACAATGACATCTGATGAAGTATCTTAAAGTTGGGTGCATATGTATTTATTTGTATGCGAGATGTATGCATGTGTGATCCATATCAAATTTATCACCAGTTGATTAATTTCTGTAATTAATAATTCCGTATTTATTTATTAAAATGTAATAAAATTCTCATTTTTTCTTAATTTCTATTTATACTAGTACTTGCTATCTTTGAAATACGTTTCTGTTTGTCTAATGAACCTCTTAGCTGATAATGCTAGCAGTGTAATTATTTTATTTAAACATCTTATTGGAACCTTGTTTGAAGGAAGCTTTTGACTGCTTGTGTGTGCGTTTGAAGTGTCCCGATTAGGGAGTGTGACACCTACGCCACTTTATCAATAGATATTATTATTATTTATTTATTAACCGTCCAAAACTAATTAGATGTGCTGAGAATCTAAATTTATTTTATTAAGGATCCTCCAGCAGACACCACTCATTTCTCTTACTTGATGGATATGCAGGCGCTGTAAACGTTTTCTGTCTTTCACAAAATGAAACAACATTTACGGTTACACAATGTTTCCATGAGTGGAAAACGTCTCAGTAGAAGAAAAGACAAATCCTTCCTTAATCTATATTTAGCGAGCTCCCTTCTACACACTTCTTCTCCAACATAAGGCTATCAATTTGCATAAGAAGGTTAATACATTTAACAATAAATTTATTAAAACAACAATCAAACATACATGCGACAAATACACTGAAACAAATTTCTTGACATCAATATTACCAGTTTGCATGGAGGAGTTGATATTAATAAGTTTAGAGATATCAAATGAACAGTTTCACATTGTAAGATGAAAACTATTTTATTTGAGAATGACGCTTCCCCAATATGTGGGTCGTTTTATTTACAGGGAGTGTATACTCACTTCAAGAGAGCCCACCACATTTTTATTTTTTTTATTTTAATGATATTGTAGGCACACGATGGTCAATGTGGGCACATCGTGGACGTGCTATTAACTTTGTAGGCAAATAGTAGATGTTCGTTAAGCATTTTAGGTAGAGTGTTGGCATTTGTAGGAAGATGACCCTGTCTTACTATGGGCCTACGTCATTTCAATGGGCAAGAATGGTAGAGAACTTAATTAGATTATTGACAGTAGGACTGGTAAAATCAACATAAACCTTGCATAGGACCTAAACATCTTGCTATCTGGGCAGTTACTTCCCCAAAACGAGATAAAAAGAAATAATGTCATCATGGATACCTCTTTCATTTCATATTCCACAAAATAAAATGTTGATGATTTTATCAAACTAAATCAATGTAAATTAAAGAAGTATTTTTCTACAACATATTTCAAAGAAAATATATTATCTATGATACTTCATAGAAACAGTACTAAATACAAAATATATTTTACAAAAATATATATTTGTAAGATTTTACTAGAACAATATCTTTAATTTAGTATTAAAAATAGTGAACAACTGTAATATTTCGTTTAGAAATTAAAATACATTTCACTTGTTTATTATAACTTTCGTTTAAAAGAATCCAAAATATACAGGTCACCTTGGATAAAAAAAATATTCTGCCTAATATAGAGAAACTGAATTTGATCTATGATCAGCAAATTCTCTAAAAGTCACAAATAAATAAAGCAGAGGTTAATAAAGAAAATCAAGAAATAATTATCTAATCGTAAGTTAGTTTCAATTTATTGTGCCGGAAAGTATTAAAATGTTGCCATAAATGTAAATAGTGTAATCTTCATAGCTTCAAACCAATATTTTACATCTGATCTTATACTCAGTATCTGCAACCAAATCTCAGACAATATAAAAACGTTAATAGTTTGCAAGAGTAAAGAAATTACTTAAACCAAAGAGCTACTTACTGACGGTGTCAGTCAAACAACTGATCTCAGAAAATTCTGGCTGACCTGCGAAACCTGTCTGACAAGTTACTGTGCCATTCAGAGTTAGTTTTGTGTTGATAGTCAATGTACTCTCTGCATCTGATATTCGGCGTGTGATGAAATCTGGCGGTAGGATACTGTCACATTGTCTTCCTGCTTCACACGCTCCAACTGTAGTAATCACTCCATTCAAGTCTATTTTCCACTCCAATTTTTGTCCGGCCAGCCCACTACACACTGCCGTATTGTTTATCCCACTGACCACTTCCAGTGTGTTGTCCGTGCCACAGTTGTAAAGTGAGAGAGCTGTCAGTATATTTTTATTAAAAGAAATAAACGATTACGTCAGGAATACGTATATTATAAGCAAATAAAAACTGATTCAAATAAACGCAATAAGTTATAGAAAATGTGGAGGTACTAATTGCCTATGACTCTATCATATCATAAAAGCATATTGGAAAGAATAATAGTGGGATTCTTTCACAAATCGTTTCTACTGCTCTTTGCTAAGAGGTCAGGCAAATATACACAATGATAATAGTTATAGGTGTGGTTGGAGGAATAAGAAAAGTATTCACAATGCACAAAACCTTTCATCCAAATCCATATGTAGACACAATATACATATCTCCAAACACGGGAGGCGAGAAAATAAAGGACGCGTTTAAGAAAAAATCAAAGATAGTATAGAAAACATGAAGAATGATAGTAAAGTGGCTGCAAAAAAACAAACAATAAAACACAGCGGATTATACAAAACTGTTGTTGGACAAACATTCATTTACATAAACAACATCTATGGCTAGAATGTGTGAAAAGCAAATACAGACTTGATGACTTAAACTCATGACGTTTTTCATAGGATCTCAACTGCTATCTTGGCATGCGTATTGATTACATAGTGGAACACATACTAGTCAGGTTTGCTGGGTTAACAACATTCATGCTAAAGAAATTGTTTATAAACTAAGGAATCAAAACAGGAGAAAGGGCAAGATGTACCAGTCAAAGTTATCCATTGAAACATACGAAGTCGAAATAATGGTGGACATCTAGATAGGAAGAAATGTAACACAACTCATCCTTCTTTATTACTTTGACACGTAATCACACTTTTTGACCGGAAGTGGTGTATGCACTGTACGTCCTATGTGACCACTGTTCTGACCTTTCCAGGCAATTTCGTTATTTATACTATAGGTCCTGGTCGACTTGGAGAAGACACATAAGCATTTGCAAAATTGTCGGATGCATTAAGCGTCTACATATTCTATTTAGTGTTAACTAGTGTGCTTGTGTTGATGAATAAATATTGTTGACATTAGATATTTGCCTACGGTGATGATCGCATAAATGTCGGTTTTCAGAATAAGTTCCTTAAAGTAATATTATGTTATAGTACTTTTTATCCCCAGGAAAGAACCATAATATATAAACGTGTTTTATATCTAAGTGTTATGGAAATTTTAAGCGATAGAATGCCAATGTTTATTTTAATGGTAGATTTAAATTTGGTTTCAAACTTGATGCGCGCATTATCCGACTTTCTTCTGCGTCAACCCTGCCGACTTCTGTTGTGATTTGGTACTGTAGCATGCTTCCTTTTCTTTTTAAACCATAGATACGGCCTTTGTGTTTATGGGATCTGGAATGTTTAGCGTCGAGAGAGAAACAGAAATAGAAAAGAAGGAAAGAGAGGTAGAGGAAGAAAGAGAATAAGAAATAGAGAGGGATAAAGAGAGACAAATAAAGATATAGAGTAAACAGAGAGAAAGTGAGCGAAAGTGAAAGGACAGCAAGAGAGAAAACAGAAAAAAGAGAAAGATGTGGAGTTAAAAGAGAGAGAAAAACGAATGTGAGGAGAGAATGAAAGAAAATGAGATAAGATAGGATTTATGAAAGGTAGCATGCTTGAACGAAAGATACATAAATAAAGAGGTAAATAAAAAGGTTTGGCATAAAGAGAGAGAGACAGACAGATAGACACACACACACACACACACACACACACACACACACACACACACACACACACACACACACACACACATACACAAACTCAGAAAGCACATAAAGCAAGGACAGTTGGAATTAAAAGATAGAGTGAATTGAGAATGAAAATTTTGACAGAGAAATGGGGCGGGGGAGAGAAATATTTGAATGCAAGAAATAAAATGAAATGGAAGAAATGATGATAAACTAATAATAAGGAAAAAGAGAAAACTTCATAGTAGTAAAGAGAGTAAGAAAGAACATGATCAAGAAAAGACAGCAAGAGAGAAAGAGAGAGAGAGAGAGAGAGAGAGAGAGAGAGAGAGAGAGAGAGAGAGAAGTAACGGAGATATAATTGTAGAAAGAAAATGTTTAAGAGAGAAAAGGAGAGAGATAATTAGAAAATAATAGAAAATGGGAGAGAAGAGAAATATAAGAGCATGGCAAATACTTGTTATGCATGCTGAAGCGAGTAAGCACCTCACTCCTCACCCACTGAAAGCACTGCTATTTTTCGATCTTTCACACACACTCAGACACACACACACACATAGACACAAATACACACACTGCTTTGCCTATGACTTTTCAAATAAATAATAGATACTTTTAATAAACTGGGCGATATTTTAAACCTAATTCAAATAAAACTCTCCAATTGTTATTTTTGAAAAGCTTTCCAGAATCAAAAGAAAAAAAGCAAATGGAAGAAAGGAAGGGCGGGGTGCAATACCAAAGTCAACAACATCGACACAAATAAAACTAATAGTTCAAGAGCAAATAATCGGGATGGTCAACAACAACCACCGACAAGTTGCTTTCGACGAGCGTGTAAATCTGTCAAGTTCAAACTAAGTACTAGCCGGGGCTCAGTAAGACAACTCTTCTAAACTCTTGATCAGTGAATAAAGGTCCCTTAAAATCGCCCTAAAGTAGAAACTGATAAAAGCCCAAGAGTTTTGTAAAACAAGACCATTTGAAACAGAACATAGTTCGCTAAATGAGTTTTTCGTTTCTTAAGGTCTCACTTCCCGCTAACCCGCATTTACTCGTACTCGCGCGAAACAGATTACAATATACTGGAAGCGTTTCCAAAAAATCAGTCATTGAAGAATCAAAAGCAAACGAAACATTTATTATGGCTTTTGCAGAATTCTCCAAAAAAGATATGTTGGAGTAGGAACAAGTTCATATGAAATGCAATTTTTCAGGATTATTTACAGAAAATCCATAGATATTGTCTTACATTATGAGAAACGCGATTGTTGGAATTTAGCAGTATGACTCTAAGGATATGCGTCCTGTGGTTCTGAGATCACTTTCAATAAGAAAAATAGTGTCTATACTTTTCTTTATTTCAGATTTCACTGAAAGTTCTGGAAATTCAACATTGCACATAGAAGGGTTGAAGGATTTGATATTTTAATGATACATGTAGTTGGCAAATTATTTTTATATTCAAGTATGCGTGTTAATAGAATATGGGTTCTGGCCGTTCAAAAATGGTCGATGGGTAGGGGAGATAAATGAAATTCTTCTTTCTGTATATTTCTCCTGCACTGTATGGCAGAATTTTCCTATGATACGCAGTGTTCGTGAGGAAACAAAATTAATGCATGTAATCCCAGTTGCTTGAGCCTCTAGTACATTGATAATGTAGAAGCCAAAATGAGTTCTGTTTATGGTATAACTATAAAGTGTTCCACGATTGTAATGATGTAGACAAGGGCATATATAGGAGGAAGAAGATGTGGCTGTTGTAGCTGGAAAATAACGGGGTTGTGAAGTGAAGACATTTGTTGAGGACAAAATACAAAGGGTATTGCTTCTAAACAAAATATGCTGCAAGATACACACATGTAGAAGAAGGCAGGTAAACATAATGAAACAAACGTTTGATGTCGAAGACACTCAAAATATCAACTGCATGAAGTTTCCAAACAGTTCTTTCTGAGGCTGTTTCACTCTCTCTCTCTCTCTCTCTCTCTCTCTCTCTCTCTCTCTCTCTCTCTCTCTCTCTCTCTCTCTCTCCCCTCTCACACACACGCACACCACACACACACACGCACACCACACACACACACACACACACACACACACACACACACACACACACACACACACACACACACACACACACATACACACACACAAACTCCATATTTAGAAACAACTCATTCATAAACCTTTGATATTTAATTGATAATGAATTCGCCATAATGAAATAACTCAAATGACATTTGATACGTGTCTCCAGTTTCTTTAAATTGTAAATTCGGAGGTAAAACCTGCAAAGTTTACTGAAACTGGTTTGTCCAGAAACATATTTATTAATTATTTTCGTACATACGGTATTGCATACATATAATATGGTTTGAATTTGGATGTCAAACTACCGCCGATGCAGTTGTAGCTGTTTAATAAATACACAAATCGATAACAACAAAATAGTATACATTTCAGGAAGAAAACACTAGTATATGATACTAGTATTATCAACAAAATATGTCACAATGACATAAGACCAAACACTAAAATCATGAAAAGTATATGCCATAAGCATATCAATTTATTATACAGCGAGAATGGACAGTCCTAGTTTACCTAAAACCCTTACGCTGAATTTTTGCCCATTACATCGGTCACTCATAAGTGACGTTTAATTATGATTGGAAATTACTCATTTCATTCTTTACTAGCTATAGCCTAGTAAAGTGACGACTGTGACCAAGTCTGATAATTACACATAATCATCGGTCATATTGTTAGATATTACCGAGCAGAAATTAAATTAAAATTATTTCATTACCTGTCGCTTCTTTGAATAACAGAAGAATAAATAATTTCTTGCACATGGCGAGTTGTTTGCACAAACACGTCAGTATGTAACACACTGCTGACAAAATGAACGTGACACACCTCTGACCCAATTTTCCACTCGCTGAACCTAGACAGCACAATTATTTGATACACATTTCCATTTGTATTCGCAGTAGAGACAATTTAAATAACGAAAGTACTTATATACTTATATAAGAAGTATTCGAGAACTTTCTTCAAACTATGGACTAACTAAATTATAGCAGTAATATTGTCAAATTGACGTGTTTTTTTTTACAAGGAAAGTGACATCTGACTGAACAAAAGAACACGGAAGTAATTTAGCGTGTAGGAACAATCCTGACAGTGTAGAAGAGAGCACTGATTTTTTTTTAACACTTGAAAATTAACTCTGAGGCAAAATGCTTGTTACATTTTAGTATCCCTTTAGTATGCTTTATATCCATATTTGTCAGTTATCTGGCTGAATACTGTATGATAAATTATCGATTAAATTAATATTAAATTATATCTGCCTGTGCAGAATTTTATTTCAGGTGATAGATACATCAATTGTGCGCATGAGTTTAAAATTTGCCCGTGTTTGGAAAAATATTTTGTTCCTTTGTCTGCTGTCTCGTTTCCTTTGATGTTGGGCATGACTCAGGACCCAGAGTAGTGTGGTTTGGGTTAGTTCGTTTCCAGTGCAGTTAGGTGTTTGATTATTTGGTTTGTAATCTGTGGTCTATTGGGGTACAAAGAATTTGTAAAGCTCTGAAGTGATATTAGTGAGTTTATGTTTTGTTGTTTTGTTTCTATTGCTAGTGTTAGGGCTGTTCCTGTTTGCAATCAGTTCTACTTTGAATGTTGAGTGTATTGTGTTGTTTGTAGATGTGGGTAGGTTTCCTGCATATCCAGTTCTAGTTGGTGCTTATAGCCGTCTATGTATATGTGGTGTTGGTAGGCATATTTGGTGTTTATGTGTTCGAGCGCCTTCTGCCTGGCGAGAAGTGGTTTGTTAAAATCTTGTGTTTTTGAGCAAAGATATGTTGGGAGAAAGATTGCCCAGGAGTTGGTTATGTTTCATTCTTCTGTGTTGAGGTTGCTGATGATAAATTCAGGAGGGGGGGGGGAGCTTCCGATCTAAATCAATGTCGCACTGGGGAAAAGGTGAGGGTGCCTAATGGATAAGTCGAATTTCGTTGGAGTACAGTTTTAGTCAAGTAGAGGATGTTCCTTTTTAAGTCAGTGGCGCTCATGTCTGGATGGTAGAGATACTGCTGCCGTTGTCATTGTCGTTGGTGGTAGTAGGTGTTGTTTGTCCTGTATTTTCTTGTCTCTCTGGTCTTTTTGACACATTCCCTGATGTGTGGAGGAGATCTGTTCGCTTCTCCTTTTCATTATTTTGTTGTGTTGTTTTGATTTCTGGCTTAGTCTGGATGTTTTTTCCTTTGGTCTTCACTTTATTAGTATGTGCACTGGCTACTATACACACATAAGAGAAATGTGTTAATGTTACGCATGATATATGTCAGATTAATCAAGGAACTAGGAAGTAAATCACATACGTGTGTTTTTCAGGCTGAGCTACAAATCGGATACACATAACAATTTATGTACATGTAATGTGACGTGTATGTACATGCGTGTTTATGCACAGTGTGTCTGAGTGAGTGTGTGTTTGTGTGTGTGAGTGGGCGTGTGTGTATTGTATTAAACATGTGCAAGAGTATTGTAAGGAATTATTTATTTGATTTTATTTAGCAATGTTAACTCAAATTATTATGCTGTATAAGTAACTAACCTGTTTAATTATAGCCGGCAAGTAAGATCGAGTAACCAGTAGTTCTCACCTCACCAGAGCTGTATAAGTAGGAAAAATCTGACAAAGTAGTTGATAATAGTCCCCAAATAAACATGTTCTGGATGGTAGAAATACTCCCGACGCTCTAGAAAATCTTTGTGTACTGACACAGAAGCAAGCGATTATGGAGTTTAAACATATTTTGTACAAGCGCACGACACCCGAGTAAGACTCTAATGGTCATTCGGTCAGTATGGACCAACGAACAACCACAACAGTACAACAACAGCACAGTGTGACCACGGCTGACGTGAGCACAGTGGGAACACGACAGTGCAGTGAAAGAGACTGCTGAGTGCTGCAAAAGCAAAAACACTTCCGGTAGTTCCATGATGGATATGACTAAGGATGGTGAGATTGATGTGATCAGTGACTGAGAGGGAAGCCACTGTCAGAGAGTTGGCAGTTGCGGCAACTCTGCTCAGTGTGGCACTGTTAGTTGATGCATCGGTGGATAGGTGCCGCTGTGAGGTGGAACTTAAAGATGCATAAGCAACTGAGAAATCATGAAAACTAGTCCGATTTCTGTGAACTAGTGATGGAAACCAAAGGAACTCCTACCATAGGTCCTGATAACCTGATAGAGATAAGGACAGAGAGATCTAGCTCAACCAAGTAAGACAGATGAAGTTGACTTGGTAGAAGAGGTGAGACAAGGGAGACAAGCTGTAATTATCAGTGATAAGGTGATATCTTTACAGCTTGACACAGAGAAAACCTTGTTGACTTTGCCACAAGAATTTGACTTATTAGTGAAGATAGAAAGTGAGTTGGATCACAAAATTACTAAAGATTGCATAGGCAGAGAGTTAGACACTTCTATAGCAAAGGCAAATGACGTTGCAATCCCTTTAACTCCGAAAAGCCACAGTCAAAAGGTGGAAGATGTAGTAGTTATGGAAGAACTGAAACACATTTACGTGTGTCAATGACACAAAATTTGACATTAGTTTACGAGTAGACTTAATGCCCCTCGATAGGAGAAATATTGGTTTTAAAGACTTAAATGCTTCTCTTAGAAAGAAAAAGAATGAAAGTATGCTGTCCTGTAGAAGAATTGTGAATGATCAGAGAATATGGACATATTTAACCCCTCAAGATTGTTTCAATGATAGATGTACTGGTGTGAGTAAGGATTTTCATAGCTTGAGTACTCTGAGATAGAAAGGTGGAGAGACATACGCGATTTGGCGCTCGAAATATTAGGAAAATCTGGACTCGTGAAGCTGTAAATCAAATCTCAATCAGGACTGACTCGGGAAGCTGAGCTGATAGATGTGTATCTCTATTTAAGATTGAAGGAGAGACACATAAAGATGTATGATTTCATGTATGAATGGGGACACAAATATCGCCCATCCAAGTTTTCAAATTATAATTTTTGTAGCAGTAGCTGACTTAAATTGATGAATTTGTTGAATACTATTTAATTTACTTCTTAATGGAAGACCCTTTATTATGTAGAATTGTTGTAAATATTCAGTATTTCTTCCTACTGATGATTGGAAAAGTTTTGAATTCATTTGCGTATTTAAAATTAGAATATGGAGTATTTTGTGTAGTGAAAACGTTTGCATTTCTTTTCTTGACAGATGTCACTCCCCAAGTGATATCTCTACAGGAAGGGAGGATGTGATATTCTGAAGTCACTCTTGTCTAGCATAAAAAGATTAATGCAGAGGTGTAGACGACAGTTTTTTTTTCACACTTCTTCTTCGACAGAAGGGCGATTTCCCACTCGGGAGATTTGATAAATAGTCATTAAGCACAGCTGACTGTGACTGACTGATGGTGGCTGGAAGGGGGCGTGGGTGGCATCTGATTGAAGTATATGAGTCTGGTTGGAAGTTAAGCACACAATTGTGAATTATGAACACAGTGGCTGGGAGGGTGAATGAATGGTTCTGATTAGTTGGCAACCGAAGTTTATAAATACTCAGTCAAAACCATTATGCAATACTTGTGACAAATGTTCAATCAATTATGCGATAATGAACTTAAAATAATTTTTATATTAAAATTATTGTTCATGTATTGATTTGACATATGCTAGATTTTGATTGATTCACTGATATGCACATGTTGAATGAAGTGAATGAAGTATGTATAATGGATAACAAATCTCTAGCAGACATGTAAGTTTAGTGACTGGAAAGAAATCAAGATAGAGTATAGGTAATTATGGGCTAAATTAAAAGCACTGCACGTGAATGTTTATCAGGGCATACCTTTCTGCCTTTCTCTTTTGGCTTCTTGTTGACATCTTTTCATCTTGAGAGATTTCTGGAATTGGCATATGAGTCGTCTTGTCGTCCTTCTATCTAGTATGGAATCCCAGGGTGGTGAGGTTGATTATTATCATCTTCATTCCTATTTCCAGGAGATCCAGCAGACTGTGTATAAAAGTGAAGTGGATCCTGGTGTTTTATTGACTGTTACAAACTTTTCACCTGTATTTCTCTATGACGCAATATATGGTGGTCCAACAGAACAGGTCATGACTCAGTTAATTATCTCTATCTTTCTCTTTTCCAGTCCGTGATAATAAATTGGAAACTTTAATTACAGATTGTTGCCTCAAATTAGTCATTGTTCAATATTGATTGGGCGTGAGAAGAAACTTGAACATTTAATTAATAGTGTAAATACATGATTTTGTCAAACTTATTTGTATATATTTATGAAAAGTTATTTTTATAATAAATCTTTATGTTTGTTAATTCCTTCATACACATGTTAATTGATACATCTCTGGAGTATTCAGTGGGTGGAGGGGGGCGTGACGATTCACTGATTGGATGAATATTAATAAGTTGATAAATTACATTACTCCTTAAGTAAGAACCACATGCGATCAGACAAAGTAAGTGTCAGTAGTATGTTACTTATAGTGGTGTGTGAGTGTAGAATTCGTGTTGTAAACAAATCCTAAATGTAACTACTGATAAGTGATTATGCTTATTAAATGATAAATGAATTCATAATGATAATCATAAAAGAGGCAAAGCGTACTATAGCGGCCACAATGTCACACTATCACTCCAAGTATTACTTCTCCTTTTACATTCCACACTCTCTGGATTTCTAAACTAAGATCCTAGTATTTTTCATTTTTGTTCTCTTTCTTTTGATTTTATGTTTCTATCACTTGGAACCGCGATATCACTGATTGTTACCCTTCTGTTTGACTTATTGAGGACTACAATGTCGGTCTAGCTCTCTGTACTGTCTCTTTACGTCACTTGGTGTTACAATATCCTCAGGTATTTATGTCCTTTTCCCACTGAAACATCGTTGAATTTTTTCCGATGTGGAGTTGTAGGCCTTCTGTTGTGTTCTTAACTTGCTTTTCTGGACGATAATTCTGCACATTTCTCAATGCCCATTTTCATGCTATTGTCCTAATTACACATATTGACAGTACTGATAAGCGATTTGATATTATATTTATTTTTACCATTATGCTTTAAATCGTCTATATATGGTTAAATGCCTGATAATATGTTCTGATAATAAAACATAATTATAGTAGTATGATAGTAGTAGTAGTAGAAGTAGCATTGTTATCACATCATCATCATCATCATCATCATCATCATCATCATCATCATCATCATCATCATCATCATCAATAACATTTTCTTATTTTTCATAAATTTTCTTCATCATCTTCATCGTCAACAAAGACATTTATTTTTCCAATATTAACAAAACACCGGAGACAAAGTAGTATTATACCAATATTACAACTTGTATAGGCTAAATGAATACTTTTAATAAGCATGTATTTCATTGTACTTATATAATTACGTTTGAAGGAAAAATACCTACATATATTCAAATTAATGACTTTAATATTTGCAACGAATATTCACATAAATCAGTATAACTTTCAAGTGATATTTACATTATTTACAATATGCAAAGAGCATATAAATTATACATATAAACTTTCTTATGATCGATATTACTAATGTACGGTAGGCTGATAAGAAGCAGATGTACAGGAGTGAGTGATTTACTATATTCACATATGCTTAAGCGTACTTCACAATGATCCGGCCAGTTTTTTTAGTTACATTCTTAATATGTTTTATTTATAGTACATGCAAAGTTAGAACATCGATCAGTAAAAGTATTTATCGACAAATGTGTAAATCCAAACGTCTTCTAATATTGGCTGTTAAATAGTTCTTTAAGTTATGGATAATTATGGGTAGACCAAATGAAATGTCGGTATATAGTTAATAGTAAAGGACAGAATGTGTATGGATTGTTTGATGTGAACTGAGGTAGTACTGGAATATGACTGTTAAGAGGCACTTTCAGAAGTTAAATTTATTTGTAGTCACTGGAGTCACAGAGGAAACACTTTTCTTTCATGCTCTAAATAGTTTTACAAAAATAGCAAATGTCTTAGGTTGTTTCTATTTGTCACAGAGGGTATACAGAAGAAATTTGACGGGTACAATGTCATGTGTAGATCGTACTTACTGGCATCGGCAACAGTGTGCAAACATTAGGAAACACCAGGGTTCACTCTATAAAAGGAAAGGTGTTTATTAAACCAGGTTTCAAAAACTAATGAGAACAGATTGCAGTACTGTTTTGTATGGTCGGTTCTACATCAGCAATCGTTTAAAATGGTATATTGGCGCGGAAATGAAAATGATCTGTGGAAGACAAAAGCGATTTTGTGAAGGTACTAAAACTTATATTAAGAATTTAAGTGGGATTGGCTGTTTCATCAGAACGTAAGTTACACATTAATATGCAATTGCTCGTTAAGTACAACAATTAATATAATGTTTCCTTAAAATGTAAAATGTATTTATTTCAAAAATAATAGATACCATATATACCTTACTATGCAATAAAAAAGAAAAAGACAGATTACCTCCCTGATGGTGAGTAAAAATGTTATTTAGTTAATACTTCTGTTCGCCACAAACGTATCAAGGTGATAATGGATGACACACTTTTTCATTGGACGTATATTGATGTATTCTGATATATTCAATAAATTCACTTACTCGACATTAAAGAAGAAAAAAATGTTTTCTCCTGTAAAATATAATCAGGGAACAAACACTAAGTTTCCTCTTTATTCGTTTTTATCTCCCTTTTATGTGAAGCTAGCTATAAATAATACTATATATAAGCATCATAGTTAAATCAATTGTAGAAATAATAGTCTACTCACATAATACATCTCTACGCAAAAACACGAAATATTTCTTATAGAAATATGTTTATATACTTATTTTTCGTTCAAACGAACAGACATAACGTGTAAACAAATCAATATAGCGAACACATCTAAAAAACGGTCATATTGTGGTAGACATGGGCAACAGGAGTCCCCTGGCTCTTGCCTTCCGATTCTGAAAATAAATAAATAAACAATCCTAATGTTTCTAAATCGCTTAATCAGGAATATGATTATTTTGACCTATGTAAAACTTAATTAGTTCATGGAGGTGGTAAAAAGAGTAGTTTTAGTGGTGGTGTTTAAATATAGATGTCACTCATTTGATACTTGTACAATATATTATGCAATTGCAAGATGAACTATTTATAAAGACATATAGACAATTAAAGCATAACAATAATGTTTCAAACTTTCACTATTTACGAAATTAGGGAGTTATCGAAAATAATATGAACAATATCAGTGGAGTTCATATCCTTACCACAGAAACACAAAAAGTGTGTACTTACTACTTATGTAAGAGTGTTTTAATTATCGCCTTGATAACACTTAATTCAAAACTTTTACGTGTTAGATACATTGGAATCAGAAATAATGGGTTACAAATAAATTCAATTACATTAATCTTCGTTCAGAAAACGATGCGTGCAAAACTAGAATGTGTTAAATCGACGAATAGTGCATTGCTTTCCTACTTTGTTGTATTGACTCCATTGAATCCAAATGAACTGATTAAGAATTGTGTGCTTACGTTCAATACATATTTGATAGTTTGATAACTAAGGACGAATATTAATGGAACGTTTATTTGCAGTATTCGCAGAATAATGGTTAAATAAAGAGACAAATAGACCAATTTTGCAAACATTGCATGCTAACAAGGTTTCATTAGTAAGTGACAAGATATTATTATTAAACTTTTGTTCTCAGTACTTCACATAGTCCAATACACTTTATCATAATAGGACTAACAGTTTTTTTAAAATAACATTAATTTAATAATATATGACCACCATTTAATAAACATCAATCACTTAGCACTGTAAACAAATCAATTTAGATTTAAATGAAGTCAATTATTACTTTCCAATTTAAACAATTATCGACGTGTTCTAAATATGTAGCATGATATGCATCAAATAGGCAACGTACGGAATAATTTCAAGTACCTTTAGGTTTGCTGGACTCAGAAATACTTTCATACTGAGACTGCTCCGAATATTGAGACACCCGTCCGATTTCACTTTGACGTAATGGGTCATACAGGCCGGGTGCTACAGTAAGTAAACACCCGAATTAAACTTATGTATGCATTTACATATACCACACAAACACACACACACACACACACACACACACACACACACACACACACACACACACACACACACACACACACACACGCACACACACACACACACACTCACACATGTATAAGTGTCTGTATTCGCACTTTCAGGTAAAAGGGAGAGAATAAGATGTTTAATTGCATTTATGAATTTGTCATATATGTGTGTCCTCTCCGCTTTAGTTAATTCATATATTTCAGTAAAACCTACACACAGAATTATTGCTAATAGTCATGCTAAATAAATACATTTCTATTTCTCGATATAAAATTACGCATGCCTTGTAAAATATTCCCCGTCATTAAATGGAACAATATGTTCATTTATTTACTAACAATAACACATAAACGAGACATTCATATCAGAGAGCATACGTTTTGCTAAAGTTGTATCCATTGGAATTTCGGAAACATCCTTGTTCAAACTAGTGAGAGGCGTCCTGCAATAAATATGTTGAAAGTTGTAATAGTGAAAATAGCATAATTAATTACCTATGACACTCAATGAAGGTTCTCAAATTAATTTTGCAAGACATCACATACTCTACTTTGTCTTCACACACACACACACACACACACACACACACACACACACACACACACACACACACACACACACGCACGCACGCACGCACGCACGCACGCACGCACACACATACACACACATGTATGCATACATGAATGCAAGTTTTTAACATTATATAGACACAAAGTTTCAATACAACCTTTTCGAATCTGAAATACTTACAATGGACTTTCATGACTTTCCACTGTTTTGTCTGAAAAATAAATAAATGACAGTTTTCAATATGATGCATTTTGTGGTGGGCCACATCAAAAGTAATAAGTATAATTTTTAGATGCAGATAGCACATTGGCATGATGTATTTGTTTTTCACATACCTAAGAGGTCACTGCTTTAAATAAAAAGAAAGTTATAACGTACCATGTTTATATTTAGCAATACAATCCTGTACGTGTTTACATAAAATAATTTAAATACACTTACCAATACACGTAAGTTTCTGCTTTTTTCGCCAAAGACAGAAAACAGTGAATAAAGCCAATATGGCTATCACAGCTACGATCGCTCCAACACCAACACCGACACCTTGGACAAACCCTGCCGATGATGTCTCACTCTCTGATGTACCTTTATTAAATTATATAAATAACATAGTAAGAGAAATTAATGAAATTAATTTTACACAATTGTAAACAACATGCATGTTCTTATTGTGTTCAATAATTTATAGTGATCATTAGAACTATTTTTTAATGCATAGTATTCCTACCATCCACATCAACTTGAAACTTCAAATCCACACTCCCATGTGCATTGGTCAGAGTGAAGTAGGGAGCTGTAACTTAATGTACACTCATTGAAGATGGAAATAAGTACGATCTTATAATTTTAGAAAGTTATGTGACCATTTATGAAGACTGGGAAGCTGAGTTTATATAATTACTTTCTTTAAAAGATTATATATTATTAATTGCTACTTTATTCTTTGCATCTCTCTTGTTAAGTGCAGCATATCATTCTATATATCAGCGTTTCCCAAAGGCTGTGCTACGAATAATAATCTACAAAATGTATTTTTATTAAAACAGAAAAGTAAGAAGAAATATAACCTAGGTACTAAAATATGTTCAACAACTTTAGTTTATTAATACAAGAGAAACAAGTAAATTGCAAGTAATACAAATAGGAAAGGTTACAATTAATGAGCCACTAATTACGGTTTTATAATTCAATTAATGTACAGGTGTGCCTAACACCCCACGAGGCGAAAAATGTGCCGCGAGCTAAGAAAATTTGAGATAAACTTTTCAGACGATGTTCTAACTGTAACAGTCCTTGCAATGTTTTATTTGTTTACTGAAACCAGATCCTACTGTAAGCTGAGTTACATCACGGCTGAAATGGTATTGGCTCGCAAATTGTAATTCAAGCCTAGATATTTGATTCGGCTCACAAATTGACAAATCTAATTTATATTTTAATTGAGCGAGAAAACAGTTGGCATCGTGGCATAATAAAGTAAAGAAATAACGAAAATTGAAGAGGTTAATTATCTTGGAATGGGGTGGAGGTGGGGGCTGTAATGAATAAATAATATTCCAGTCATCATCGTCCATCATTAATAAACCATATTCAGTAACTGAATATTAATCTTTACTGAACTATTGTGATTATTATAATGAATTAGAATTAATTCATCAGTACAAGTCACCCAGTGAAATCTATGTCAGTCAGGTTTAATCGTTTCTATATATAAACTTTCTAACTTTCTTTCAATTAAAGAATATACACTGACATACATTAATAACAAATTGTTCATAAATGATAATAATTCAAAAACATGTTGATATTAAATAATTACTTATACATCATGACGTGGCCATAAAGTGATTTTACCATTACTTGTGAATTATTGTGATTATAGACGAATGCGTTGTGTGCCACATTCACACCTGTACCACCTCGTAGCCAAGGTAAGAACCAAAAGACAAAAATGAAGACGAATGTTTTTCATAATGCTACAAGGGACAATATACTTTTCTTGAATGATTGATTCTAGTTTGATTGATTTTTCAGTTTGATTTTAGTTTACTTCATATGTCTTTTCTGCATTAGCTGACTATTCGTTCGCTTAAAAATAAATTAAACGTTTCACTATAAATCTTATTTATTTTAAAATATAATCATTTTTACTAATTCGCAATTAGCAGTGATTTTGATGTTTGCAGTGTTGCGTATTTTCTTATCTGATTGAAAATCATACTTACACCCGACACTTATTGTAAAAGAGTCTCCATTTAAAACAGTGGCCCAGTCAACATCACAACGGAACTGAGTCACACCATTGTCACTACGATAAAGCGTCTGCGACATGACAAGTGTGCTGTCGCCGTATTCGCCAGTACCAATCTGGTTATTTCCCCTGTACCACTTTAGACGTCCACCCGGCTTTCCAATATTATTGGTATTGCATGTGCACGTTACAGTCGTGTTTTCTGGGACATCAGGACTCGGACTGCATCTAACCACAGACTTAGTAGGTCGTACTACATTATAAAATACAAACAGATGTGTTCAGTGCAGGCATTATGAATTATCAAGAAATTGCATAATGATGCACAAAATTAAACACGTATTAATTAACACAGTTACATCTGAACATTGTTATTACACATCATATAAAATATAGTACATCAATATCGAATTGCTATTCCAAGACAAAACTTATCTTTATTAGTTATAAACACAATTGTTTAAAATAAAATATGTGACGCTAATGCTAGTTAGTTAATGGATATTATTATTAATAATAATAATTAATTAATCATCCATTACTAATTACAAGTGATTAGAATCTTAATTTTCTTTTATTAATGATCCTCCAACAGACACCACTCGTCATTTTTGACTTGGTAGACATACGGGTACTATAAATATTTCATATATTTCACAACATTAAGATACATTTTTACTGTCACACAATATTTTGTAGATGGGAAACCTCTTACTAAAGGAGAAGACAAATCCGTCTTTAATCTATATTTAGTGAGCCTCCACCCACCAAAGTTCTTTTCCAACACAAGGTTATCAATATGTGTAAGGTCAATAAATTTATTAAATCACTACTACCATGAACATGAGAAACATCATAAAGGTAACATCTATATTAATAAGTAATCTCTTCATGGAAGATGTCAACTCATGACCCTGTAATCCACGTGATCGAGTTGTCTTCTGACGTCACTCTCGAGTCTAAACATAAAATGCAGCTATTGTCTCAATTTTTATATAACTGTATAAAGAATACCCATCTCCCATTTATAGAGCAATTACATTGTTGGTCGTATTTTTGACTACTTATTTCTGTAAGAAGATATTTTCATCACTGTCAGTCATAAAAACAAGAAAAACGGAATAAGATATCAATGTATCGTTTAGTCTCTCAGAAACAAAGCTGCAATCACGGTTATCAAATATTCTAGCAAAGAAGCAGGAGCAAATTTCACACTAAATTTATTTGAATTAAATATTGGATTCTCAAAAATTCAATTCGTTCTCTTATTAGTATTGTGTTTACTGCTCGCTTTCTGGTTATTTTAAACAACTGCATAACTTTATCTTATAATATAAGATTTAAATTCTAATACACAAAATACTATATAAAGTATTTATATATAATGGTTTTTTTATTTATGCATTAGCGGTCCTCAAAATATTCCTCCTATGTTCACCAGTTTGCAGGTGTAAAAAGTTTAAAAACCACTTATGTACAATACAAAAATCATTATACTTAAAATCTCATTATTTATCAGTCACAATCATTTCTGAATTATTTGGAAAAAAAAACTACAAATGAAATTCAGTACCAAGGTCCATCAGTTGTGAAAGACAAATCCTCTCTATATTAAGACATAAATAATTCTCACCTGAAAAACAAACATTATCGCTCTTAGAAATTCGTTTATCAAAATATTATAATATAAATATAATCACAGTCAGAAATTTGTGATTATTGTTCCTATTATTTATAATACACATGTGATATGTTGTAACTTACTTATTTCAAGAGAGGCGATGGAAGTTGCTGTTATGATCTTTCTTCCAGGCGTTATAATCGCTTTATAGCTGTACAGACCTTCATCAGTGGGCATATTACCAGTAAATGTACAAGAGAATGATTTATATTTTCCTCCTGCACTACTGAGAGCTGGAGAATTGTTAGTGAAAATATTTGTTTCTGTATTCTGAAAAGAAAACAACAGGAATCATGTTGAAAAACTTATTTTAACGACAGTATGTGGTCATCGCTATAGGTATTACTTCTGCTTTCACATTGCACAATCTCTAGATTTCTAATCTAAGATACTGGTATTTTTCTAGTTTTTCTCTTTCTTTTCAGTGACATCGTTGATTAGTTGTATTCTTATGGGACTAATTGACAAATACAATATCGGGTCTTTGAGCAGAAATCACTTGATTCGTCCTTATTTCAAAGTTCCACAAGTATTTTCGACTTCTGTTTCGATGACTGCTTCAGGTTGATGCATCCAAGATGTATCCGGAATTATTACTCCATAGTTCTTACATAAATTTCTATGTAGGAATTTTCCAACTTCCTTGTCTTTTGGTGTACTTTGTTACAGCCGGAAACTGACATCCAGATAGTATATGCTCAGCTGTTTCATCCATGTTTCAACAGAGTTTGCATTTGGAATTGAGATTTTCATGATTTTGGTTTTATGTGATTTTGTGTTTAGGATTTGATCTTATGCAACTGTTATGAGTGCTTCTGTTCTTGCTTTCATGCCTTTTAGCCACCTGTATGTTGAATATTTTGTTGATAATTCATACGTTTGTCATGCATACTGACCATGGAGAGGTTTTTGTGTCCATCTATTTGCTAAAGTCTGCTGTGGTGTTTTCTTCCATGTTTCTTTTTCGGGGTGGTGGTGCTGGTGGTGGTGGTGGTGATGGTATTATCACTCATCTTTACTGCTTCTATCAGTTATTCCAGATGTAGTTACTTCTCCTTCAATGACATCTTTGATTTTCTTGAGTCATCTTCCCCCCGTTTTTCGAAATACATAGAGTGTATCTACATCTGCTTTGGAGATAGGGCTTTATGAATTATGAGTTCTTTTCATGTTTTTCTGTCTAGTTCATTCCTTTCATTTGTTGTCCAATCTATAATACCTCTAGCAATGACTCTTCATTACGCAATTCAATAAGTTGAAGTAACTTCTAATTAAAAGGACAATACTCGTAGTAGCAGACCAAATACATTACTTTCCTTGACATAAATAAATTTGTAGAAAACAATTGAATGTTTTAGGTAGAGCGATTTTTTCTCTAAAACTTGCTATCTTGTCTCTTCCATTAAAAGGGTGCAAATGTGTCAGTTAAAGATATTTCCTGCAGCAAACAACAGGTATTGCATAAGCATTTAGAGCTTGTATTTTATTAGCCCCGTTAAGCACTGACTTTAGAATATGTCGCATTTTATACTCTGTTTTAGCTTTGGACAGTTCTTCACTCTGCATATTTTCTTGATGTTGCAGTATCCCAAGGTACTTATATCCTTTTCCTACACTGAACATCTTTGATTTTTCTGATGTCGAATTGTAGAATATCTGTTGTTTTGATCTTGCCTATCTGGACGATAATTCTGCCACATTTCTCTAGGCCGAATTTTAGTTAATATCATCACTACACATTTTGACAGTACTGATCATGGAATTGATTTTATGTTCATTTTTACCATAAGGCTTTAGATCGTCCATATACTGTAAATACTTGGCAACTGTTTGGCGTTGTGTCTTCTGAGGATCTTTCATAATGAGGCTTGTTTTCCCTTTTATCATCCAGGTTGGTAAGGTGTCTGGTTTGTTTAGTAATCCTTGCATTTGCGTAGCAATGTAGAGAGGTAAGGTGCAATAATCAAAATATTTATATTTCGTCTAAACCTGGTGCTTTCCAGTTTGCCACCGTACGTCAAGGGAAGGACGACGCCACAAAGTTTGATTACGTAATATTACATAGATATTACACTTGTCATTCATAATTTCATATTTGTTGATTGATGTCTGATCTTTGCATAGGAAAAAACAGAATAAAATCGAAATATAATTCAAATGTTATTATTTTCACACTTTTAAGACTCCTTTATGTGAATCATCATCCAGCATATCAAATTACATTCCACTTTAATACGTAAGAAATATACGTCTATAACATTTGTTGTAGTAGTAGTAGTAGTAGTAATAGTAAAATGTATTTAATATATTTCCAACGTTTTATATTAAATCACTCATTGACATATGGAATTAATACTACCTTTAGCATACCTACTTGATATTTATTTTAACTTACCGATAGAACACTGTAAATTTCACATTTGTATCTTCCTAATGATGAATAAACTTTTGTGATGTTACAATCAGTCGATACGCCCCAAGACACAGAATCTCGTCTAATAAATTTTGCAAGACAACTGCCTTCCGCAGGAACTGAAAAAGTAATTCAAATGGATACATGCATAGAATGTGTTTGTGTATGGTTTTTAATATTATAATTGCAAAGGAAAGTGCACTCACTTACCTGCTTTGGTGTTCATAATATCAGGATTTGTCATGGCCTACACCATGTAAATGACGTATTGTTTGTTTCATAAGATTTACTTAAATGCTAAACTTGATTTGTTTGTTTGTGAATCCATGCTCATATTTACAAGTTCAGTTCTTTCATTCTCCGGGCCCGCTCGCTAACTCACTCACTCACTCGCTCACTCACTCACTCAAATATGCAAAAATAGAACTAATCACATTTGATGTCGCCTATGTTAATATTTTTTCAACTCTAACAATGATAGGATAGTATATGGTACGACATGAGATGCTATGAGATAACATAACATGACATCATATGATGATATGATACGATACGATACGATACGATACGACACGACACGACACGACACGACACGACACGACACTCACAGCACGGAACGAAACGATGCAATACAGTACAGTATAATGTAATAAATATAATATAATATAATATAATATAATATAATATAATATAATATAATATAATATAATATAATATAATATAATATAATATAATATAATATAATATAATATAATATAATATAATATAATATAATATAATATAATATAATATAATATAATATATAACATCTTTCTAAGGATATCTAGCCGCTTATTTACAAAGACATTACAAGGAATAATTTAATATATATTATTAAAAACCTGTGCTATTAACTATTTTATTATTGATTGCATTCATTATTACTAATATGGTTTTTTTAGAAACACTTAGAAAAAATAATTATTTATTATCTGGCTAATTATTTTTGTTTGGAAATTTTGATTTTAACTAAAATCATCCATATCGAAATCATTTCACCTTAAATATTTCCGTAAGTCATTACATTTTTATTTAAAGAAAAACTGAAGATAGCCCTAGAATAGAAACAATAGAATTTTTCCTCGAATTTAGAAGTAGAAAATTGTTGGGCAGTATTTGTTAACTCGTTCACTCATTTAAAAATATTCATTAAATAATCTCTGTCCGTCTCTTAGTCAACGTTTAGTAATATTACAGCCTGGCGCCATTTCTGAATGGCAGATATTTATGACGATTCACGGAGGTTTGTGTCTTTTTCTTCTGTATAATTTTGTCCCAGAGAGCGGCTAAAGGTGTTTTCTCTCGAATTGAGGAGGATAAAATGATCCAGAAACTTAAGCTACCTGATCTTTGATGATAAGAATATTGAGTGTTACCTTCAAATTCAATTTCTAGAATTCTAGAGAAAGCAAAGATTGATTCTACACTGGATCAGACCTCACCCAGTTTAACATGATCTGTGCTATAGACTGTCAGGATGTCTGTTTGAAACGAATAACATTAGGTATTCCGTGGAATAATAAATGTAGAATTCAATGAAGGAAAGCACACACGGAATCACATTTAATCTACAAAAGCACTAATCATGTTTATAAAGAATTCCTAGTTAACATAGTCGCTACCGTTCTAACAGAGAACGATGCTACCTCTGTACCCAGTGCTGAATCCATATCACATGCAGCTTAACAGATGCTGAAACAGTTAATGACGATATTTGAAATCCAGAAATACCAGATCGATGCTCAACAGTTATGGAGTAAAGGAAATGATGAAACCATATGTTTGAACTTATGCTAAATTGGATGTTGCAAAACAGGAAATTGACTCTATGTTTTCCTTAGGAATGATTGAGAAGTCCCAATACAGCCCACCTATAGTCCTAATTAAAAGGAAGAATGGCGGGCATTGATTTCGTGTGGATTAGAGACATCTGAACAACATTTTGATAGGCTCATTGGAGCAAAACATTTTTCTACTAAATTTGACAAAATGTGTAACAAATCCCAATCTGTGAGAAAGAAAGGCAAAAAATTAGCATTCAGTGTACCAGATGTACAATACCAATGGTGGGTAAGAGCTTTCGGCATTCTCACAGCGCCAGTTATTTTCACTCATATGATGAAATTGCTTTTTGAACCCATGAGAGAGGAATATGTCTGTAAATTAATGAACAGCTACCCAGACCTTGGAAGAGCATAACGGTGTGTTGTGAAAGTTATTGAAGGACTATAACATTAATGCTCTACTAATCAAATATTTGTGACGCACAGAAAGACAAGCGGCATCAAAAGTAAGAAAACCCAAGGAGATGGAGAAACATATCTCAAGTAAATGTTGTTAAATCTTTTGGGGGGTTGGCCAGACTATAGAAAATTCATTTCCAAGTCCAGTGCTATCGCCAAGCCACTCATTGATTTGATGAGGAATGTCAAACCTGATGTAGCGATTTGGAGTGAGGAGTGAGAATCCAGCTTTGCTAGTTTGAAATACTGCTTTTCACTAACTCATGTCCTACTTTTGCCTGATTTTAATGAAGAATTCATACTCAGAACACGTGCTAGCAATGCAGAAATAGGTGCTGTACTGATGCAAAAATATGGTGATATTATGTATTCAATAGCCTATACCAGTCATATATTAATTGTGGTAGAAAAGAATTATTCGACTTCTGAGAAAAGGGCATCAAAATTGTCTGGGCAGTCCAGAAATTCCAAGCCTATTTATTTGGCAAACATCTGTTTCATTCAGACGGATCGCCAAACTCTCGCCAGCATAGGTCACTCGACTAAGGCAGACGGGCGTTTGACCAGGTGGTCATTACTACTACATTAGTATAGATATACTGTGACAGTCATCAAAGGCACCAAAAATGCAGGGACTGACTATTTTGTTCATAGCACTAGAAATGGAAGTGTAAAGATCCAGTATATAAGTCTCTGTAAATAATGAGAAATACTTATATACATATTTTGTATCTTCTCTACGGTAGAGAGGACGGAATAATCTTAACCATAATTAATTTATATGATGCTAACATGATTTCGTATTTGTATTTTCCTATCAGAAGGAGAAAATAAATAATGAATTTTGCAAATGATTTTCGTTTGTATTTCCCTAAATGATAATCCATAACGGTTCATGTCTCTAACGTATAACAAGGAAAATTGTGGTGACTTTTTGTGAGAGATTGTTCTTAAATATATTCAAGTGTGGAGACATATCGGGTCATGTCCCACCTTATAAAGAGAGAAATAATATATCTGATACTTTAATGGTCAGTGGTTATTGATGCATGTAAAATTATATTATCTTTTTTTCTAAATATGTGGAATTAACTACGTGTATATATTAAAACCGACTTAGATTTTTTTATCCTATTAATATTTATGTGTATGACTTAAGACTGACATAGAATTATGGTCTTGTGAATAGTTATTCGCTTCATATTATGGTGGACCGATTCAATGGTAATGGTTCAAATTTACTCATGATACAGTAGATGTTAACAGGATGGTTAACATTTCAAAAGGAAGAAGTGTAGGTGGTGGAGTAAATTTGCCTATCCCTATTTTAAAACTTAATTGTTATATATATTTTTTAAATTGTCAAAGTGACCCGATTTGGGCGCTCCTTATGTTGGCATTTTTGGAAGTGTCCGAGTTGGAGTCAACAACTTGAGTTGTGAATATGCTAGAAATTGCTGATGTAATACAAGCTAGTTCCAACCGGCCAATGGGCTGAGAAAATAAAGTTTACTTGCTGTAGAAAACGCTACTGTCTACTCGCTTGAATTTGGCAAAAAGTCCAGTCATGAAAAGCAGACATTAGATTAATGGTGAGTTAATTGACTGGTTGAGGGATAATGGACTTAGAAATAGTTCATGCATTTTATATTGATGTATTTTACGTAGATATGTATAATATGAGTTGACTATTACTTCTACACATGTTTGAAATAAAACGCTTGAATATAGTATTAAGTAACACTTGACATTGTTCCTAGTGAACCTGTTCATAGATTCTTATGCTCTGTGCGTGTATTGGGCTAATAAATACTATTTCAGGAAAGAATAAGTTGAAATTTGAATGAAAGAGAGAATGGAGTAAAATATGTATAATCTGGAAATATAGCACTTGTTCTCTGATTATACTTTACAAGGAATAAGAAGCCTTTCTTTCTATGATTTGAACCTCCTGGTTTACTGATTGTAAACCACTATAACCGACTCTGGTAGAGGCGGGAAGCAGTGCATAAATGTGGAGAATGCACCACACTCCATTGGTGTATGGTGACAAAGTACGCTGATTACATCGATACAATTCTGGTATACAGAAGTTACTAGTAATTGCTACAAATGCTTTTGAAGGCATCCAAGTTGAGCTCAAGAGAAAGGCACTGGATCTGTGACCTACAAACATGCAGAGAAACGTGGAACTGATGCAATAAAAGGCAGACAACAAACTTGCATCTTTGTTACAAAAGCATGCAAAGACTATTGAGACAGTGCCTAAATCAGGTTGTATAGTAACTATTATCACTTACCTCTAATAACTCCATTTCCTTTCTTTGATAAGAACTATCCTGTGATTTGTATTGAATTGTTTAACTGTATTTTTTTGTTATAAGATTGTGTAGTATAAATTGATTAGAACGTGGTTTCATGGAAATATTGATGTCAAGTAATCTTGTTGATTGTATCTGCTATATGTATATTTGATTGTTGATGTAATAAATATATTGTTAAACTTATAGGCATTCTTACACTTTGATAACGTTATGTTGGAGAAGAAAGTGGGAGGAGGGGGGGAGCGGGCTCGCTAAATATAGATTAAAGACGAATTTGTCCTCTTTAGTAAGAAGGTTTCCACCTATGGAAATATTGTGTGATAGTAAATGTTGTCTTTAATTTTGTGGAAGTGAGAAAACGTTTACAGCGCCCGCATATCCGCCAAGTGAGATAGACGAGCGGTGTCTTCTGGAGAATTATTAATAACATAAATTAAGAGTTTCATGAATTGTAAATAGTATGGACTATTAATTGATTAATAATAGTCATAAACATTGTGGCGTTGGCGTCACAAAGTGCTAAACATTTAGTTACAGCCAACAAATTCTATTTAACCTTCATATATTCATAGTCTTATTTACTATTTGGTACTGAATTAAATTGCTTATAAAGAAAGAAAAGGGATTCAAATACTTACGTATTAAATCCATAGTGCATATATTTGAAGCCTGTGGATAAACTTGACAATACATGGTTCTATTTTCTATTACACCATTATTGGAAGGACTTGTTGCATTGATCATCATTACACTCTCGGTAATTTCTTTCCTACTCAGTGCAAACACTGTAGTCTGGGCTTTCACAGTGCAAGTGTCTTGTCCATTTGTCGGGGCACTGCAAGATCCGAAGTTTGCTGAGTCAATCAACCACTCCACAGTGTTTGTCTGATTCAAGCCAATGCATGTTACACTGTTGTTCGATGCTCCTTCTGTGACTTCCAAAACATTGTCTGAGTTACAGGACAGTTTTAACGCTGCACAAATCAAATAATATTTTTCATCGTGAAACATAAATTAATTTGTCCACATTTTTTACGCACAATAGAAGATGCTCACAACGAATGTCGTTTTTTTTCAAAATTCTCAGCCTGCAAGTGCATAATTGTATGTAAATGTGTATTTATTTATCTCTAGTGTATCTAATTTCACATATTGGAATGGTACACAACTAAAGCTGCATTGTGTGTGTGTGTGTGTGTGTGTGTGTGTGTGTGTGTGTGTGTGTGCGTGCGTGCGTGTGTGCGCGCGCTTTATGCATGAGTGTGGATCATTTGTCACTCTCACTCTTGTCCGTCACTTACTCTGTCTTTATGTATCAAATAAGCATTACTTCTGTAATGCTATAATTATATTTTAATTGTTCTTTCATCTCACTACCTACTGTAGGTGTGAGAGTTTGCGTAAACAAAGAACAATAAGACAGAATCATGTAAAACATGTCTAACAAGCTAGCCGATTTTGTACTAACTGCACAAACTCAATTTGGTAGTGTACATTTGCTTTCAAAACTTTCCTTCCGCACACATGACGCGCGTACAAGTTTTCCTTCTGAAAGCCTGGGTTGTCTACGCCTAAACAGAAATATTTGCTAGTGAGTAAGGTTTTTGTTTGGCATAGACAACCCAGGCTTTCAGTGTACTCACATTTAAGTCATAAAAATATACTTGTTGTTAAAATAGAAATTAGAGTAGAAAAGGGGCATATTTTAATTTTAGGATGTAAATAAAGAAATCATATAATGTACCGCGATTTTTTGAGATAAACAAATGAAAAGAAAAGAATACTCCATATTTTCTCAGTGACGTTTGATGTGTAAAACTTTCATAAATCAAATATTATTGACATTTTATACACCCGCAAGTCATATGTTGCCACACAATTTATATCTGTGAAGAATTGCATCTGCTTTTACATAAAGATAATTTACTTGTGTGTTGTATACATGAATTTAAAAATTCACTTTTAAACTACAAATTAACCTTCAAGAATGTACATAAATGTATCGAAGCAAATAACGATATTTCTATAAATAAATACTAAATGCTCACATATAAAATGATTTAAGAGCCATCCGTTGCGATTACGTTTTAAAGATATGTGTTGTATATTTGAATGTGAATAAATAAATAATATTTAGTTTAACATTGATTTACTTACATTTTCTTCATCTCAAAAAATAATTTAGCTTGTTTGGATTGGTATCAATTGTCAAAATTTGAATCTTTTTCATTTAGATAAAATTAATAGTTTTGCAATACATTTGAAACGTTCACTCCTATTTTCTAATTTAAATAGATTTGCCATCTATTTTGATAATCGAGGCATATTTCCAGATTTTTTATTTATTTCTCTGTTTTGTTTACAAACATTTGAAATACAGTATCGTGGAGAAAATTTCCCTCTCCCTATTTTAAAATTAAATTGTTATAATAATTTTTAAATTATCAGAGTAACCCTATCTTGGGCACTCACTTTGATGGTATTTTTGAAAGTGTCCGAGTTGAAGTAAATGCTCGAGGCAAGAATATTCTAGATTTTCTGACGTAATGCAAACTAGTAAGTAGTTTTTTATTTATCCAATGAGTATGGCTTATGAGAACAAGAACAGCCAATGGGCTAAGATTTAAAAGCTTATTTGCTGTAGAGAAATCTTCATGTTTGCTCCAAGCGATAATTTAATCCTGTATATACATATGCATGGGAAAGAAAGAAATGAAATCACAGTAACTTATTTGTCGTTTTTTCTATCTTTCAGCGATCGTGGAAAGACCTGTTTCAATTTTCCTTGGTTCTAGTGCCAGCCTTTTAGCTTCCGCTATGATTATAAGCGTCATTACTCCATAGTTTACGTCGAGCTCTGTTATATTCCATTTGATTTGTTTAGTTTAATTGTCTTGAAGAGAACGACATTAGAGGTCGTGTAAACATTTATATCATCATTTTACTAATATCGTCTCCATTTAGCGATTTCTAATTAATCCCTAATGTTAACTAATTTGTTCATCTTAGCGAAAGTCATGATATATCCATACATTATAATTATTTGAATGATGAAACGTGAAAATGCAGTGCTGTATGAATATAAACTTATTTTGTATTGCTTTATTTGCTTTATGAACTGAAGGGTGCATTTCTGGGCAGTGAGTGAATGATTAATGTGTTAAATATGATGGGAGAGTGTTAATTAAGGATTAGGGTTAGATGTTGTGCTTATTCGAATGTGTTAGCTATGCGGTCCGGAAGAGCAATGAGGTGTAAACAGGAAATGAATATAGGGGTAAAGTGTTTAGACAGTATATATGTCTATTTGGTACAAATGTCCATCAGAGTCGTGAAAAGCGTGGTCAAAATGTATTAGTGATATGAGTCACGTGAACAAAGGAAATGCTCATGATGAATTTAAAGGGAGCATTTCCGATCTATGTTGATTTCGCGCTGGTAAAGGGGTGGAGTGAGGAAGGGTGGTAGGGCCTAATGGATATGTCGAATTTTGTTGGTCTAGAACTTTAGTCAAGTCGAGGTTGTTGTTTTTTTTTAAGATAAATCAGATGTAGAGTGTAATGAGGTGGCCGTTGTATAACTGGTGATGGAGGCCTGCAATCGCCTGGTAGTCCGTTGGCTTTGCTTTGGAGGTTGGTGATGCCGTAGTTGTTCATGACATTAGAGGGGAGAGGTTGAATGGGAATATCATACAGAGCCCAGGCTAGAAGCATGCGAAGTCTGCACCTAGTGTGTACAAATGCCTGGGATGTTCAACCCCTGTCCTTATTGGCATTGATGTTGTTATTGTCTTCGTTGTTGTTTTCTCTGTCTCTGGTGGTGTCAGTTCGGATAAGCATAGGCGGATGCTGGCGGCCAATACAGATGATCGAGCATCAGATGCATCATGTTCACAAGGGATGATTAAAAATTAACCCACTGTAGATATTGCTGCTCTCTGTACACCCGTCGGTGTCGTTCTCGTTGCTAGTGGTGGTAGGTGTTGCTCTTCTCTATTTGGTCTGTATCTGGTTGACGTTGTGGAGCCGTTTCTTCTGATGTTCTCTGTGCTCTTCTGATGTCGAGCCTCCAGCTTGCATGATATAATCTACACTGGATCGGGCCACCAGCTTGCATGAGATAATCTACACTGGATCGGGCCACCAGCTTGCATGAGATAATCTACACTGGATCGGGCCACCAGCTTGCATGAGATAATCTACACTGGATCGGGCCACCAGCTTGCATGAGATAATCTACACTGGATCGGGCCACCAGCTTGCATGAGATAATCTACACCGGATCGGGCCACCAGCTTGCATGATATAATCTACACTGGATCGGGCTACCAGCTTGCATGAGATAATGTACACTGGATCGGGCTACCAGCTTATATAAGAGAATCTACCTGTGTGAGTGCGGTGTGTGGACCAGATACTTATAAACGTAATGCTGCATATGAAGTAGTGAATGATTACCACAACTACATTGAAGAGCTAAGTATTTAAATATCGAGACTAGCTTGTCTGTTTTCTAGCACACTTGTATATCAAAAGTATTTGTGATGAGAAATATCTTTCATATGTAACTCTTTTTTAACTTTATATTATAGTATAATTGTTTATTCAATAAATGCAAAGTTAGGATTTTAAAACTGAAGTTATCTGTCTTTGATTTTGAAAGCGAGTGAGCGCTGTCGTTTCTCCGTTGTGCTCTCCATTTACACTTTACATGTCCATGTGCACTCACACATACACTCATGCCAGCCTACTCATAACCGTGCAGGCAGAATAAAAACAATTCATCCAAGCAAACACCTTGGTTCATTCTGTATGTGGGCCCTGTTACAATATTTATGGAAGGCCCATGTGAGTCGCTGTCTAGCCATTATCTCCCTTTTCGATGAGAGAGTGGGTGGCGTCGGTGACAATGAGGTCACAGCCAAACTTATCAGACAGAGGTATCTGGTTTTAATAAAAGGTAAATAGAAAACTTTTCAAATAAATATGTTGCATCCGTGCCTTGCACGGGCAGACATACACAGAGACAAGAAGATAAGTGATTAGACAAACACTTCTCAGCTTAGCATGGATAGAAATGTATGCCATAGCATCATGTATGACGAAATGTTGACAAAGACCATCATCCCTGATGAGGTTAAAGACATATTAAGCCAAGATATCACTGAACCCGCAAAATCAGTGTTCACTGTGTCTGTTGTTTTAGTACAAGCGAAAGACAGATGCCACAGGTTGCGTGGATTGCATGGAATTAAATTGCGTTACTCAACCATATCATGAGGTATTGAAGGTCCCCAAATTATTTTTTTTACAATGGTTGCGACAGCAAAATATTTTGCAAAGATCAGCCTTATGAACGATTACTGACAGATTAAGACCAGTGAAAAGAATAGACTCAAATTGGTCCTCTCAATGCCTAATGCAATATACCACGTTAAGGGTGTTCAAACTCGTGATGCGTAGGTTACAGAACCGTTTGTTGGTCAGCGACTGTATAATTTCATGGACGATCTACTGTTTGCAACAGAGATATGGGGTGATTATTTATTGTTACTGACGGAGCGACAAAATGCAGCATTGTATTTAACACTTTGAACTTCATGGAACACACCACAAGCAGGGGTACAAGTGCACTGACTAGGCAAAGAAAATACACTTACAAAATGCATAAAGACCACAGACCACATAGAAATCTGGTATCGAATGTATATATTAAGTATGATGCATGTTTACAGCAATTCATATGCTAGCAATTTCTTTTACTAGAGATTTATGTCAGAAAACGCACTAGATGCTCTTACTCCGGTTTTGAAGCACTAGTTTTGGATCAAGATAATGTGTTACCGTTTCTGATTTGTGCCACAAGATTAGCTACAGTTCTATGCTTTCTTAAGCAAGCTGCCCATCCTAAATCAGCACACTGCCGGCGAATAACATCCTCTAACAGAGATCGGCTGCCCTAAAAATAAAATTATTCAGTGAATTCTGAAGAGACGACAGGTTGACTTACTTATGATTCAGGAAGTCAAAGAAAGTGAAAAATATTTGGCCACTCTCTGAGAAAACAAAATCAATTTACATCATGATGCCAAATAATTAATAAAGGAATTTAACTGTCTGATGGATGTAATGTGCTGATGTTAGTTACTGTTTTATAATAACATAGGGATTTCCAAGCACAGGAAGGGCATTAGCATACTCAAAATACGTCAGACGTGTCTGTACAGGAAGACACCAGGACTCGAAAATTATAAGAGGGGAACAATTTGGTTAATATATTAATCTTTCCTATCTCTTATATGTAGCTAATTCTATACTTTATTTTGAACTTATTACGTATTTTTATTTTAGCTGTAAACATTACGTATGAGCCTTTTTAAATTAACTGGTAACTAACAACACAGGGACTTAATTCCATTCACTTTTTAAGATTTCAAAAGTTAAAACGGAACCTCATCTGCAACTATTTGCTGATCCTGTGAAAGAAAGAAAGCAATTTAACTTGTTCCTCTTAATGACCTACTTAGCTGGATGTGACAAAGTAAAAGTATTTTTTTTAAATCTCTCATAAAAAACACGCACTCGCACGCACGCACACGCACACACACACGCGCGCGCACGCACACTTTACAATTACAACTAACCTTTACAATTGCTGTACAAGGACTGTAGGGCCAAAACTTTGATGACAGTCGAGTAAACAGATACGTGTGTACCGCTCAGCCGCATTTATGACAGTTTGTTGCTGTTTTCGAAGTGTTCTTTTTTATTATCGTCTCCAGTAGAATGAATCACACAGATACGGATCACTTTTATTCTCTGTGATTATGTCCTTCCCGTATATACTGAATATGGTACACAGAGTTATGTCCCGCTTCATATCGAAGAGAGTTACCCAAGCCACCTCATTAGGTAAAATATCTGAACTTAGGAATCAACAGTGGTGTGTTCTTATTAACGACTCATAATTTGGTTAGAGAAACATAAAACAACATAATGTTCTCACACATTGATGACTATATTGTCGTTGACCTATTTGACCAACAAACAAAAATATGAACGAGTACAATTTCGATGGCGTTTGCGAGTGCCAGCACTTCCTTGTATGTGTTTATTTCGCTTGTTGGCCATTCAATTACTCGTTCACGACCTACATTTGCTAAACGCATTTTAGTTACCTTTACAAATTCGTTGTGCCGACACACTAGTGAAAAGCGCGAAACATGGTGTCAGTAATAATTTGAAATTTAAGTGTTGACGTAAAGGCCTCTACTCCATATCTAGAAAATGAGGTTTAGTACATTGCATGTTACCAATTCTATCAATATTATATACAGAGGGTCGATATAACTGTTGCTGTGCCTCTTTGGTAATGCTAAGACAAGAAGTTTATATTTTGTAATTACTTATTTATGTGCAATTTATAACTGCCTTCATAAAAGGGCAATATATAACATTCTCATTATGCCTTCATATTCCAGCTCCAGGTCAAATATTAACATCACACTCAATTGATATTTGATGCCCATAAAGAATATCACACAAGAAAAAAGGGGATGGGTGGAATATGTGGCGGGCACCCACTTAGTTAATGAAAATTATTATGATTATTATATATATTTCATAACTAATTGCAAATGATGAGAATCTAATTTGTTTTATTAAGATCCTTGAACAGACAACAACCGTCTCTCACTTGGTGGATATTTGGCAATGTGAACGTTTTCACTATTACACAACATAAAACAACATATACAGTCACATAATATTTTCCATGAGTGGAAAAAAATCTTAGTAATGGAGAAGACAAATCCTACTTTTAATCTATTAATGTATTAATCTATCTTTTAACCTATCCACCGTCTTTCTTCTCCAAAATAAGATTGTCAATATGCATAAAAAGGTCGATAAATTGAAAAATAAATTTATTAAATGAACAATCATATAGGACAATTACAATAAAATAGACTACATGACATCAATAGTCCATGAACTCATATTCGGATATTTTTATGTCTACACAGTCTCTCTCTCTCTCTCTCTCTCTCTCTCTCCCCTCTCTCTCTCTCTCTCTCTCTCTCTCTCTCTCTCTCTCTGTATATATATATATATATATATATATATATATATATATATATATTGTTAAATTTATTGACCTTATGCATACTGCTAAACTTATAACTTATGCTGGAGAAGAAAATAGTGGATGAGGGTTCACTGAATATAGATTAAAGATTTATTTGATTTCTCTTTAGTAAGTAGTATCCACCTATGGAAATATTGTGCGACAGTAAATATTTGTCTTTAATGTTGTGGTAAAGAGAAAACGTTTTTAGCGCCAAGTGAAGGAGACGAGTGGTGTTTTCTGGAGAATTATTAACAAAAATTAAGATTTTCATCACTTGTAATTAGTTATGAAAGATTACTTAATCATAATTATTAACTAAGTGGCATTGGCGTCACACAAATCAGTATTAGACATGTATAATCAGTATACATGAAATCAGGATGAGTCTTTACTTTTAGGAAAAAATAAACACAGCATATTTAAACTGCTCCATCTTTGATGCTCATTCTAAGGCACTTTATCCATCGACAAATTTCAGAATTTGAAACAACCTCGTTATGCGTAGGTGCCTGTGTGTTTGTGCGTGCATCTATTGTTAAACATTCAGGAAAATCAACGCTGCAATTAAAATACAAACAAATAACACACACAGCATATCAATGGCTCACTTTCATTATAATATATTGTATGTATGTATGCATGCTTCATATAAAAGTTTTTATAGCACGACTTAAGTAAATTTATTAGTAATTTTTCAACTTCGTTTTAAATATAAAAATAATACATTATACGTAATATGCCTTCAATAATAATGTGTGTATGTTTTATTATAAAACAACAGTAATGGTAGTGTTGGCTACGGTAATAAAATCATATTAACATAATTTATTATATTTCCTGTGAGGAAGTACACGAACGTACTAGTTCAGTCTTGTTCAACTGCAATCGTTTTCATTTTTACAACGACATAGCGCGTTTATACAAACAGTACTTAAAACATTATTTAAACTTCAGCTTTATTGCACAATTGAATAACAACATGGACATGGCTTAGTTAAAAATCGATTAAATTTAGAGCTATAAATAGTGCACATGAATTTATGAACCACTGGACTATCTAGACACTTTTTATTTTTATCATAATCATCATCATCATCATTATTATTATTATTCAGTCTCTTTCCACGACTTTCTTTGACTGTCGGCTGTGATCCAAGGTCTCGGAATCTTACCAAGATTCTGGGAGATCCAAGGTTTTACGGAGGATGTGGGCACTTCCGAGGAGCGCTGCTTTGAGTAGTGGAGCGATTCTGTGGTTTCCAGGGAGTTTATTCAGGTAGCCTTCCAATTCAGATGTTATGTTCCCCAAGGCTCCTATCACTATAGGTATCACTTCTGCTTTTACATTCCACAGTCTCTGGATTTCTAATCTGAGATCTTGGTATTTTGCTATTTTTTCTCTTTCTTTTGTTTTTATGTTTCTATCACTTGGAACAGCGACATCAATAATTGTTACTGTTCTGTTGGACTTATTGAGAACTACAATGTCTGGTCGTCTTGCAGGAATCACTCGGTCTGTTCTTATCTCGAAGTCCCATAGTATTTTGACTTCTTCTGTTTCGGTGACTGCTTCTGGTTGATGCATCCATGCTCTTTCTGGGGTTTGTATGCCATAGTTCTCACACAGATTTCTATGTATGTGTTTTGCCACTTCATTGTGTCGTTTGGTGTATTCCGTTCCAGCCAGAACTTGACATCCGGATAGTATGTGCTCTGTTGTCTCATCCATGGATTTGCAGAGTCGACATTTGGAATCATTTGAAATTTTCATGATTTTCGCTTTGTGTGCTTTGGTGTTGAGTGCTTGATCTTGTGCAGCTGTTATGGGTGCTTCTCTTTCTGCTTTCAATCCTGCCTCTTTCAACCATCTGTACGTTGATTGCTTTGTTGATATTTCGTCGGCTTGTCGTACATACTGGCCATGCAGAGGTTTCTGGCTCCATGTATGTGCTAGTTCTTGCTTCGTTGTTTTCTTCCATGTTTCTTTGTCTGTTTCTGGGGGTTGGAATAGTCCACTCATTTTTACTGCTTCTATCAGTGGATCATCTTTGTTGTTATACCAGATGTAGTCCACAAGGCCAATGACTTCTGCTTCAATGACATGTTTGATTTTCTTGAGACCTCTGCCTCCCATTTTTCGAGATACATAGAGCCTGTCTACGTCTGCTTTGGGGTGTAAGGCTTTATACATTGTGAGTAGTTTTCTTGTTTTCCTGTCCAGTTCATTTATTTCATTTGCTGTCCAATCTATGATACCTCCAGTGTAGCTTATTACAGGTATTGCGTATGCATTAAGGGCTTGTATTTTGTTCGCCCCGTTTAGCTTGGACTTCAGGACTTGTCTAACACGTTTTTCATATTCTCTCTTAACTTTGGACTTCACTTCTCTCTGCATGTTTTCTTGATGTTGTAGTATCCCAAGATACTTATATCCATTTTCCATTGAAACATCGTTGATTTTTCCGATGTCGAATTGCAGGCCTTCTGTTGTTTTGACCTTGCCTTTCTGGATGATAATTCGTCCACATTTCTCAAGGCCGAATTTCATGTTGATGTCCTCACTGCAGATCTTGACAGTATTGATCAGGGATGTGATGTCACGTTCATTTTTTCCATACAGCTTGAGATCGTCCATGTACAGTAGATGGCTGATGACCTGTCCTGCTTTCATTTTGTATCCTAACCCTGTTTTCTGGATCACTTGACTGAGAGGATTCAGTGCAATGCAGAACAGCAGTGGCGATAAGGAATCACCTTGGAAGATTCCACAATTTATTGCTATGTCTGCAATATTTGTGTTGTTGCATGTGAGGGTGGTTTTCCAGTTTTTCATTGACTCCTGAATTAGGTTCTGTATTGATGGCGCTACTTTGTACAATTTTAATGTTTCAATTATCCATGAATGTGGGACTGAGTCATAGGCCTTTTGATAATCAATCCATGCCATTGCAAGATTTGTTCTTCGTTTCTTGCTGTCAGTCACTATTGCCTTATCAATTGCCAATTGGTCCTTTGTTCCTCTGCTGCCTGGTCTAGCACCCTTTTGTTCATTGTTTAGAAGTTTGTTTGTTTCAAGGTGGGTCATGATTTTGTCAGCTATAATTCCTGATAGTAACTTCCAGGTGGTTGGTAGGCAAGTGATTGGACGATAGTTGTTTGGTGTTGTGCCTTTCTGTGGATCTTTCATAATCAGACTTGTTTTTCCTTTTACCATCCATGCTGGCAGGGTTCCTGGTTTGTTTAGTATGTCTTGCAGTTGTTCAGCAAGTCTGCCATGTAAGGAGGTAAGATGTTTCAGCCAGAATATTTGTACTTGATCTGGGCCTGGGGCTTTCCAGTTTGCCATCTTTCGTATCTTCTTCTTAATGTCTTTCTCACTGATTGTGACGGTGCATTGTTCAGGTGTCTCTTTATGATCATCTTTCAGTTCCTGAATCCATCTGGCGGAGGTGTTGTGCGTATTTGGATTGCTCCAAATGTTTTCCCAGAAGGTCTTGGTATCATGAATGTTTGGTATTTGTTGTTCTGTTCTGGAATTTCCTTTGAGTTCTTGGTATAGTCTTCCAGGGTCAGTTCGGAATATTTTGTTCTGTTGGAATTGCTGACTTCTTGCAGTGTATCTCTTCAGACGGTGACTGAGTCCTTGAAGTATTGCAGTCTTAGTGCTTCTGCAGTTGAGATGGTATTTGGCGACCAATCTTGTCTTTAGTTTTCCATTATTTTGTTCTGCTGCTGTCATTTGGCTTATTTCTCTTCTAGTACACTCTATTTTCTTTTCTATTCTCTTCTTCCATGGTGGTACTGATGGTTTCTGTGTTTGTACTGTGTCTGGCCTTATATATCTTTCAATTACTTTTGCAGTGGCGTATATTAGACTGTTGGTTTCTGTGATATCTTTTGTGGGGATACGTTTTAGTACTTCATTTGCATTCTCAATTGCTGTCCTTAGATCTTTGTTGTTTTGCAGCCTTCTTGTTGGGGTTCTGCCTTCACGTGACTTATTTTTGTCCATGAAGCTTTTTATGTCTTCAAACAAGCGTTGCTGTTCTTCGTTGAAGTCGCATAGAGTTTCCCCAGCGAGGTTGTCAAGTGGAATTGACTGTTGTGAGGCTGTGAATTTTTCAGTGTCTTCAATTTCAATGTATTGGGTTGTGATATTCATTTGTTGCTGTCCTATCGCCTGTATTTCTAGGGTTGTAAGAAGCCTATTTTGTAGTATCGCTCTCTTCTGGTCCAGGAGCCGCTGTTCACTGATCATATCATGTGGATGGTGTTTGAGCCAGTGTTCATACATTCGTTTTCTATATCCTCTTGTTGTTGGTTGGCTTTGATAGTAAGAGACCATGATTTGTATGTTTTCCTCTCTGGTCCATTTCCTCCGAGTTTTTGCTTGCGTTTCAGTAGCCCATTTTTCACTATAACACCCCGAAACATCAGTGCCTAGCGCAGACCTTGTTAACCCGGGCGAAGTCTGATCCGGTATGGAATCAAAGTTAGTTTTCTCCATCATGAATGGGATGGGCAAGCGTGTATTTTGGAGGGAGCCGCTTTTCCCTCCCTCGATAGTCCAGAGTTGGGATTGAACCCGTAGCCTTCTGGGTGAGGTTTTTCTGCTCTAACCACTGGACTATCAAGACACCTTATTATTATTATTATTATTATTATTATTATTATTATTATTATTATTATTATTATTATTATTATTATTATATTTATTATGTGTTTCAGACAGTGATGATATGGATGAAACTGGTCCTTCAACGAGTCATATGAAAGGTCATAAACCATTATGGCTGTAGGAGAATGCAGCACAGCATGTCACAGGTATATCTGCTTTTGCTGGTGTCATGCCATCAACAGATGAAGTACAAGAGCCTATACTCTACTATCGGTCAATCGTCGACGTTGCTATGCTGACACTGCTAGTGCAACACAGTCCATCTTCTTTGCTGTTCAGAATGACCCCAACAAACCCTTGTTACTAATGTTGGCTGAACTTGAGAAGTTCATCGGCATCCTCTTCGTACATGAATGTTGTCAGGTTGCCACGGTCTCGTTTCTAATGGAGTAAGTTGCTTCGCTTTAATAAGTTGGCTGACGCAATGACACGAATGATTTTGAGAGAATCAAATGATTCCTACACTAACAGACTGATAACACTGACAAGGACTGAGTCCGACCTTTTCTGGAGGCACTAACGGTCACGTTCACCTCGACTACATCTGCAGAAAAGTTGTCTGTTGGTGATCAAGTTATCCCATTCAAGCATGAAATGGGGCTATAAAGTTTTTCTACGGGACCTATGGCATATCTACTATTGAGAATTTAACATTGGCAACATTTAGCCTTGCCTTGGACATCCAGATATTGGTGCCTCAGGCAGCATCGTTTTTTTCCCTCCTTAAGCAATCCCACGTTTTGTCTGGCACAAAGTGTACTTTGACAATTGGTTTACAAGCCAAATTCTTTAGAATATATCTGGAAGCAAATCATTGCTGCAATTGGAACGGCCGGATTAAACTGGTTTTCAGGATTGTAAGTTGCATCAGATAAAGACATGAAAACGAAGGAAGAGGAAGCAACCATGTGCAAACATGTGTACAGTTATGGATGTAGTAAATATGACGGCCGGCAAATGGTTTGACAACAGAGGGATCACTTTGCTCACTACCTTTGCAGGTATACAACATATCTCAATAGTGAAATACAACATACGTCAATAGTCAAACAACAAAAGAATATGGAGGATGCTACCTACCGTTCTGTGGTGAACCTCTACAAACAATTCATGTGAGGTGTTGACATCATGGATTCCCTGCTTGCACTGATCAGAATTCCGGTGAGGTACAATAAATATTATCACCACCTTCTGAGGTTCATGCTTAATTGTTCTATGGTTCAAGCATGACTCACACACCGTCGGGATGCAGGCTTCAACCAAAAGCTTTGTTCGACTTGAAGCTGAGCGTGTGTGAAAACCTGATTAGAGAAGGAAGGCTACCACAAGGAAAAGAGTACGCCCTTCATTTGAAATGGAGATGTAGCTTTTTGCTAAGAAACATAGGATCGGCTACTCCCGTCCCAGAACGAGCAATGAGAATGTTGGTCACTGGCCTGTCTTAAGGGAGATGCAAGCGAACAACTTGCAAGGTCACTCCTAAAGAGCAATGTGAGAAAGGAAAAGTGTGTTTTTTGCTTCACTCCTGCATCAAACAGTTTCAAGGAGCTCCATGAATGAACCATTGCAGCTGATTATGAAAGACTAGAAATCTATCTATGGATTTCCATTCAATTTGTCAGACTTACACAGTAACTTGTGGCGAGTAAGATAAGGGTAAAGGCAGACAGAACGGATTTCATTGTGTGAACAATCAAGAAGCGTATTCTCTCTTGCAGTTAAAACACTAAATTATACTCACTCACACACACACACACACACACACACACACACACACACACACACACACACACAACATACACACTCACACAAAGAAAAAGAGAGATAAGTACAGATACTACTATTCTTCGAGCGGGTTTCGTTAAGTGTAAATATGTAAAACGTGTAAATATTCAGCATACATCTATTTTCATGGTATACAACAAGTGCAATTATGATTTTATGTTGTTGCTTAAATAAAATGAAAGAAAATCAGAGTTGATTTGCCTCATTGCAGAAATATGTTGTTGCATGAATGAACTCAACCACATATAACCGTTTGTGCCCTGAGGCAACGTACTATAAACAGGCCACCATAAAACCTTAGCAGACAAAACCCACCTACAGCCCTATACCTTCTTAAACAAGTGTCGGAAAATGCCACCACCTTGGTAACTCCCCGGATGTGAATTGGGAGATAGTTTCGTCTTATAAACCAATGTTTCTTTTCTGGATCGACCCTATTTATCATACTCTGTTTGTTGTATATGTATATATATGTGTGTGTGTGTGTGTGTGTGTGCGTGCGTGCCTGTGTGTGTGTGCGTGCGTGCGTGCCTCTGTGTGTGTGTGTGTGTGTGTGTGTGTGTGTGTGTGTGTGTGCGTGCGTGCCTGTGTGTGTGTGCGTGCGTGCGTGCCTCTGTGTGTGTGTGTGTGTGTGTGTGTGTGTGTGTGTGTGTACGCGCGCAATGTTACGAATTAAGTAGAAAGCAAAGTCTCATGTTGTATATAAATATTTTTCGTCCCCAACCCAGGATGTATGTTCTATCTTCGTTATATTTTGTCTGTGCCATAAGTACCAAAACGTCAGACAGTTAAATGAAATAGCAGACAAATTTGTAAATAAAATCACCCATCATCCAGCTATATTAACCTCACTAAAATCCAACACCTAAAAGCAATATGTATCTAAAAGATAAAATAGAGAGACAAACAACATTATAATCGACTGTCGACTTACTGAACAAACATTATAGAACATACATTATCCACACCTGCCTCCCTAACATCCAAGTGAACTCGCTCACACGCACGTCCACACCCACCTAATCCCAGTATGCGTATATTGTAAACAATGACTCTTAGCAATACTGTGCTGCACATCATCTACACATCTTCTCCTCCCATCCCACACCCCACCCTGTGTCACGCCTTGAGATTCCCGAATTTATATAGTAAAGTCATGCCGTTTTTAACACATTCGCCAAAAGAGAATCGACACGTGTGTCCAAGTACTAGATCTGCACAAATATTAACAATGGGTACTTCACTTCTACAGCACCTTTTATATATGTGAATGTCTTTTAACGTAAATGCACAAATTGTATGCAACATTTAGTCAGCGCTGTAACTTATTCTTTGAGTCATTTTCTTTTAAATAGTCATGTCTATTGTGAGCGGATACATAGTTATACATAGGCATAGCAATATCTTTTATACTATTGCTGGGTCACGCGTGTATGTTCAGTCAACATTAACAGTTTTTTAAAAGTACTATCATTTTAGAATGCACTTCCCAAACAATATATTAATATTCCGTCGAGGGGATTCAATTTTTCTTGAAAATACATCACTTGCATCATTCAGTTTAGTGACAGGTTCATAGTCGAACGATAGTTGAATATTTAAAGCAAATTTTAAAGCCTTTTTACTTCACTTTGTACATCTCCATCATCATTTTACTGACTTTTCACTCAATCACTCCATCAGTTGTTGACTAAATGAAAGTCTTTTTAGAGAGCAATATTGCCGTACACATGTTAGGCATCTCCTCCTTTTCAGACACAATATCCGGCAACTAAACACGTATCCGAAAACTGATATAAATGAAACCAGAACATGTATAATCTTAAATACGTCTTAGCATGTAGTAAATGCTTTGTAGAATAAACAAATACAACAATTCAAAGACTCCCAAAGCTTTATTTGAATGATGGTAAGGGTTCATCTGGTTGTCGTTAAAAGTTGTTAAACAATAATAGAGAAGGCCTTAGGAAATGAAAGTTATGTCTGTTTTTCTTTAGCCGAATTATTATAGCTATATGACTATAGTCACATGTGTAGGTGTTAAGGAGGGGAGGAAGGAAGGAAGGTGTGACTGACTTCTGACCGAATTCTGTGTCACGAACTTCTGACCCACATCCGAAACTCGAATATCATATTCGAATTGAATTCCCTTGTTAGAACCCTCCCGTCGTGCACCAGCATGAGGAAAAAACAATAGTGAGTTCATCCCTTGTTATGTAACTTTAGATGACAGTCGAGAAAGTTCGAAAACAACATACCTCGTGATCTAGTCACGTGATGCATTCATGCACTACAATAAATACTCTTGACGCGGTAATATTCTTTACTCATAACGCAAACCGGCCGACACACACCAGCTCGCGAGCACCTTAGTCGCCGAATATCTTGCTGAGTTGGAAAGGAACATAGGAACATAGGAACCCATGTCTTGTGCAGTAATTCTACTTTAAGAAGGTAACACGTCTACTTCTTACAATGATATTGCATTTTACTATTTGTATTTTTGTATATGAATTTATATATGTATTTTGTGTGAATTACCATAATTCTCCTCCAAGCATACGTGATTCGATATAATGACTAAAGCCTAAAGATTTCATTGTATATAAATTAATTGTAACCTTTTGACTTTAATTTGTATAAACCTTAATTCTCTTGTGCTGCAGAACGTCTGTGCACATTGCAAATTTCTATGTAATTCAAATGATTCTCTTGCGTGTAATTTCATTGTTAAATTGTGAAGCGCTCATGCTTAAATTGAATTATATTTTGTTCTCCTTGTATGAATTCCATTTTTGATGAAGTAAATGTTTGGAAATTCATATGTTCATGTAATGTTAAAAATAACACAGATGTGAATTATATTGTATCTTTTATGAATATAAATATATTGTAAAAGACACGATAGACGAAGATTTAAAACTAAGCGCATTGTATCAGTCACATGCTTGGATGATTTGCGAATGTAAACACAAATCGCTCATAGAAAACACACTCTTATTTCAGACCGGGTTCTTCTCTGCCTTATAATACGTTCTACATATTATTGCCACCTTCGCATCACGTTGGATGCATGTTCCTTTATTCAACCTGGACGGACGACGACGTTGCAATTCCATACTGCCTTTGTTGATGGTGTTCTGCCATGATGAAACCCTAGTGTAACAAGTCGAGAGACGACAAGTTATTGAAACTACGGACCGTACAGTGCAAGCATCGCTTGATACATGGAAGGATCGAACTGACCTTAGACCACGTGTTCATCAAGACTCCTAAGAGAGATAAGTAACTAACCCGAACTCTGAATCCATCGAATGTGCTGGCAAAAATAACTTTCTCGAGCATTAACTTTCAAGCCGATTGAACTTGCCTTAGTTTAGATCTGAAGCTGTGTCTTCGTAATTGATTTTTATTGTTAAATATTAATTATTAAATTCTTTATTGTTAATACCTCTTTCGTAGTGATTTTTATGCATATAGACCTAATTATGGTTTGGATGGGGGATCGACTGAGCTAAATGTAACATTTTTGAGTGCATAAAGATTTAAGAGAGTGTTAACGGTTTCCAAGCCGGCTATTGTACACAAGTTGTCTGTTCGTGAATCTGTTTGTCTGTACTACAAAGGCGCATTTTCATATGAGACGAAAGATAATTTGAGCAGCCAGTCTGTTTAAGGAAAGAGGAGAAATTAATTTATCTAATTAAATTAAAGTTCTGTAAAATTCCTAAGCAGGGTCTTTAAATAAAAACTGGACATGTAACAGAAGGAAAGAAGATGACGAGTAGAGAGGAGAAACTTGTAAATATACTTATTACAAAACTAAGATAAACTTGAAAATGTGTGTGTGTGTGTGTGGCTGATATAACTTTCAATAATTTATCTCTCTCTGTTGGTTATAATAATTTGCTTAATTCATTAGGAAACAAAATCGCAAAATTATTATAATTACAATGATTTGCAGTTATCATTGTAAATCACTCAAAGTTCAAATAAAGATTTGCCTAGCTGGTTGGGAAATATTCTTCTTCATTTCACTGCTGGCAACACATGCTTAGGTCACTGTGTCCTCACATCGTGACACAGATTTGTTGAGCATTGGTGAGTGTACTCCTGTGCTTAGTTGTATGTTGTTGTAACTATTGAATAGACTCTTTCCTGGAACTGGTCTTCCAATAGCACGGCAGTCAAATATTAGCCTTGCATTCTCCATCACAATCAAATTCGTGTTGGAAGAAATTATTTCTAATTTTATTTGTTCATGTTTGGTTTTACAGGCTATTATGGTTGAACATGTTTTATATATTGTGTTTGTTGTCCATTTATTTGAAATTAAGTCTTTTTTAGTATGCTGTACAAGTAATAACTGTGTTAAGTAAGTTATATAGAACATATTTTGATAATAAATATATAAGCATATTTAAAATTTAAAGATACGTAATTGCTACATGATCGACGTTAATGCCATGCCTCTATAACTATACATCTAAATAACGGTCATATTGTGGTAGACATGTGCAGCAGAAGTCCCCTTGCTCCTGGCTTCCGCTTCTGAAAAAAATAAATAAACAAGAATATGTTTAATATGATGTTTGTAAAAAAATTATTACTTTATGGCGGTGTTAGAAAGTGTGGTTGTTGTGGTGGTTTTTAAATATAGATGTAACTCATTTGACATTTGTCGAAGATATAATTTATCGATATATTATGTCCGTGCAAGATGATATATTTAAAAGACACATATACAATATGTGTATTTTAAATATATAGTGTTTTAATAATCATCTTCATATGATTTACCAATTAACCACTTTTACACATGTAAGATACGTTAGAGATCTTAAATAAATGATTGAAAACAATTACACTAATCTTCGTTCAGTTTGTTAGATTTAGATTATTTTGCTATCAGATAATGTCGCGTGCAATACTAGAATGTGTTAATAAAATCGACGAATACTGCATTGCTTTCCTACTTTGTTGTATTGACTCCATCAAATCTAAATGAATTTATTAATATAATTCTGTGCTTATACTAAATACACATTTGATAGTTTGATAACTAAGGACGGATATTAATGGAACGTTTATTTGTGGTATTCATAGAGTAATGGTTAAATAGGGAGACATGTAGATCACTTGTGCAATCATTGCATACTAGCAAGGCTTCATTAGTAATTGTCATGATATTATTATAAAGCATTTGTTTTCAGTACATCATATAGTCCAATACACTTTTACATAATAGGACGAACATGATTTAAAATAATTAATTTAATAATATATGACCACCAATTAATAAGCATAAATCATTTACCCTTATAAACATATTACTTTATTTTTAAATAAGTTCAATTATTTCCTTGCAGTTTAAATAATTATCGACTTTTATAAAATTAAGTATGTAGCTTGAATTTCATCAAATAGACTTTTAATACTAATTACCCTACCGAAGACTCTATTTTTATTTTAAAATTAATTAGCATAAAAGCCCTTTGGGTTTAATGCAAAGGAGTTAGGTTACAAAACCCCACTCATCTTCAAATAAAAAATAAACATTTGCAATCTTCTGTAGGTCTACAGTCTCTCTCTAACTCTCTCTCTCGCACGCACAAACATTCACACACACACACACACACACACACGCACACACACACACGCAGACACACACACATACACATACACATATTACTACTACTACTAATAATGATAATTTGAAGTACCTTTGGTTTTGCTGGACTCAGCAATACTTTCATATCGAGACAGGTCCGAATACAGAGGCATCTGTCCGATTTCACTTTGACGTAATGGGTCATACAGGTCGGGTGCTACAGTTAAGAAACACACATGAATTACACCTTTAAACTTATGCATGTGTGTATAAACATAGGCATATACACACATTTATACATTCTTATATATATTATCAGATGAAATGGACAGAGGAATAACATGTGTACCGGGAGAAAATAGCATGCATATTTGCATTCATTAATTTGTTATATATGTGCGTCTTCTCTCAGGTAATTAAAAAATTTCTGGTAAAACTTATAGACATAATTATTACTAATATTCATGCTACATAACTATATATGTGTCTCTGATTATTAAATATTACATGCTTTGTAAATTTATTTCCGTCATTAAGCATAACAAAAGCTGTATTTCATAACAATAATACATAACTGAGTCAGATTCAAATCAAATAACATACGTTTGCCTAAAGCTGTTTCCATTGGAATTTCGGAAACATCCTTGTTCAAACTTGTGAGAGGCGTCCTGCAATAAAAATGATGAAAGGTGTAATAATGAAAAGTGCATAACTAACAGCATAAGACACTTTCTTAAGATTCTCAAATTAATTTTGCAAGACATCACCAACTCTGCATTGTAGTTACTCACACACACACACACACACACACACACACACACACACACACACACACACACACACACACACACACACACACACACACACACACACACACACACACACACACACACACACACATACATACATACACACACACATACAACACATAGAATCACAAACATGCAGGCACGCACACACACACAAACACATATATGCGTGTAAAATATTAACATCATATAAACAAAATTGTTTAAATAACCTTTTCGAATCTGAAATACTTACAATGGACTGCTATGACTCTCCCATGTTTTGTCTGAAAATAAATAAATGAACGTTTTCAATATGATGCATATTGTAGTCGGCCGCGTCAAAAGTAAAAAGTATAATTTCCGAGACAGGTAACACCTGAAATTATGCATTTGTTTTCATGTACCTAAGTGGTCACAACCTTAAATAAAAGAAAGAGACCAAATAACATTTTTAATATTTAGAAATGCAATCATGTAGTGTTTACCTAAATATAATTTTATGCACACTTACCAACACAAATAAGTTTCTGCTTTTTTCGCCAAAGACAGAAAACAGTGAATAAAGCCAATATGGCTATCACAGCCACGATCACGCCAACACCAACACCGACGCCATGGACAAACCCTGCCGATTTTGTCTCACTCTCTGATGTACCTTTATTAAGTTATATAAATAATATAGTAAGAGAAATTAATTAAATTAATTTTTTCTCAATTGTAAACAGCATGCATGTTCTTATTGTGTTCAATAATTTATAGTGATCTTTAGCACTAATTAAGCAAAATGTAAAGTTTTATTGTGTTTAATAATTTATAGTGATAATAAGGAATAATTAAACAAAGTGTATGTTTCTATTGTGTTCAATAATTTATAATAATCATTTGCAGTAATTAAACAAAAGTAAAAGTATATTGTTCCTACCATCCACATCAACTTGAAACTTCAAGTCCACACTCCCATGTGCATTGGTCAGAGAGACACTGTAGACGCCAGTAGAGTCGGAATTTGTCATATTGTCAACGGAGAGTGTACACGTACTCATAAATAACGTTTGTAAATTTGTGCATGTCATGTTCAGGACAATGTTTAAAACGGCACTTTTACAAGCATTGTTGCCAGTTCCAGAGCCCCAATATAGGAAAGAAAAGTTGGACGGGGTTGGATATGCTATAATGGTGAAAGTCTGAGTAACTGCTTGGCCGTTATACTTCATGGGACGAAGAGTATCCGTTACGACGGTATCACTGTGAAGTCGAGGTTTGCCTGAAAGTTATTAAAACGTGTTTATTAATTGATATTTATATTAAGGAACTTTATCTATCTATCTATTTATCTATCTATCTATCTATCTATCTATCTATCTATCTATCTATCTATCTATCTATCTATCTATCTATCTATCTATCTATCTATCGATCTATCTATCTATCTATCTATCTATCTATCTATCTATCTATCTATCTATCTATCTATCTATCTATTATTTCTTAAGCTTTATTTAAATTAATTCACAACAAGCACTGTACCACTGAAAATGGAAACGCTTGTATAATATTTGCGATTTCCTTATTTGGATGTATGATTGCTCATTACATCAGTGCACACGTTAGTCATCAAGCTTATTATATATTTGTACCCTCCAAAACTCTTCGTGCAAGTAAATCAGTCTCTATAGGCTCTAATACAAGTATCTGAGTCCGTATTTAAGATTTAAGTCATGGTTTATGGAGTATTTAAAAATAAATAAATGCAAATACATGTATTTAATTGGATATATGTGTGTGTGTGTGTGTGTGTGTGTGTGTGTGTGTGTGTGTGTGTGTGTGTGTGTGTGTGTGTGTGTGTGTGTGTGTGTGTCTGGAAGAAACTGATTTTTCTTTGTGGAGGTGGAGGCATTACTTAATAATTGAGAAGTCGGACATACAAAGGGGTTTTGAATGAGGACGTCAATCAAGAGTATATATGGGAGATATTTAAGTGCGGGGAAAAGAAGTTAACGTAAAGGAGAAGAAGAGGAAATCGGTGCTAACTCGAAGTATCTATCTGTAATACGACGATTAACATTGGAGGGGGGGGGTTGGAGACCCCATTATCGAATCTCAATCCGTATTTGAGAAGTATATCATATTATAGATAACGAATTAATATAATCCTCAAAACTTAAGAGGCACTTCTCGTATCGAAAATACCTGTCACAGACAGAAAATTTTTAAGAGATGTTTTTTCTAACGAGTTGAATAATAAATTATCTACTTCAGTATGATTTCAAAATGAAAATAAGAAATACACCTTAATAACGATTACATATTACCATCTATTTTAAAAAAATGGAAATCTTGTGTAATTTGACATTTGAAATAGTCAACTAATTAAAGTAAAGATCACTTACAATTCACATACAGATTTGCATCGCTGGCTGTGTCTTTCCCCATACCATTACTGGCAAGACAAGAATACGTGGATGTGTCCTCACATCGAGCTGAAGGTAGTGTGTGTGTCAATGATGATGTACCCTTCATAATGAGAGTCCCATTGCCTTTGTTTATTAAACTCATTGATGGAGTTGGTCTTCCGTCTGCACTACAGTTAAAGGTTACAGTTTGATTTTCTGCCACTGATAAATTCGGCAAGTTGTTTACTTTTATCACTGATTGGTCAACGTCTATAAACATAAAATTAAAGATAATTTAAAAATAATATTAGCATAAAACTACATAGTCAACATAACTCTGAGATTCATTTATATAAAATTAAAGCATAAAATACTGAAATATATGTTTGAAAGATGTTTACTGTTATATTAGTTAATATTTCAATGCACATATGTCTTATTATTTTAAGTTTAAAAAATACAATTTAAATTTATAATGTTTATTCCCTTTATTAAGTAAATTAGGTTTTAGGTGTCTTGTTAGAAAACGGATAATGTACGTTGATAGATTTTCTTAATGGAGAAAAAGCAAAAAGTAATCAAAAAAGATAAATATATAATTAACATATAAATTATGGTTGAATTCGTTATTTCGGTACAGGAACTAATATAGTTCACTCACTGGAGATGAATGCAATAGTAAACAATCCACATGCAAGACGAAATCATCTCCTCAGAAAATTAAAAGTTATGATTAAGAATATTAATCCTTTATAGTGATAATATGATTGAGAATTGCATGCCCTAATCCACATCAAAAACATTCAACAGCGTCATTGACAGCCAAGACGGAAATATGTGTCGCTATATTTAAAACAATGCAATGGGGTATAGAAGCTCAGCGTGGGCACCGCCAAATAGTTTTCAGACGTTTAATAGAGACAGTTAGGTGAATGAATGATAAAATAATTCATCATTGTAAGCAGTAAGTATCACTGTCATGCTGAATGTTATTTAGATAAATAAATCATTTCATGGTCTGCATTTTGTTGAGGTGTTTGCATGATATAAGCATAAGCGCATGCAGATAACACTAGCACATCTACCACAGAAACAAACAGAACACACAATAACAGCAAAACCATAATGAAGGATGAAGATCAAAACAAACATAGTTATTTATTTTATCTTAACGACACTTTTTAACTGAACAAAATACGCTGTCTCATTTTAATAGGAATATGTAAACAAACAAAATATCGCTAGCTACCAATACCTGAATATTTAAAACAATGACCCTTGTGACAAATTTGATTATTAACTCATCATACTAACAAATTAAATAATATAATGGATAAAATGAAACGAATCACAGTCGAACCCTCAATAATGGCGCACCAAAGAGTCCATATGTTATTTTGAAATGCCTCGTGCCTTTACACCGGAAGTTTCCAAACTTGAAGGCACAGTCCCCAGTCACATTATGTCAGAGGCACTGCAAACTGTCGAAACAGAAAGAGTGTACGAATTTCTTGTTCACCACATCTGCCGTTTACTGTTCAGCGCCTCTCCATGGCCAAATAACATTTAGCATGTTCATGTGAAACATTTTCTTTTTCAATCATTATTCGAAAACCTGTTATCATATTCCAGAAATTCAGTAAACATTTTCCTATCTAAACATTTATTGTTTTCTCTTTGGTTAACCTGACTGCTCTTTTGTGTGCACATGCTAGGCACTGTTACCAGCACATTTTCACATTCGTGCGGTTTACAAGTCACTTTCTTTCATATTAGATGATGGTACCCCTTCCGGGCACATTATACAACTATTCCAAAATCTTTAATGTACTCAGAACCAAGGAGTATCGTTCAGAAATATGTGCTCAATCAAGCACATCAGGAGGAATGTTTCAAATAACCTTAATGTGCTCTATACAGTACACTATGAGGAAAGTTCAAAGTAATCTATGTAAATTTTCGAGACGAAATTCAATCCTCCATTTTCTGCCAATTTACTCTTGAACGGAATACACAGGAATCAACTTACAGCAACAGGTTTATTGATAAGTTCAACGACAATACTGGATTCACACACTGATGTGAATTCATAAGAAGTATAACATTGATCAAAATTCACGTGTATAATGTACAAGATAATCAAATTAGCAAACAAACAAATAATGGTTCGGTTGCATAAAGCATTCTCCAATTCAATTCATTGATCAATAGCAAACATGTACGAACTATTTCTAAGTCCATTCTTTCTTTATCAGTCAGTCAACTTATCATAAGTTTACGATCACATTTATGACTGGACTTGAGTTATTTCAAATTCAAAGTGATTAGAATATAGACTTTTTTCAACATAATAACTTTCTTTCCATCCCCATTGGATGAATTTATTATGACAAAAATGTGTGAGAGTATTAGTCAGAAATATTACTCATCCAGTTGGAACTGGTTTGGACTGCATCAGCAATTTCTAATCTATTCTCCAAATGAGTTGTTTATTCCACTTTTGACACTTAAAATTATCAGCGTAAGCTCACTTTGTCATTTAAAATTGTATGTATGCTATCTTAACATATGTTGCCTTCTGTTTAATAATGTTGACTTGTAAATATAATGGTAGGAATGTTTTGTGGTTTTTGACTGTCGATACAATGAATGTCTCTCATGATAATAAATCGAGTTAATGCACTAACATTATGGAGGTAAAATTGTGTATGGCTTCCTTTATGTAAATATTCTGTGTTCGCAAATCCGGCTATGTCTGTTAATGTTATGATGTTAATCACATTTTTGTTCAGTGTGAGAGCTATAAACCTAATAAGGACGGTGAACCTGTAACCACGTAGATTTTAGAGAATATTATATGTCCATGTTTGGTTTGTTTAATTAGCCTGCACAATTAACTTGGGTTAAAATCCTGTGCCAAATTTTCTTTAAAATTCTTAATGAGGATATATATTTCATATTATTTTAAAGCATATTACACAATAGTAATAATAACAACAGAATTATGTATAAGTTTGCATTGCAATAGATGTAAAGTACTGATTCGATCACAGCATATTGTTGTTTCTTGGTGAAATCTTCATCTTGTATCTAGTATAAAATAAATATATATCCTCAGCAGATAATTGTGTGTATGAATGTTAACCATTTCCAATTAATTACTATAACTGAAATAATGTTTGAATATCTTTTTTCAAAATTACTCTAACTGGCAACAAACCTAACTGCTATATTGATGAAACTTTGCGAACGTGAACAAGTGTGATGTTTAATTTTTGAGAAATGTGTAAAAGGCCATTATTTCCTCAGTGTAAGTGACACTCATTTATAAATGGAAGGCACGTTATTCATCAGGTGACGATGTATGAGGACTTCGATTCCCTCTGATCCGATCACTTCCCCAGGATAAAGTGATGATAGGTCTTGCAAGCAATGGAAACAATAAGAAATGGTCACACTTTCAAAGACAGATAGAAGCAGTCATATAAGAAATTACGTATCTTCTGAATCTTTGAGAAAACTTACATCCAACACTGACGCCGGTTGCATTTCCCATAATGGTATCTGCCCACTCTACGTCACACCTAAACAGAAGGCGGCCATGGTCATTACGATTTACAATCTGCGGTGTCATGTCCAGCCTTGTAACGTCGTAGTTACCAGCGTTGACTACAGTTGTCTGTGCCCCATACAATTTGGAGAACTTTAAACGCCCGCCTGGCTTGCCAATGTTAGATGTATCACAAGAGCATATGATAGTTGTATTCTCTCGCAAAATGTCCTTATTATTGCAAGTCATCACGGGTAGAGTGGGTCGCACTGAAACATTGCACAATAATAAATTGAAAAATATACAGCAACAATAAGTACTACTACTTTTTCTAAGATAATAATAATAACGCCACTCAAATTTGCTATTCTCTTGTGCCCTAAATCCTCTCTGGAACGAAAAAAGTATTAGGACACAAAAGGGTAGGTGACATCGAATACTTATCTAATGCAGATGGGTTATCTTATGCTGTATGGTGAAATTGAAAATGATATCAATTCGCTGCTCAAAACTATGAAGAATCTTAAATCTATTGGTGACCTCCTACTATCTGACATTGGAATAAATAACGATATTTCATTAAAGACAGGATCAAGGACGTATTATATTCAGGTTAATGTACAGGTCGATCGAAAGATCCATGTTAAACCGACCATAATTAAAAAATTCAAAGAAGTCTTCAATGCAAACACAAAGAGTTCTAAAAAAAATACAGGCCAATAATGTATATAATACACCTGTAATCAGCAACAAAGGAGATATTATTGAATGGATAACAAAGAAAAAATTATAGACACTAAAACAGAAGTCAAAGGGACTTCGACCTAAGAACATATGCTATAATTCCCGCAAGACGACGCGGAACAATGTAGTAGTCCAAAAGGGCAACTTCATACATCAGTGGTGATGTACCAAATGATACAAACATAACAGCAAGAGAGAGGGACAAATTGAAATATATCAGGATCTCCGATTAGAAATCTGAAGACTAGAGTATTGAAGCAGGCATGATGCCAGGATTACTTGTGATCATAACATCTGAACGTGAAAGTTGTCGCAATAAACAACCAGGAAACTACGCAGTGAATGTAATTATACGCGCTGGCAAATACCTGAAAATTCACTTAATCCTGTCTTACGAATAGTGTAAAAAAAAAACCCAGAACGTTAAGTGTGAGTAGATTTTCCCTAAACCCCACTCACTCATCCTACAGTTGAACGAACACTACGACTATTATTACTACATAAATTGCTTCTATCATTTCTACTTCTGATTTTTCGCTACTATTGATACTTCTTTTGCTTTTACTACAGGTATTATTAATGCTTGGATTTTATTTGACCGTAACGAAAGCTACTAGTGCTGTTGACGCCATTATTACTTGTTCTTACACAAACACAAACACACACACACACACACACACACACACACACACACACACACACACACACACTCACACACACACTTTCACTCACACACACATACACACACACTCATACACGCACACACACACACACACACACACACACACACTCACACAAATACACATTCACACATGTAATTGCACGCAGATGAAGGCAATAATAACAAACGTGACTTGCTCCTCGCAAGATTGTTTGATTGACAGGTAGGTACAGGCTCGCTACCGTGCATACCTAGACAGGTGTAGAGAGTTAATAAAATAAACAATACAGTCTGAAGAACAAAATGGTCCATTACAAATGTGTAACAAAGGATAGATTGAAACCTTTGACTGTTTAATTTTGGAAGTTAAAACAAATGACCAAGAAATAGTATAGTTAACACAGTAAACATGTAAAATCTATGTAAATAACCAGAAATATAGTATACGAATCTATCGTGGCATATGTTGACGGAAGTCAATGTCTTTATACTCTTCAGATAAAACGTGCAGTGTTTAATTGATTAACTGTACTTAATTGTATGATATATTATATTGTATTGTATTATATATTGTATGGCATGATATATTTTGTCATTCTAATATGGAGATCATGTATATATCTAAAAGTAAAAATACTAAACTTATTGATCATAATTATTTTTGTGTATTGATATATATGTAATTTGTAAGGGAAGCAGCATGGCAATTCAATATAAGATTTCAATCAAATTACCTTACGGTCTCACTAACATCCAGATAATCTCGTTGTCTTCTATTAAGTGGGAAATCCGAAATAGAAAGAGCGCATACTTCCTTCTGAATGTTTATAATAATTGCCATCATTCAACCTGATTACGAATCTTTGATTTTAATTCTTTCTCTTATCACCTCTTTACGTTAAGTGTGATTTGGATGAAAATATTGATACGCAAGGTCACACACCTCTTTTTGTTTCGCACTGAACATCACTTAACCCATTAATACACCCCAATCGTTTCCATGGTAGCAATCCTACTGTAGATTATGCACACATCTATTTCACTTTCATCTTTACCTACTAACCTCATGCACTGTTGACTGGACAGGCCGTTTGGTTAATACTCTAGCAAGAAAATCAAGCTTTACGAAAATGCACACTCTCATTAGCTTTTCACTAACGCATTTTAATAATTGTTTCCATTATCGTTTGCTAGATCAGTAAAACCTTCTATAACGCCAACGTCACTTAGTGAATGGATATTATTATTATTAATTAATTAACCATCCATAATTAATTACAAGTGAAGAGAATTTTAATTTATTTTATTAATAATCCTACAGCAGACACCATTGGTCTCTAACTTGGTGGGTATGCGGGCACTGTAAACGTTTTATCTCTTCCACAACATTAAGACAAAATTTACCGTTGCACAATGTTTATGTGGGTGGAAACCTTCTTACTAAAGAAGAATACAAATCCGTTTTAATCTGTGGTTAGTGAGCCCCATTCCACCAGTTTTCTTCTAAAAAATAAGGTTATCAATATGTGTAAGAAGGTCAATAAGTTTAACAATAAATTTATTAAATCAACCTTACAATATACATATGACAATACAATGAAAAGATTACTTGACATTAAAAGATTACTTGACATTATTTTCAACAAAACCACAGTCGAATAATTTCATTACTATGCAGTATGTATTATAAATTGAAACTCAACAATACAAACCACAGGCTAGTTCATATAAAAGAACAGAAATGGAGTTATTAGAGATAAGTGATAGAAGTCTTTTTTTACATAACCCGAATTAAGTGTGGTCTCAATGGTCATTCACGTGCTTTGCAACAGGTTCACACGTTATTTTTGTCCACTTCAACATGTGTCTCTCTCTCAAATATCCAATACAATGATACACTATTATTCTCTGGAAGCCAACTTGAGAGCCTCTTTGCCTTGTCACGTCAATTTTGCTGTTTAGTTTTTCGACCATTGTATTCCTTATATACCAAACTGCACTGATTATAATTATAAAAAATAATATTGTTACTAGTTAGACAACAATACCTATCGCAAAACACTAATTTTACATGCTAAAAATAGCACCACAATTTCAAATCACACACATTTGAAAAGCTATCGTGTAAGTAAGCCTGTACTATAGATATTTAAATATGTGCTTTTATCATGCATAAAAAGACTAATTAAGAAAATATTTTACTGCAACATAACTTATAATACCAATTCAAAATTAAAAACATGAAAATATATTAAGGTCAATTACTTTCATCAGGAAACAACTTACATATTTCATTTGTACCAATGAATGTTGGTGTGACGTTATTCATGCCAGGGATGAAGGTCACTCTGTAACTATAAGACCCTTCATTTCGAGGCATCTGTGTGGTAGCAGGGAAAACACAAGAACCTACAAAGTTTTTCTCACCAACTGGAATTATCTGTGTTACTGAACTGCCAACTGGTGTTTCTGTTGTGGTCTAACAAAAGATGAATATTCAATTTATTTATTTTTATTTTTCAAATAATGACATTATATTTTCATGATTAAATGTGTTCACACTTGTCCTTCTCGCACCTTGTAGTTAGCAATTCAGCATAACTGGAAATGTAGGTCAACAAGAAATAGGACAACGCAATTCCAAAAATGGATCATCTCACCTAAACACACAACTATACCAGAGAAAGGTAGATGGATGTCAAGCGAAATGAACTAAATCAAGTTTAAATTGGAGACAAGTAAACTTTCTTGTGTAAATTTGTGAACATTATTACAACAATTAAGTATTTCTATTAAAATTTTAATTCTTATCATGAGGAATGATTTTCAATGGACTGTTTGTCCCTAGGCATGTCAACCAAAAAAACAATGTTCGGTTACATAAACTTTTCTCAAAGAATAATCGAGAATGATGCAAGAACAAGATTCTAGCTTTACAACATTCTAATAATTGATCTTCCGTATCCACTTTTGGCTTCTAAATCTGTTCATATAATGACGCAACAAAAATAGAGTTATTGTATCCTTCTAATGAAAGTTACTGAACATAAGCAATTTGTTATGCGATATATATATATATAATAAGCAGTTTCTGACAAACACTTTTATGAAAACCTCTTATTACAACAATGAACAGTTCACTAATCAAATGTACTGATGGATTAATCAGTATGCACTTACTTCATATATTTGGTACCACTGACAACTGTATCTACCCCTCGCTGAATACATCCTGGTGATGTTACACTGACTGAATACTACCCATGGCGTTCTTCTGAACTCAATAGTGCACGATCCTTCTGCTGGGACTGAAAAGTAATAGTTTCTCTGTTTACACCGTTCATTGTTTACACACACACACACACACACACACACACACACACACACACACACACACACACACACACACACACACGCACACACATTAGATATATATATTATTGTGTAATTAGTTATATGTTATTAATTAATAAATAATAAACACAATGAATGAAGTGTCCAGAGGTGTCACACCCCCACCCCCATACACATATTGAGGAGTTGATATAACATAAGTTCAGCGATATCAAATGAACAGTGTCACTATGTAAGATGAAGACATATTTATTTGAGCATGGTAATCCCTCAATATTTGGACACTATTATTTAAGGGAGGTGTGTACTCAGTACAAGAGGGCTTACCATATTTTTTTTAGTGATATTATAGGCACACGATAGTCAACGTGGTCAAAGCGTGGACGTGCTATAAGCGTTTTTATGCAAATTGTAAATGCTCGTTCAGCATTGTAGGTAGAGTGTTGGCATTTGCAGGGAGATGGCCACGTCTTATTGTGGGCCTACGTCAATTTGGTGATCAGTTAGAATGGCAGAAAACTTAGATTATCGACAATAGGACTGGTAAAGTCAGCAGAACCCCTGCAGTGAATCTAAAAATCTTGATATATGGGTAGTTACTTAGAAAATGAAATAAAAGAAATAACGTCATCATGAACACTTTTTAATTTCACTTTCCACAAAATAAAATGTTGATGATATTATAGAAATAAATTAATGTATGAAACGTAAGAAAATATATATTTAATTATCTATGATACTTTATAGCTACAGTATTAAACTAGTGTACAAAATGCATTTTACAAAATATATATTGTAAGATATGACTAGGACACTATCTTTAATTTAATATTAAAATAGTGAACAACTATAATATTTTGGCAGAAATTATAAAATAAATTTTCACATATTTATTATAAAGTTCATTTAATAGCAACCAAAATATACAGGTCACCCTGGCTAAAAGAAATATTCTGAAAATTTATAGACTAACTGAATCTGATCTATGATAAGTATGTTCTCCAATCGTCATAAAGAATTAAAGTAAAAGATTTGTTTAATTTTAAAATCAATAAATAATTATATAATCGTACGCTAGTTTCAATTTAGTGTGCCGGAAAGTATCCAGATTTTGCAATAAATGTAAACATTGTAATTGTCATAGCTTCAAAACAATATTCAACATATGATCTTACATGAATATCTGCAACAGAAAATCAGACAACATAAAAACGTAAAGTGTTTGCAAGCATAAAGAAATTACTTAAACCAAAGAATTACTTACTCACGGTGTCAGTCAAACAACTGATCTCAGAAAATCCTGGCTGACCTGCCATACCTGTCTGACAAGCTATTGTGCCAATCAGAGTCTGTCTTGTGTTGATAGTCAATGTACTCTCTGCATCTGATGGTCGGCTTGTGATGTAGTCATGCGATACGGTATCTGTACATTGTCTTGATGCTTCACAGTATCCAACTGAAATATTCTTTCCATTCAACTCAATTCGCCACTCCACTTTTTGGCCAGTCACCCCAGTACACACTGCCATGTTGCTTATCCCACTGACCACCTCCAGTGTGCTGTCGTTACCACAGTTGTAAAGAGATGGAGCTGTCAGTATATTTTCATTAAAAGGAATAAACTATTAGGCAATAAACACATATATCATAATAAAATAAAACTAATTTTAAAAAACGCAATATGTTACAGAAAATATGGAATTACTAATTGCCCATGTCTCTATTATATATGTTCTATTTTACCCTAAGATCATATTGAAAAGAATAATAGTGGGATATTTTCACAAATCGTTTGTATTGCTCTTTGTTAAGTGGTCAGAAAATATACAACAATTATTATAGTAACAAATGGGGCGGGGGAGAATAAGAAACATATTCACAATCCGTATGTAGACACATCTACAAATCTCCAAAAATGGGAGGCGGAGAAAATCTCGAACACTTTTAATGAAAAATCAAATGTAGTATAGAAAACGTAGAATTATAGTAACGTCGCTGGAAAAACACAGTGGAATATACCAAATGTTTTTGTTAGAATGTGTGAAAAAGGAAAACGAACAATTACCAAGACATCAGTAAACAAACGGCTAAGCAAACGGGACTCCTGATCAGATCAGACTCGTGGAAAATGTTGAATACGATTAATTATTAAGGACTCAAAATACAAACTTGAAGACTTTCACTCATAACATTTATCATAGAATCTCAAATGCTATCTTGGCATGCATATATTAGACAGCGGAACACATACTAGTCAGGTCTGATGGGTTAACAACATTCTGGTAAAGAATTTGTATATAAATTATGGAATGAAAACAGAAGGGCTAGGGGGTAGCAGTCAAGGTTACCCATTGAAACATAAGAAGTCGAAATAATGATGTATATCTAGATAGGAAGAAGTGTAACACGACTTGTCTTTCTTTATGACTTTGACACGTAATCACACCTTTTGACCGAAAGTGGTGTGTGCATCCTAAGTCCTATGTCACCACGATTGTGACCTTAGCAGAACATTTCTTTCATTATACTAGAGGTCATGGTCGACACGGAGAAGGCACATATGCTTTTGCAAAATTGTCTGATGCATTACAAATACATATATTCTATTTATTGCTAAGCTACTGTGCATATGCTGATGAATAACTATCGTTTATTCTAGATATTTGCTTGCGGTGTTGCTCGCATAAATGCTGGTTTTCAGAATATATTGCTTAAAGTAATATTATGTTATATAGTACATTATATCACAAAGTAAGAACCATAATATATAAATGTATTTTATGTCTATGTTATGGAAATTTAAGAGATAGTGTGACGGCAATGCCACTTAGTTCACCAAAATGATTATAATGATTATTATTATTATTATTAATTAATTTTTCATAACTAGTTACAAATAATGAGAATCTTAATTTATTTTATTAATGATTCTCCAACAGACACCACTCCTCTTTCATTTGGTGGATATACTAGTGTTGTGAATGTTTTCTCTCTTCCATAACATTAAAGATTAATATTTATTGTCACACAGTGCTCCATAGGTGGAAAACGTCTTACTAAAGGAGAAAACAAGCCCGTCTTTAATCTATAGTTAGCCAGCCCCCATCCACCCACTTTCTTCTCCAACATAAAAGTAGATTACTTGACATCAATATTTTCACGAACTCACAAATGCCTATTTTATTTAATTATGCAGTCTATTATAAATACAATTCATCGATAGAGCCAATACACATCTCATGATATTTCTTTCAGAGAATAGAAATGGAGTTATTTAGAGATAGATAATGATAGTCTTTTTACATAACCTGGATTAATTGCTGCTTCAACAGTCTTTTACGTGTTTTTGCAGCAATGTCACAATGTCTACGTCACCGTGTCTCCATCCACATGCATGGAAAACACTGATGTGCTATTTTCTCTCGAAACTAACTTGGGTACCTTCTTTGCCATGTCAGTTCATTCAAGCACAACATGATTACAGTAATTCTGGTAACTTTACAATTTTCCAGATGTACTCAGCATATTTTGCCACAATACATGAAAAGTGTATAGTGTACTCCCTTACACTTACATACAACGTAACAGATGTTTCCCACGTCTTCCTGAGTTTCCAGTTTATCACCTAATAATTTCACTCTACACTACATTCCAGTCTCAAATTACTGTTGGTCACCCGTAAAGATGAACGATACGAACAACACAGCAATTGAGGTCAACTGTTGCAGTGGCTCTTTCGACCCCAGAGGAAGGAATTTCATCACATATAATATACACAGACAAAGGACAGATACAATGACTATAATTAATGAATTTTACATGAAGTGAAGATGATAAGAAATGATACAAGACATACATTTATAAAAGAAATAAACAATAAAAGAAAATAAAAGCAATCAATTACAGCATCATAATATATATTAGAGAAATATTAGCCTCCCCTAGCTGTCTAGATTTCTCTAAATGAAGTTTCACATGTTCATAGTTTATTTCCATTTCACGGCTTCTAAAATGTTTTCTCATATATTTTCAGTTCTGATTACTAAAATATTTCACACAATTTCTAATAAATGTTTTTATATGGTTATAACCATTCCCACACTCCGGGCCAATGTACTATTTTAATACACTGGTTGAGTCTAAGCTCAGTCACTGGGTGAGTCTATGTAAACTTCTCTCTCACATGGATACATGTATGGCGTTGCAGGAATTAGCAGTGATGCACTCCAGCAATATGATGCCATAAACAAGAAGATGAGATGGATGCAACAAAGATGCAAAGCAACAAAGAAGATAATAAATGATGCAACAAGATAAGATCTTGTAATTAATAAATGCAGTTTTCAGAGACTGCTAACTTTAACTATATAGTGATCCTTATATAAAGGCTAAATTATTTTCTCTGAGCACATACTGAAATAAACGTGGATTAATTATACATGACAAATTATCATAGTTACACTTTACACAACATTATTAGTCAAAAACATATTATAAAATGCAGCTCTGTTCCTTTTTGTTCTGCGAAACCAAAGGACCGGAAAGTCATCTGTAACATCAGCCTATGAATTTCCTTAAAAATTCACAAACTCTTTTTTTTTAAAGTTTTCTTAATCTACATTCATATAGATCTCCATTGGAATCTGGGCTTTTCGCTACACACATGGGCATGTGTCTTGGTGTGGGTTTGCGTCCCTACTTAAAGGTTAGTTCCGGATTATTCCACACTCACAACTATGCAGTAAGTTGTCACCAAGCTCAAGTCGTCAGGGACCGCTCCCATCCTTCACATCTCAGTCAAGACTCCTTACCTATGCTACGCACATTCATTTTGATCCGATTGACATGGTTCATACCTGATTGGCACATTTGGATGACTGAAGATTGAAAGGATACCTTCACTATTTACTAATCAGCCCTGCGGAATCTAGCAAGACGTTTAGATTGTTAGTGACGTAAAAACACCCGGCCAAAGCTGTGTGCTTGTACAGACTTCATTGTACACTTGCTTTTGAATTTTTCCTCTTCTATATTTATTGATGGGAATCCGGGTGAGATTTATAAATAGCCTTACACAGGTTCCAGCATCAGTATTTATTAGCCCGGTACACGCACATGGCATAATAAATACAGCATATCAAACAATGACAAGTGTCAACACACTAAATGCGAGTAGCTTAATTCAAACATTTATAGAAATAAAGTCTACTCACATAGTACATTTCTACATAAAACACGAGGATGACATGTCAATAGCGAAAATGCTTGTCCATTCTCTCTCAACGTACGTTTAACTCATCATCAAGCTAGTCTTTCTAAACCGAACTTTTCTTTGTCACTTCAAATTCAAAGTGATTAGACGGTAGATTTCTCTACAACAAGTAAACTTTTTAAACAGCCCAAATAAGGAATACCCAAGGAGGGAGAGAAATAAATGAATGAAAGAATTAGATGGACGAAGTGATAAACTGATAATTATGAAAAAGAGTCAACATCATAGTGGGAGGGGAAAGTAAGAAATAATGTGTTCAAGAAAGACAGCAAGGGTGACAGAGAGGTAAAAGGATATATAATTGTAGCAGGAAAATTTTAAGGGAGATGAAGAATTAGAAAAAATAGAAAATGGGATAGAGAATAAAGAGAAATAGGAGAGCATGGTAAATAACTGCTATGTATGCTGAAGCGAGTTAGCACCTCACTCCTCGCCCACTGAAGGCACTGCCATTTATAGCTCTGCCATCTCCCACCTTGTGCCCTGTTTCACCCTTTCTCTTTGAATGAACTCAGAGATGTACAAGCTATGGCCCACACGCATACACTTTAGTTTTACGGGCGAGCTCCCGTATAAGCTTGACAACTTCCGTAATTTTACTGCTTCATGTCCTGAGTGAGCTCCGTTATGGGAAAGCATGATATTATATATCCAATCAGAGTATATGGCACTATGGTATACAAAATTCCGATCAAAATCTGTCTGTAGCGTTTTATGTTAACATAGCCCAAACCCACAGACGTATTTTTATTATATGTATAGATTATTCTACGATCCCAAAATGAGTCTGGTCATAAACGTGATAGTTAGCTTAAGGTAAATTAACTGACAGATAAAGAAAGAATGGATTTATAAATAGTTCATACATGTTAGCTATTGATCTATGATTTGAATTGTAGCATATTTTATGTAATTGATCCATTATTTCTATGTTCTCTAACATGGTTACTTTGTACGTTATACTTGTAAATTTTGATTGATATTATATTTCTTATGACGCATATGTATCGAATATCATTGCAGGGTGTTTAGTTGAGAATGTATGTTAGAGAGAAAGGAGTGTAGAGATGAAATATGCCTGGAATTTAACACTGCTTAATTTGACTTCTGCAGAAAAGGAGTGTACTTTTGTTTTGTTTTGTATCTGCTTGAGACTCCTGTGACTAATCTATATACCAGTCACATTGGTGTGTGTATCCAACGTTGTCATCAATCAAACATATCAGTAAATGTGTTGCTGTAAGGTGATTCTTGCGATTGAGAACTAATATGGAGAAAATCGAGGCTTGAGTTTGGCCTCTTGAATTCATTAAGACTTAATGACCATTACTCGTAGTGTGCTTGAGTAGAGCGCACGAAGATTCAAGAACACTTTGCATGATGTGCTTTGATAGTGCATGTGAAGTTCTGGATAATTCACCACTGTGTGCTTTGTGAGTGCATTGAAGATTCTGAATTTTTTGTATAGAATTGCCTGGAAAGGGTACGTGGGACCGTCATCTAAATAAGACTATTATTATCTCTCTAGGACTCCACTTTCATTTCCACGATGAATTATATCTTTTAACGTGATTCTATAAATATGTTAGTTTGACTGCTGATGTCTATGTTAGGATAAATGAGAGTGCCTAACGTTTCATGTATTCTTCATTGTTCAAATACAAAAATAAGCCCTGAAAATTTGACGACGTTCGCAATATTCTTATGAAAACTGGATTATGATCTTGGCTCTAAAATAGTATGGGACCACTGGTATATAGTCATAAAAATGTATGATTCTACTTTACAATACTGCTTTAATTCATACTTATGTAATAGTGCATTTTATGTTCACATATACAACAAAGCTTTTCCAATATCACACTATTATACTTTTCTATTTTCCGTTTTAATTTATTCATTTAAATTTAAATTTATTTCAATAAAGGATGGTTCGTTAAGTCTGAGGTTAGGAGATCACTGTATGTAAATAGACAGAGATGAAGGATAGTGATCATATATGATGTACAGAAGACATAAATCAAAATAAATCACAACAATCGTGTGAGTATTGTTATAGTTATGAGCTTAGAAATGGTGAATGCAATGTGCTGACGGAAGAGTAAAGAGGACATTTACGAAAACGATTGTCAGTCTCTAGTAATGAATAAGACCATGTTGTTGTTCTTGTGTCGATAACTTCTTTTGTTCCACATTAATTGAGTTGAAAACTTTTCTTCTTCAGTTTTTGGTTGATTCCTGTGGAGCCTTTGCAGTTACCTAAGTAAACATTAATTATTGGCATGGATTACAAATCTAATTAAATGTGCAAGCCCCAGTACCAAAGTGAGTGAGAGAGATGGGCTTAATCCACTTCAAGAAATAGGTAGCATAATTATAGAGCATTAGTTGAACCAAAAACTCTGATAAAAGCAGAAATATCCTAGATAACCAATCGGTAAATCAGAATTTCAAAATTGACGCCTAGCAAAAAAAACAAAAAAAAACCCACTATTACAGCCTATAAAAGGAAGAGGATTAGAAATCTTAGGAACTGTAGAACTGTACTAATAAGAGTTCAAAGTGTGAATTAACTGCCAAGAGCATTTTCTGTTTCTGAGTTTTAAATCATATAGTGATTGAAGGGATGGAATAAAATGGATTTCAACTGTATTTTAAGCTGAATGCAGGTCTAAAATATTACTCTAGAATCAGGCTCGTATATCATTTATGAGTGCAGTAAGTGGTGTTGTTTTAAAGCCCAGCACAATTAATACTTGTACAGCAAAATTGAAGAAAATGTAGTTTATTGGTCGAACCAGCTTATGACAACTTGTTAATGTAGAAGATTTTGTCTCCAGTGAAAGGGTCTACAGTCTAGAAATCTCTTTGTTAAATGAAATTAAATGGAAACAAATATTTTTCTACATATATTGTGCATTCTGCCCATAAACATTTCGTTTAATGGGAAAGGTAGGAGTAGTAGAAGAAGAAAATTGATATAATTGACTGAGCGTTTTAAACGATATCCAAATCTATATACTATACATCGTTTCAATTCTATTACAATGAAGCAAGCATTTACGGATCAGGTATTTCAAATAAATACTTATTTACACATGGCGATATACCTGGGCATATATGGGTATATATCAATTTCGAGTAATACCATCTGGATTGTGCTGTTGGTATTTTTGTAACTTATGAACGCTTTTAGGCGCTTTAGATAAGGTTGTTATTGCACGCTTAGATGATATTCTAACTTTCGTATCCAGTCTGTATTTACATTTAATATGCCTTATAGCATTGTTTTATATAATGAAATTAACCAAACTAATTTCGTCACCAAGAGCATTCTAAAATAATAGTTTATGTATGTCTGTTTCGTAGGAGGAATTGTTTCTTGTTTGTCTGGGGTTTTTGCTACCCCGCATTTCTTACTAGAATATTCAGTGGAGGGGGGATAAAAGATTGGTGGTCAATGTCTTTTCAAATGAATAATAGATAATAAATTTGGCAAGTTTTTTTAACATAATTTTAAAACGTTTCTCCCAAAGCTACATTGATAAAACTTTGAGCAAGTATCAGAAGTGGCCTATTTTGTCAGCCTGCTCATTTTTTTCCAGAAACACAAGGAAAAACCCAATTGGAAACCGGAGGGGAGGAGGCAATACCAACAATACCAAAGACAACAACATCGAGACAAATAAAACTATAAATTCAAGAGCAAGTAATCGTGAGGGCCAACAACTACTGCCTACAAGTTGCATTCGACAAGCGTGTATATATCTGTCACGTTCAAACTAAGTACTAGCCTGGGCTCTGTAAGATACATCTTTTAAACTCTTGATCAGTGATCAACGGTTCCTTAAAATCGCCCTAAAGATGAAAACCCGCAGAATATTTTAAAGCAAGCAAATATGAAATAGAACGTAGTTTGCTAAAATAGATTTTCTTTTAGTAAGATCTCATTTCCCACTAACCCATATTCATTGGCACTCTCACGAAGCAGATTACAGTATACTGGAAGAGTTTCCCAAAATCACTCAGTCACGTTTTTTCAAAGGAAAAAGAAGGTTTTATTTTGACAGAAATCAGTATAGCATTTGAATTCAGAGTGATGTTGAAGTAGGATCAATTCATATGAAAGTCAGTTTTCAGGATTATTGGATGTAGGAGATGCATCCTGTGATATTGAGATCAACTTTCGATAAGATAAATAATGTCTATAATTTTGCTTATAATAAAATTTCAGATTTCACTAAAAGTTCTAGTAATCCAACTTTGTACAATGAAGGATACAATTATTGAAGGATTTGGTAATTTAATGGTATATATAGTTTCTGAAATATCTTTATATTCAGGTATGGTTGTTAATAGAATAGGATTTCTGATCATTTAAGGATGGTCGAAGTGTAGGGGTGATAACTGAAATTCTTCTTTCTGTTTATTTTTCCTTGGTATGGTGATGAGTTTAACTGACTGACAGAGAATGGACTTTTGCTATTGATATGTTATACTTGAGTTTTGATAAGATGTATTATGCAAGTAGACTGTTATTTATACAAATGTTTAAAGTACACTGCTTACATGTAGTACGCTAACACTTGATATTGTTTTGATATTTGATTTGAACCTCGTGTTTACTGTTTGTAAACCGCTATGACTGACTGTGGTAAATGTGGGAATGACATGTAAGTGTAAGAATGCATTACACTTTACTAATGTGTGATAGCAAGATACGTTGACGACCTGAACAATTTCTGGTGTAGAGAAATCGTTGGACATCACTACATTTATCATTCTGTTTGAAGGAGATGACACGTCAGAAATAAGCATCCAGGTTAACTCTAATTAATGTGTTTTTCAATGTGCAAATGAGACAGTATGTGGAGCTGGCATAATAACTGCTCATAATAATTAGTCTTTGTTGCAAAATACCCCGAAGGATTACTGAAATAGCAGTTAATCAAGGTTACTTAAAACGGTCACTGCTTATCTCTAAGAACTCCATTTCTGTTGTATGATAAAACTATCCTGTGATTTGTATTGACATATTATTGAATTGTTTTTTAGTATGAGACTGTTAAATATTCGACTTATGCGAACGTGGTTTGTGGTTGTCAAGTAATCTATTTAACTGTATTTGTCATATGTATTTTTGATTGTTGATTTAATAAATACATTGTTAAATTTATTGGCCTTCCTTTGCATATTGATAACTTTATGACGGAGAAGAAAGTGTGCGGATATGGGCTCGCTAAATATAGATGAAAGACGGATTTGTCTTCTCCTTTAGTAAGATGTTTTCAACTGACGGAAACATTGTATGACCGTAAATGATGTTTTATATTGTGGAAGAGATAAAACGTTTACAGCACCCATATATTCACCAAGTAAGAGAGACGAGTGGTGTCTGCTGGAGGATCATTAATAAAATAAATTAAGATTCTCATCGCTTATAATCAGCTTTGAATGGCTAGTTCGTTAATAATAATATAATTAAGCTAAGTGGCGTTGATGTCATAGCACTCAAACATTCAATTGCATGAAACTTCTAAACATCCCCTTCTGAGGCTGACACACACACGCACGCACGCACACACACGCACGCACGCACACACACACACACACACACCACACACACACATACACACACACACACACACACACACCACACACATACACGCACACACTCAACACTCATACATACACAAGCCCGTATTTAACAAACAACTCATTCAAAAAACTTATTTTAATAATTAATTCGCCACAATTAAATAATTCAATGGACATTTAATTTATTTGTCTCATTTCTTTAAATTGTACATTCTGGGTAGACCTTCAAAAATCTTACTGAAACTGGTTTGTCCTGAAACATAATTATTAATTGTTTTAGGATATAAGGTATATGCACTCAGATGTGTTTCAACTTCGGTTGTCAAACTACCCCCGATTCAGATGTAACTGTTTAATAAATACACTAATCGAGCTTCTGGTATATTGACGATTGTGATCATGCCTGATAAGTACATGTACAATTTGATCATATTGCTAGATATTATTGAACAGAAAATTAAATTAAATTAATTTAATTACCTGCCGCTTCTTTGATAAACAGAAGAATGAATACTTTATTCCACATGGCGAGTTGTTTGCACATAGGCGTCCGTATCTAACACACTGCTGACACAATGAACGTGACACACCTCTGACCCAATTCTCCACTCGCTAAACCTGAAGAACATAATTGCTTGAGTAACATTTTATGATACATATTTCCGTTTGCATTCGCAAAAAATGTTCTTCTACACGTATACGCGTATTCGATGTCTTGCTTCAAACTATGGACTAATTGACTTATGGCAGTAATATTATCAAATGTACGTTATTTTAACAAGTGTCGTTTGACTGAACAAGAAAACACGGAAGTAATATACTTGTAAGAAGGACAAGTATGTCAGTGCACAGGAGAGTACTAATTTTTAAATTAAAAATAACTCTGAGGCCAAATGTTTTTACACTTTGCTATCAGTAAAGTACGCTTTAAAATCTATACTTTCTGCGTAGGTGGCTGAATAGTTTAATAAGCGTTATCGCTAAAACGCTAATATTAAATTACCTTTGATTGTGCAGCGTTATATTTAATATGATACTTCAATCGGATTTAGAGAAATGTAACTTCTGGAAGAGTTACAGTTATGAGTTGGTACGTGGTGGGTTTTCTTTTAATATCTTGGCTCACAGTGATGGTGATGACTATAATTTGAATTTTCTTCACGAGTTATAATAGTTTATCTCAAATTATCCACTACCTCACTCTAAATTAGTGCTTCACAAACTTTTTAGAATCGCGACTCAATTTTTATAACGACAAACATTTTACGACCGACAAAAAAACGGCGATCTAAACAATTGCCATAGGTTGAAATCTAAGTCTCTCGAGAGAAAAGTTATTCATATACTTCTGAATGATTGTATGAACTTCATATTTTATTTAGTCACTTACAGGTTTTATAGTTCTAGGTCTTTATAATGAAGACTTTTAAATGATTCGAACAGTTGTTCGGTTTTAGAAGTGTAGAATTAAATATGTTTTTAGTTTCTGATATTATTGACATAATTTAGTTGAACTTCATAATTGCATTTGTTAATGAGGCTATAAATGTTGGTGGCATGTGGTCACACTCGCACCACTTGTAACCCACTGCTTAAACATGAACATAATCACAGATCAACTTGACTGACTGTACACCAGACAGATCTTTAGAAAGATGTGCGGCTGGAGGTTTTGTTTAAATAACATAAATCAAGATTCTCATCACTTTTAATTTATTATGGGTATAATAATAATAATAATAAATTCGGCCTTTGATTCTCCCTTGTACCTAAGTGTTTTTGTTTTACGCCCACGCAAAGGCACAAACAACCCCCATCCATCTCTACTCTTCCCGGAAGTTTGCACTTCCGACTAAGGACACATTCACACTGAATACTTTATTTAATTGTTTACTTCAATTTCGAATTGTTACTAAGAATGAAAACACCTTTCATGACACATTGACATTTAACATAATATATTAATTATTAAGTTTTAAAATAGTGACAGGCAAATTTACTCCACCACACACTCTAAGATGATATATTTATTTGTGTCTAGCTACAACACCACAGAGATTATAATATATGTGTGTTTCTTTTTTATACAAACAACTGAAAGTAGCAAACATAATTATGTAAATGTACTCACCGACATTTATAAGTGTCTGTTTTCTTCGCCACATATAGACAGCAGTAAATAAAGCAAAGACTGAAAACGCAGCCAAAGTCACGCCAACACCAACGCCAACACCTTGGTCAAAACCTGCTGATGTTGTGCTACTCTTTGGTGTCATACCTGTGCTAATGTAAAAACAAATAGTTTTAGTTACTTTATCATTAGGAAATGCTGTTCACACTATGTATATTATTATAATTTTAGTAACTGGCAATTTCATTAAAACTAATTATTTTTCTTTTTACTGACCATCCATATCAACTTGAAACTTCAGGTCCGCACTCCCATGTGCATTAGCCACAGTGACACTATATATGCCTCCCGGGTCGGGAGTTGTAACATTGTCAACTAAGGGTGTACACGTGTTCATAAACAGCATTTTGAAGTTGTGCATGTAATGTTCATGACAATATTCATGACGTCATTTTTACAAGAGCACACGCTGGTACCAGAGCCCCAGAAAAGGAAAGAAAAGTTGGATGGTACTGGATATGCCATTACACTGAATGCCTGAGTAATTGCCGGGCCGTTATAATTCGTGGGCCGAAGAGTATTCAGTGCGATATTCCAATCGTGAAGACGTGGTTTGCCTGAAATCGATTAAACTGTGCTTTACATTCAAGGAACCTTTTATTACTTTATTCGATATGTCTTTCTACCCCATTCTCTCTCTCCACACTTTCTCTGTCTGTCATTCAGTCGCATACTGTGCGTGACTACGCGTCATATATACGTGTGTGTGTGTGTGTGTGTTTGTGTGTGTGTGCGTGCGTGTGTGTGTGTGTGTGTGTGTGTGTGTGTGTGTGTGTGTGTGTGTGTGTGTGCTTGCGAAGATGCGGTTCTGTGGACTGTGCCAGAGATGCAAGCTTTACTTGAGGACTGCCAAAATTATGGAGACCTCTCCTGGTCCTCAGTATTTTTTTATATAGCAAATTGTGACCTGCCTAGAGCATTAATCTCTATTATGCATTATTATTTATTTTATCATTAATAACCATAATCACTTATCAGTAGTTAAATTTATGATTCGTTACTAACATGAATTCCCAACTCACATACCACTATAAGCTTTACACACACTACAGGCACATATGTTCTATTCGCAGGTGGAATTTCATACTTAAGGAGTAGTCTACATTCACAACATTGACTAACTTTCATCCAAATTGTATAATATCGATTAACTAACGTAGAGGTTTTGAACATCGGATATTTAAATACGCGAAGTGTGATTCGAACTTATTTGTATTTTGTGATATAGATATTATTTTGTAATAAATCTTTTATCGTTTGTTATATCCTTCTTACGAATGTGCATTGATGCATGTCTGGAGTAGTTAGTGGATGGATGATGTTTCGGGGGGAGTCAATTGTTTTGGATTCATAGGATGTTATATGCTATGTTTTATTTTGAATATGTTTACATTTCTTTCTTTCAGAGGCTTATGCCAAACTTAGTATTTATTAATAGAGCAATTGACTGGACACCTAGGCTTTGCAATTATTTGTGTTGCAGGGTTTATATTTTCGGCTGCTCGTTTTGTAGCTGCCTCTTTTTGTTTGCCTGTGTGGCCGTTCTGTTTATCTTGATTACATTGTACCTGGCTTGAGGGGGACGTTCTGAGTTATTGACTGTGGCAGATCTAAGTCTACAAGACTGTGTCGTCATTCCAGTGCATAAGTTGAGTGCCCATTCAGAAAATGACTACAGTGTAGCTAAATTGCCATTGATGACTTTGTATCTATACATTTTATCTTGTTAACTTATTTTTATTAAATCTCTTGTTATTATTTTAAACGCGTATTTGTTAGTGAAGTAATTTATATCGTTTGTTTCGTAAGCCAAAGTGGTAATCTAATGATTGCGTTGTGTCCTTTATTCGTCTACCAGTATATCGGCCTAAAAGTTGCAGATATACATATCTAACCAGTGACCCATACTCTGAATCGGCACATGTAGATGTCTTGTATCATAACTAACTACACACATTTGATATAAAATTCATTATTACAAAGTCACCCCAAGATATAGCGGCGAAGGAGACTGAAGGTCTAGGGAAGTTACTGACAAAAAGCGAACATGATGTAGTGATTTGGATCGAATAGCGTGAAGCCAGCTTTCCTAGTTTGAAAGACTGCCTGTCACGATCTCCTGAGAGGAATTCATACTGAGACCAGATGTTAGTAACGCAGGGTAAGTTCTGTACTGATGCAGAAATATGGTGATATTCTGTAACCAATAGCTTATTCCAGTCGTCATTGAATGCGGGTGAATATATTCGACTTTAAAGAAAGAATGTCTTGGGATTGTTTCGGCAATCCATAAATTCCAAGCCTATCTATACGGTAAGCATTTTGTCATACAGACAGATCACCTATTTAGCTCACTCATCTGAGCAAACGTGATTTTGACCAGATGGTCATTACTACTACAACATATAGATTACCGTGGAAGTTATCACATGCACTGATAATGTACGGGCCTATTTGTCTTGAGTAGTAGAAATGAAAGTGTAATGGTCCAGTACATCAATCTCCATAAATACTGCTAAATCTTTTCTATCTTCCCTACGGTAGGGAGGAGGGAATAATCATATCCCGAGTTCATTTATATGATGCTAACATAATTATATATGTTGTATTTTCCTATCACAAGGAGAAACGGTAATGATAATGATGTTTGCATATGATTTGCATTTGTATTCCGCAAGTGTAGATACATAAAGGGTCATGTAAAACTTATAGCAAAGAATATTATGATGACGTTACATATTAAATTATCTTGATATCTCTTAAAGTGTGGAGACATAACTGGTCATGTCACACATTATCATGAGAGAAATTGGATTTGATATTTGATATTTTAATGTTCAGTGGTTATTGAGTCATGTATAATTATATTATATTTACTTTTAAACATGTTGAATTAAGTATGTGTATTTCTTACAACCGACATAGAATTTGTGAATAGTTATTCATTTAGTAATATGGTGGAAGTTTCACTAGAAATGCTTAAAATTTACTCCTAATAGAATAACAGGATGGTTAACATCTCAAAAGGATGTGGCTGCTAAATATATCTATCCCTATTTCTAGATTTTATATATGTTATATAAATTGTTAAATGGACCCTGGGTACTCTTTATGATGGTATTTTTGTAAGTGTAAAAATTGAAGTACACTCGAGTGTATGCTTGAAATTGGTGATGTAATTCAAACAAGTTCCAATGGATGGGCAGTTTTTTTTATTATCCAATGGTTATGGTTTACGACAACGAGAATACCCAATGTTCTGAGATCAAATGTTTACATGCTGTAGAGAATTATATTTTCTAATCACTTGAAATTGGTGTGGCAAGAAGTTCGGTCCTGAAAGGCGGTTGTTAGCTCAACGGTGTGTTAATTGACTGATTGAGAGAGAATGGACTTAGAAATATTTCATGTATTTTTGATACTGAGTTGCTGAGTTGTTGTACTTGCATCTTACACAGAGATGTAGTTTTAGTAGAATATTATTTCTACAAATTGTGAACTATGGTGTTTATATATAGCATGCTAAAGACGATATTGTTTGTGGTGAACCTGCCCATAAAACTATTATGCTGTATTTATTATGTTGTATGTATGTATTGGATTAATAAATACTGTTGCAGGAAACTATCAGTTGAGTATTGATTGTAAGAAAGAATGCGGTTAAAAAGGAACACACTAGCCACTTTTCATTTGTTTCCTGATTATATTTTTCAGGAAAAAAGCAGTCTGTCCTTGTTTATCTGAATCTCTGGGTTTACTGATTATATTATAAACCGCTACGACCGTCGCAGACGCACAAAGTATCTGCTGCAGTCTCGAAGAGTAAAGAATACACTACACTTCATTGATGTATGGTAACAATATCGAGCAATTTCTGGTACAAGTTACTGGAAATTGTTACAATTATTGTTTTGCTTGAAGGAGCTAATATGGCGAATTACAAAGTTAGCCTCAGGAGGATAAGGGAATAATTGTTCTATAATGTAGGGATGGAATCACATGGAATTGACAGTAATAAATTAACAATAAACTTACATATATTACAATTATTTGAATGTGGGTTTGTGGAAATATTGATGTCAAGTAATCATTTTTCATTGTATTTGTTTCATTTATATTTGATAGTTGATTTAATAAATTTATTTATCTTCTTACAAATATTGATAATCTTATGTTGGAGAAGAAAGAGAGTGGGTTGGAGCTCGTTAAATATAGATTAAGGATGGGTTTGTCTTCACCTTTAGTAAAACGTTTCCCCCCCTATGGAAATAGTGTGTGACAATAAATGCTTGTCTTTAAAATTGTGGAAGAGAGAAAACGTTTACATGCTCGCATATCCGCCAATCGAGAGAGACGAATGGTGTCTACTGGAGAATTATTAATAGCATAAATTAAGATTATCATCACTTGTAATTAGTTATGGACTATAATTAATTATTAATAATCATATCCATAATCTATTTGCCTTGGGCGTCACAGGAATGTCAATAAAGAAATGTTTCCATCATTCAAGCATCTTGTTCTGTTTTCCCAATAAATGACATGCCAGAGAAAAAGGGAAATAATGGAAAGATTAAAGAATGTGAAATAAATATCAATGGACTAAGCAATATGAGTTTTCCATCTAAGACACACGTTTAAGTCAAAGTCTTGTGTGTATGCACATAGAGTCTGTTTCATGTGACACTTGCAGCCTAATATTAAACTGATTGATCATTTGTCACAAAACTGACAAATTATCTATTTTGGTAGCAATGAATTGTAAATAATTTTTAAATAGTTGTATTGAATATTGAAATAACATATTTAGTTTAAAACAACATGGTGTGCACAAGACATATTACTCTCCTAGGAACATTTAACTGTGTATGCAAACAAATATCATTTGATCTCGAATATTAAAATGAATCAGCTAATATACACTTCTTTTAGTGAAAAGGCAAACAAGAGCAGGTACAGTTTCATAATTAATATTATCACGTGATGCCAACACACAGAGATCATAAGGCCAAGTGGAGTCAATCAGCCTGGATTATAAATAATAAAACAGCAATTATCAAGTTCATTTTAACTGTTGCTACCTCTGATGAACGCAATTACCGCAATTACCACACTGTGACAAAATTATGTATGTATGTCGCCACCCACCTCCTCTCTAACGAGGGGAGGGTGGTGGCTTGTCGACGCCACGTAGGACTTGCATAAAGAGTATTACAAATCCGCACACAGAATACCAAGATGGTTGTTTGGCTCGAATTTTATTCTGCATGTAGGTTACGTATTGCCGACATGTTTGCATGTGTGCTTTCATACCAGTAAGGGTGAAGTGTAGACGGCACAGACGACACAACGTATAACAACGACAACAACTACTCTTTCAAAACCATAGACAATGTCAGGGTACAAATTCAAATTTATTGGTCTATGGGTTTCCTCTCACACGTTGGTTAGTCAGTCAGCCATCCACACTCGCACCCCTGGGAAACGGGAGAGAAAGAAAGAAAGAAAAGAAAGAATGATGAATGGTGAAATAAAATAAAAGAAATACAAAATTCAATTTCTTCATGCAGTACTACTTCTAAACACGTTAAGCATTATTTATCTTAAAATAGCAATCATTATTTATAAGTTCTGGAGCAACTGCTCCCATATCAAAGTTTAATAATTCAAAAATTCAACAATAAACAAATGTCATTTGACTTGCTAGTCCAAACAGTTCCATCAATATTTTCTTACATTAATCTTAAAACCATCCTTTACTTATATATAATGATTTAAACTTAAGGTTTATTTCTAGTTTTAGGTTTAATGTTTAATTAGGATTCCTAAGCTTTAGTTTTAAGTTTTAGTTTATATTTATGTGCTCTGAGATTTCTCTAATTAGAATTTTCTTTTACTCACGTAGTTAGTGTTAATCTCTCCTTGTGCTGGGGGTTTTGATGATATACTAAAACACTGTCGATGTTATGGTTCGCTCCAATGGCCGTCCTGGCTTCTATGATGGCTGCTACAAATTCACGCTCTCACTGCACTCTTTGTTAGGCATAATTTCTCAACTCTTATTACGTTCTCTCTTCTCTCTTCTTCTCTTCTTCCATTTCTCCTCATTTCATTGCATTTCTCCTCTTCTCTTAACTTCGTTTCTCCTCTTCTCTTCTCTTACATAACGGCCAACCTTGTCGTTCTCGGCGGCATGCCACATGCATGACCGCAACTGCTTCTAGCGATAATATGACCTCTTATGTAACATTATCCACTCTGCAACATCTCCCATGCGCCGTGACATTATACTGCCAACTCATCACTTCTGTTGGGAAATAATCGATCACCCGCGGTCTTTGCACAGAGTCTTTGATTCAAAACCCACAGATGACTATCTCGTTTGATTGGTCCATCTTAAACTGCAGCGGCCTTGACGGCGCGCTTTCCATATACAGCCGGGCAGACATTTTGCACTCTGTTGCAGTGTCCAAGAACTCTCTCTCTGTTTGCCTCCCAGAGTTGTAGAGATTTTCCTGATACAAAAAGCAGGGAGAAAATTCTGAGGGTATTTCCCACCCTCTACAACACACTACATTTTCGACGTTTCTCATCGTTTCTATCTCCATATCCCCTTTTTATACACAGAGCTCTTGTACCTCACTTTTTCTGAGCTAATTGGAACAACCCCCTCCAGCACACATGCTACACCCCCATCCAGCACTGCCCTGTACAACCAGCATGGCACTGTATGTGCTGACGAATATTCTGTCCATTCTGGCCACACTCTGGCCGTCCATTTTCTATCCACTTCCTATTAGTGCCAAGCATCAAGTTTCCAGCTGGCACCTGTGATTTATGTATCCATTTGCCCACTGAGTAACTATCTAGCTAACTCTCAGAGCATGCACTAAAATCTCAGAGCAACAGTCCTATTCGTGTTTTATTTTAAAACTACAGTTACTATGGCAACTCATGACCACCTGGCAAGCCCTACATTAATTCACAACAAGAAATGGTTGTATACATAAAACAAACTTTTTAACTTAGTAATACAAATATTAACTTTCCAATAATTCAAAATTCTGTTTCAATAAGTAGTTTCACAATACAATATCAACTTAAACTACCAAACATTTTATAGTGGTGATTCTTAAAAGATATTTACATTTCCAAAACTCATAGCCTGCCTTTTATTTTCACAGACAAAATTGGCGTTCTAGCGGTTTCTCACATACTCCTGTACACTGGCCACCATGTACTCTATACTGACACAGATTTATGGGCATGGGTCCTGACCACAGAGGGTCAGCCAACATTCTCTCGCAAGTTAATTATACTTTTTCCCTTCTTCAGCATGACTTAAAGCTAGTGTTTCTGAGTTAGTTTTTGTGTTGTTGACAAAATGGTCATTTTCACCCCTGTCCCTCTTTTAATTAACTTAGCTGTTTCGTTCATAGTTTAGAGTTAGAAAATACTTAGAGGGAGAGAAAAAAATTATTAATATTCCTCCATTATCGTGACAATGTATATGAGCAACTATGCAAGCAGCTACCTATAACAATCGCACTGTTTAGTTATTGATCACTGACTCTTGACCAAACACAACAACTATTGACTTTCGGGGAAAGGTAAATGAAGACTAAGAGCATTTACAATCCGATCATTCATGGGGGAACATTTTATGCTTACACCGATTTTGCGCCAGAGGGTGAACAGAGTGGTAGTGTATGAAAATATGAAGTGGAATGGTAATAATAGGATACGGTCTAATAGTACATTGCACAAGGTAATAGATTTCCTAGATTTTGTATTTATTTTAGATTTAGATTAAATTTTTAGATGTATTTATTATTTTCATTGGGGTGAAGTGAAATTTATATTTTTCGTAATCTACTAATATTGGTAAAAATCTATCATCATTACTACCATTAGTATTATATTTCATTATTTTATTTTTCCTTCATCTTATTATCATATTAGTTCCCCTTATTGTATCTTATCCTACATTGGTATAACCATTATTTATATTGTTTTAAATAACAAGAATTTGAAGACAATAGTGTTTGTTGGCATTATACATTTGATAAAAAACTGAAATCTTAACTCTGATCTTAAAACAAAATATTTATTTAAAACATAACAATTAAAGTTGAAATAGCAGCTGATACCGAAACCTTGAATAATTATATCAATCTTTGTCAGATCTAAGGTTCTTTCTCTGTCTCCGTCTCTCACTCTCTCTGTATCTGTCTGTCTGCCTGTATCTGTCTCTCTCATGCACACAAAAATAACACACACACACACACACACACACACACACACACACACACACACACACACACACACACACACACACAAACATTAACACTAACACTAACACATTTTATTTAAAAAATAATATCAAAATAAGCTGTAATAACATTGTACGCAGTAAACAAAATATTGGATACTGAAATACACGATAGACATAGATAGATAGATAGATAGATAGATAGATAGATAGATAGATAGATAGATAGATAGATAGATAGATAGATAGATAGATAGATAGATAGATAGATAGATATAGAGATCGAGAGATAGACATAGATAGATCGATCGATCGATCGATAGATAGATAGATAGATAGATAGATAGATAGATAGATAGATAGATAGATAGATAGATAGATAGATAGATAGATAGATAGACAGATTATGCATATACATAATGCATTTTCCAAATGTGCATGTGCTTAATCAAAGGCCTGAAGAGCAAACACAGAAAAATATATCATGCTGATATTCGTATTCGTCCTCCTATGTAGATATTCTGGCAATTACTTTGCCATTTTGCAGAAAATGTCACATTTTCTAATATATGAATTTTCGTATTCATAAACGTAATATGTTTTCTCGTTGTTTAGTGCTTATAAATAACTATGTAAAGTAGAAACTGTGAGCTATATTAATGGAAGCATGCATAAGTTGTTTACTCTTAAGTTTGAGTGTAGAGGAATAACCTACTAGTACGGCTATTACGCTAAAAGTAATAGCCAGATGTCACTTAATTTTTAATGGGGCAACGCTCTCAAATGGTAGGTATGCTGTTCACTCCTGAATCAGCTGTTCAACGATTAGTTTGGTGCTTGAGAGACATTTAGTGAATATTATTATTTGACAAGCAGAAACTGTACCGAAATGTGTCATGACTAACCAACAATCGAATACTGGACAGCTGAAAAATCAAAATCGCCATTCTATAGATTCTGAAGATGAACCCTCAGAAAAATCGTTTTTCAAAATCTCTCACCAATTTTCCGATATCATGAATACTCACTTTGAAGGTGCATGGTTTATCCAGCTTGGTGTTTGATGAGTAAAAATTCAGAGTTATAAATTTTGTACTTGTAATTTATATAATGCTTTTCACCGAGTAACTAATGTATTTTAATCATATACGCACAAATTGTAAATATTTATTATGTACATATTTATAAGATATTTTGTAACCATTGGAGCGTATTTTCATGTACTTTTTGATTCAGTAAAGCGTACTACGTAAATTGTTATAAAATATATTTTGTACATGACGTGTAGTCACTGATATAAATGCTTTGTAGCGTGATTAACCCAGTAGAGTTAACTTTTGTTCAATCTTATTTATAATGATTGGGACATTTTAAAATGTAAATTAACTTTGTGAATGATGTTATACTTTGTTTCATTATATTTATGCTTTGTGATGCATTTGCAAATCTTGAGGAAGTATAATGTAGATTAATCTACAATTGTAAAGAACACAACACTTGTTTATTGTAGCTAATTTATGATTACACTTGTAATTGTCTAAAATGGGTTTGTTGCATGATTTAATTCATAAGAGAGCAATGCGAACAACAATGACATCCTGCTAATCAACCAAGGCGGTGATAACTGAGGTAATTAAATTATGTATTTTACAAGAAATAAGGGAGTCAGATAAGTTTGTTTAATGGAAGGATAAATAATTTGAGCTAGGTCAGATTCTTACATGCAGGCATTGTGCATATGTTCACTTTTTGGTTCCTTATTCTATGTCTACCTGGTTTCATAGTCTGCCAAGACCGTCCTCTTTCAACTATCACATTGACCTTCTTTTGAGATGACTCCAATCATCGCATTTCGCTAGCTAAAAACAACAACTATAGACCCAAAACATCGTTTCTGACGTTATTGTATGACCCGCTGGCTAAACAAGAGGTGACCACTCTGCAAAGGTAAGGTGTTGTATTCTGAATGCATATTTCTATTTCCTTTCTATTACTTCATGATGTACGACTTGTTTGTTATAGAATTGTCGTGTTGACGGTTATAATGTTTATATGAATCATATCTATTGGATTGTGAATGAACTATACAAAGACAAAAAAATTATTAGAATTGACTTAGATGTCACAAACTGGAATTTTATTCTCCAAGCAAAAACAGTAAGTTAGAACATAACTTATTTCCTGATTTTTATATGTTTGTACAGTGTCCATAGATCATTTATTGATTCAATATTGTAGGCTTTTCAGTGTGTATGAACAATTATATTATATTGTTAGAACAAATGTATGCTTAATGATTGTTCATACACACTGCTTCCTAGATATATTTTGGGAGAAGTTTTTATATTGTCGTAGTTTGGGGATGGTAGATAATAATTAAGAAGTACTAGGAGACCTCACGACTAAAGCCCTGGTCGAAGTTTGCCAGCTGATTTATCGTCAGGGGCAAGGATCTTTCAACACACCCCGTGGCTTACCCTAATTCTAATCTACAACCGCCAAGTTAAGAAAACTTCCGAATAACAATTTCCAAAATTAATCCATGCGAGGCTCACATTTTAGTGTAGTGTTGCGATATCAAAAGGTAATCTTCTAAATTGGCAGTAACTTCAAACGCTCATAAACAGCCTTCAACCATGGTTCAGCAGAAAGTTATAACAAAAGAATTAACGCTGCTGTCATCAGCCACTTGCTAAAGTTCATGCTCGTCAACAAAAATTATCACTGAACAACAAATACTGACTATGAATATAGTATTAGAAAATATGAATATTAGTGAAATATATTAATTAATTAGTGTAATTAGAATGATGTAATTTTCAATCTTTACATATATCAGTCATGTATAATTTACGCTCATCAATTCATAATTTTCACTATGCCTCTCATTCCATCTCATCCTCGCTTTCACTCTCACCGCTTCCCTCTCTGTTTACCATGATGTAGAAAGTAGATCATGATATACAAGAAACTAATATGACGCGTATTCTTCTTATGAGAATAATAAGTATTATGTTATGCATGGATTTGAAGAAATATTAAATTTAATATAAATACTTTTAAAACGAGAAAGCAAAGCACTTACGCCTACATTAAGAGTGATAAATTGCATCAGTTACATAAGGGTGCATACTGAATAGCATAAATCGATTTGAATTCCTCTGACAATTTCCATTCATGGCATATATTACTTTTTGGGGGGGGATAAAGATGCAAGTTTGCTTATTAGTTCTATTATTTTAGTAACCGATTTTAATATAACAATAAACAATAGCTAGACCTATATTTTCCAAATCATCATCTTTCTGCTGGTTCCTGATCATCTACATATGCATTTCTCATTAAATTGCAGTATTGGCGTAGACATGATTGTCGTTATGAACTTTTGAAATGTCAGTAGAACATTCTGGAAAAGACAAAATACAAAACAAATATGATATATATGTTTACTTACAATATTTTATATATATATATATATATATATATATATGTGTGTGTGTGTGTGTGTGTGTGTGTGTGTGTGTGTGTGTGTGTGTGTGTGTGTGTGTGTGTGTGCGCGCGCGCGTATGTGTGTTTATGATTTTATTAATATAAATACATGTTTCTCTTTATACACAAACCACGTTTACATTGAATATTTTACAGGAATTACTGATGAATGTGTGTAATGAAGTAGATTGGCTCTTTCAATGCATTTATGATCAATTTATCCTTCATCAATTTTCGTTATTTGTAATTTGCAATTAATAAATTTAATTACTGATATTATATCGTACGTTTTACACCATCATATACATATTGTTTCTATAATTCGGCATCATTTGCCTAATATTTCCTGACACAAGTATACCATGTGGAGAATCGTCCAGAACTTCAAATGCACTATCAAAAGCACATCGCACAGATTGTACTAGAATCTTTGTGTGTGCTTCTCAACAAACCATCAAGAATGTTCAAAGTAATCTTCGTGAATTCTTAAGCGCAAACTCAAGTCTCTATTTTCGCCATATTTGCTCTTGAAATTAATTAACAGAAATCAATATACTGCAACACTTTACTGATATGTTCAACGATAATGTTGGATGCACAACATGATCCAATAGAGTTCAGTAGTCACTGTAGTCTGAAGCGGATCAAAAGAATCAAAACAAAAAGTGTGCTTATTTAGCAAAAGTCAAATTAAGGCATTGCTAAATTACAGGGATATTTCATTTCTAAATTCCTTTCTCCCTTACACACATTTTGAACTTGCAAATCCTTCAACAATATTCATTAACCTGACACACTAGCAGCTTCAGAAATATAGCATCAATCAAACTTCACAAGTATAACATACAACATAATCAAATTAATGAACAGATAGATAATGTTTCCATTACATAAATCATTTTCCAATTCAAATCATAAATCTATAGCAAATATGTACAAAATATTCTAAATCCATTCTTTCTTATCTATCATCAGTGTGAAGATATATTAAAGCAAATTATGCATTTTTGATAAATGTTTAATATTATTAACTGTTTCTTTTATATATGGGTTTTTCCACAACCTGATATATTCATTGGGAAACTTCCATTGATGATTAAAGCTCAAAAGCCATGGGAAGACATGTTTACGTGTTTAGGGAAAGTAGTTTAGATCGCAGGTGAAGGTCACACCAAAAACCGGATCTAACTGCCCATGTATGGTCATTTGCGTACCGGGCAAAGACGTAGCACTAAGATGTTAGTTGACCTTCATTTCATTCATAAAACCACATGAATGGGTTGGCCGCGTCAGACGTGCAGACACAATAGTGCCCACATGCCAGGGATGATAACCTGCATCCATTATGACAGCGCCTATATGAGAACACCTAGTGCAAGTCCTGAGTTTACCTTATAACCTGACCCTGACTGCTGAAAGCCACTCGATGGGGAATCCAATCTTGCTAAAGCATGGTCCCTATAACTTGGTGAGCATGTGAGCATTGTGCTGAATCCTTATCACAGCCTGTTGTACCATGAAGGATTGCCAGGGGTCATGTGGTGTCAATGTATGTCAGTGGATAACAACAATATGGTGTTCAAGCAAAATCTAAGTCTAAAAGACAGTTGAAATATATTTTCACAGTAATGGTATGGTCAGTAAAGTGACTTACCGGGTCGCACAATATCACTCTGTATTTGCGGAAATCAATTGTTCATTTTCTTGTTTTCAAATTTAATTTTATTGTTATTAAATTTTATTGTTAATTTTCTTAACTGTTATCTCTCTATGTTATTACATAAGTCTGTAATTGACCATGATTGCCAACTGGAGGCTAGAGCCAGGAATAGAGGAATAAAGAATTATATTTATTAATCCATAAGTAAAGGGAGATAAAATTGTTGGCAAGAAGTCAACTAACTTATCCGACTAGGTGTCGTGAACAATCAAGCTGAGATTGTGGCATTTGAAGGGGAGCTACGTTAGGCAAGTTCAGCTGTCATTAATGTTAGGGATTATCCTATAAATTAAATTGATAATTAGTGCCTAAATTAGGACAGGGTCGTAAAATGAAAACTGAATATGTGACAATCAGCTTATGGTCAAATTTATGACCAGACTTGAGTTCTGTCAAAATCAAAGTGATTAGACTATAGACTTTCTTCAACAAAGGAACTTCTTGTCCATCCCCATTGGTTAAAGTTGTTATGAACACGTGTGAGACTATTAGTCAGAAAAAACTATTTATCTATTATCACTTGTCTAAATGCAGTTCGTACCTTTGCCTGACTTAATTCCACGAACATCTCCATAGTTCCCTATGTCAGAATATGGAGCTGCAATGCCAATTTCGTTAATACGGAGAACATCATAGGACGTTGAATCTGAAATGCATCACCAAATCGTAATTAATTAGGATACAAACTGTGCAGGAAAATTGCAAGTTTGTTAAACTAATTTCTTCAACAAAGGAACTTCCAGTCCATTCCCATTGATTAAAGTTGTTATGAACAAGTGTGAGACTATTAGTCAGAAAAATTACTTATTCACTTGAAACTGGTTGGAATGCATTAGCAAATTCCATCATATTCTTTACCTGAGTTGTTTACTCCAAATGTGACATTTACAAATATCAGCATAAGCAATGCCAAAAGTCGGGTTTCTTTGACATTTAACAATTTATATAACATTTAAGTTTAAATTAGGGATAGGTAAATTTACTCTGCCACACCATATTAAGTCTGACGTTTTGTGAATGCACTATTGTTTTAATGTTTTCCTGATAGGAAAGTTTGAAAAGTAGAAATACCCCGGTTTGAGGGATTTTTAAGAATTGTAATATGCTCATGTTTTATCTATATTAATCAAGAAGAACATCTATTCATTTTCTAACAATGTGAAAACGTATTGCTAATAGTTAGGTACTTACATACCTCACAGTGCACTGGTAGATGTGGTCATTCAAATATAAAAGTCGAATATATATTTATTTTTCATTATCACTTGTCTAAATGCAGTTCGTTCCTTTACCTGACTTAATTCCACGAACATCTCCATAGTTCCCTAAGTCGGAATATGGAGCTGCAATGCCAATTTCGTTAATACGGAGAACATCGTAGGACGTTGAATCTGGAATGCATCATCAAAAAATAATTAGTATACAAAAACTGCACAAACTTGCAATTTTGTTAAACCCATTTCAAAATGTCTTCATTACTAACCCAAATGAAATTAAAAAATAAGAAAAAGACTCAAAGCACGATTGCAGCAAGTGTGTTTGAATTAAAATAGCAAAGTACAAGTAATTCTTTTAGTAGCAGAATAAGAATTAATATAGCTGAACTTTCAAGTCCTTAAGAAAAAAAAGCCTTACTTTAATCTTAAATTTGATTGATCCTAAAATATCCAAGAATTCCCCTCTGATTTTGCTTCAGAAGGATAGCAGTAAAACTATCATTAAGTTTTGCAGACAAAAAAATATAACTTTCTCGAGTATGAAATAATCAGACATACTATACATTCATTTTCAGGTGAACAGCTCACATCTCTACGCTTTTTGAAACATTATCTGTTACTGTCTTTATTCAGTTGTATCAGGAAAAGTACAGCATATTTAATCAACGAAAGTTCCATTTATGAGGAGTCAAATCTAGACCTATTTCAGCATTTGGCATTAGAATGGGTACCAACTAACTTGACTGTGTCAAAATCAATGGATGCTTCCACAAAAGCCAATTATTGTAAGACCTCAATCCGGACGACTTAGTGACACGATTTAACTTCAAGTCTGGTAGAGTGTGTCTGCTTCAGAAGCATAAACGGTCTCTAAAATGTATGTCATAGCAACAGAATATCGGATCTTGTCTAAATAACGAAATTATATAATAAGACGAAGTGCCAAATTTCGCATTATCTTGGGGAGAAATAAACTGACGAGTTCGTTGTCATCAGCAGAATATTTTTGCAAGCGCCGATACAAGACGGGACAGGTATGAGTCAAATTCTTTTACAAGAAATCAAGACTTAATCGAACATATTATTTGGACACTACATAATGATATGAGTGTTATCTATAACATTCCATTTGCAACTTATGGCACTATAATTACACTAAGTATTGACATGAGTGATCGCATGTCATCTAGAACATTTCACTTGCAACTTATGGAACTATTATTACGATTTTCCTAACAGAGAATGATCAAACATTAGCAAATGTATGCTATTTTTATTTTTATTTAATGTCCCAAAATGCCAATTAATGTATTTATTTATTTTTTTAAAAATTATTACTGGATGACACCAAGAAAAACAAAGCACATCTAAATTTCTAAATATATTATTAACTTAGATACTTCAATTCTGATATCAAAGAAATTATATCGATAATGAAGTATAATTTAATTACATACATATATAATTTTCACAATATTCACCTAAGGAATAACATGTGTCCGGTAAAAAATATTATATATAGAGAGAAAAATAGCAAAATTAGGCTTTATTTATACTAATAGATAGTACAAGGCAGTTTTATAACTTACATTTATCTGCTGAATCTATTGCAATCCCTTCATCCTTCTTTCGTGAACTTGTAACAAGTGCCATTCAATCACAAAAAATAGATTAGTCATTAGTAGAAATGAGACAAGTAACAACATGCTCTACAATCACAAAAATAGTTAATCATTAGTAGGAATGAGACAAATAATAATATTCATAAGTGAAGATATTGCAACATAAAATCCTAGGTTTTAGCGCTATGCAAAACAAACCTCTAAAAAAGAACAACTAATTATAGTTAACAACTAAATCTTGTTATTGAAATTAGTACTAAAAGTATGTCAGATTATCATTATAATACTTTCGTTATAACAAATGCAGAACCCGCTTGTCAATATAATCCTTTCGTTTTAAAACATGAGCTTTCCACAGTTAAAACACATAAATGCACAATACGTATTTTAAAAGAATAATAGAATTACTTGTTTGCTTTCACACGAAAACGTATTAATGAAATTGTTATTCTGGAAAAATAAATGCATGCTTATGACATTTTTTTTTTATCCGAACATAAATTGTATTTCGACTGAAAATGATTTTTTTCTGAATTTCTTCTGAATAAATTTATGATCAACAACTTCATTGCTACAAGAACTTGACTGTCTGGTAATATATGCATTCTTTTCCTATACCAGAATATGTTTTTCAAATTAAAACCATAATTTACATATAATTAAATGAAAAGTACAACAGTAAAATAATCGATTATATTCCCAATTACATTGAACAAATACTTGAAAAATATTGGTTTTCATTTCAGAATGTCACAGTCAACAATGATATATATTGATTTTGAAATTCCGTAGGAAAATAATTGCTTTATTTATTAATTCCCCCCCCCCCTATATTAATAGAGTTTACGTTGTTTATAATTAAATCATAAGAAATTACTCAAGTATGTCTGTTTCTGTAGCTAATGGGCTATCTATCAGTAGACTCGAAAGCATAATGTGCACTTCGCTATATATCTATACGTATATTGTTACAATACTATATGATTAAAATAATTATGAATTATAAATATGTACTCAACATTATAAATAACGGCACTTCCATTTCGTTTACTGCGATATCTTTATCGAAGAAACATCATTTTCCAGGAGTTTGCAGAAAATATATGAATTGAAATAAACGTTGAGGACTAAGATGCTTATAAGTAAACATAGGTATATGTTATTGAACAAAACACACTTTGTTTAAGATTTTAATCTTCACATTCAAAATTAAATACTGAAATTATTTCCTCCTACGCCCAGGACTTTATGAAAAGTATTTTATTGACAAGAAACTAAACTGTGGTCATTTAAAAGTACGGGCATGCGTTTTAACATCCACATATATTTTTTTCTTTTTGACAGGAAATAGATTAGAATGACGTAAACGATAAAACGGTAATACGGGTTTATTAATTGTATGTTTAAACAAATATATTACGCTATTATACGAAACAGACATACATGCGGATTACCTGATGCAGCATCCTCTGTTTTTTTCTGTAACAAATTCAGTGGAATTAATAAATTAATATCATAAAACAACTATATTTTTTTTTAAATAACAAATCGTCTCATTACAAAAGGTTCACTTCAAGCTAACACATGTGGGTTGTATTTATGTGCAAATGGTTGTAAATATTGATATATTTACTAAACTGTCTTGGAAAACAAAATCTATTTATGATATAATAATATAACATTGTTGATGATGATATGTCTTTACTTTGGAATTGATAATATACACTAAGAAGGGGGAAAGAATGAGGAGGAGGACGACGATGATGAAGACGATGATGATGACTACGATGATGAAGTTTTATTAAATTTCTTAAAATAAAGCAATGCAAATAAGTAAATTAAAGCACCATAAAGACAAAGCCTTATATGTCTCCCCAACCAATGCTAGGATTTTTGAACCCAAAAGTGTCGAGAATATAACACCTAAGAATAATGTAAAAGACGAAATGAAAGCAGTTAGCTGACAATGACAGTTTCAACAGGCAATTTAAATTTTCGGATAATCTGATTGAACAAATGAGCACATTATTTTGAGTCTGATTAATAACAGTCTATTGATTAATAACAGTCTATTGGTCCTACCAGTCAAATAGCAGACTTAGGTCAGGGGTGGTAACATAATTTTACATTTTTACCATTACATTATGATAATCAGAAAAATGGTATAATAGTTCAAATAAACTATTATTTTCTAGTTTGGCTCCTCTTTCCCTCAACTCTTTAAACACTTGCTTTCTCTGGGAGTCTCTATTTCTAGCTCTATGTCTTTCTTTATGTTTCTGTTTTTATCACTCTATCTTCGTCTTTCTTTCTTCATCTTGTCTCTCTCTAATTCTTTGTGTTTCTGTTTGCCTCTGTCTGCCTGGCCCTCTCTGAGTACTTCGTCGATCAGTATGAGCTCAATTCATCAACATGAATGACTATTTAGAAGGTCAAGTAAGAAAGATTATTCATAATTCATGTGTGTTTTATTTGGTTCATAAGAACCATTACTTAGGCATATGATCTCGGTGAGTTAAATTTTAAATATCCATTCAATAACCCCTGTTGTTGTGAATGTTTATGCTTGTCATTATATTGTTTTGTCAGGTTACTGAGAACAATAGAGAGTGAAATGGAACACTAACATATGAGGCTATTCAGAGTACGACGAGATTTATATTCAGAGATATAAAGGATACATTATCTAAATGGGTTTTTTATCAATCCCTTAAAACTGATAGCCGAGCAATAAAGAGCTAGATAATATTTAATTAATATATAGTTAGGAAATGTGGTCACCAAATAAATTAGTATCAGAAATAATTGTCAGAATAGCGAGACCTATCCAGTGATAATAATATAAATATAATATATTATATAATCTTGAAATAAATATAAATTTAGAAGTTAATACAAGATATCAATCATGATGAAAGGAGAAAAGGTCCATAAATACACACTTTATATACGTATGTGTGCTGTTAACACACTTGCAGCTCTATTCAGTGCTATATATTCATATACCTCTATTCAGTGCTATATATTCCTAAATCCAAAAGAAAAACTACAGATCTATAGCAGTGACCTGAGAATATTTTACCAATAAATGGCAGGCAAAAAAAAATGAGAATTATATTTTATTTCTTTTACATTTTGATTTTCCTAAAATTTTGCTATTAATACAAAATTACATATTACACATATTTTGATGATATTTTGGTGAATATTATATGATGGTATTTGTTCCCACATCTTAAAATAAATTTTCAATTTTATTTACGAATTTTAGGATTGTGATTTCTGATAAATTGCCTTGTGTGTAATTTTGATGAAATTAATTGTAAAACTACTTTAATTATTATTTATTTTTCTTTAATAAATTGTTGATTTTATAACTGTCTACTCTCGTTACATTGATAGAGAGGCCCTTGTGCATGATGATGGGTGGGGGCTGTCAATAACTTAACGACAATAGAAAGACGGTAAAGTGCACGTTTGGAATAGTTCCCGTCATGGTAGGGAGCTTTTATGTGAGGGGCTGGATTAAAGACAAAGATTGACAAGATAATTCAATTAAGGTCAGTTAATCTAGACAGGTAACACTTGGACATAGAGGTAATTAGTTAGCAGACTGTTCCAGGGATTGACCTTGTCGCTCTATTAACCGCAAAGACAAAAGACCCCTGTCGGGTGACTGTGCGTGCTATTTGCATGAGAGGATTATTGTTTATGTATTAATTATGAAATAAAACATCATAAATTAATAATTAACAATTAACAGACAGGAACCCTTTTCACAATGGGATTTTTTTTTGTGAAGTGATTATGAGTTGAAAGATAAGCAACAGGATGGAGAAAATAAGATTGTCCAGCAAAGGTTGAGTGAAAGGTGATATCTATGATTAGAAGCAAGAGTGACGATGCATTCATTACTGTTGATTGTCTAAACCCATAGCTAGTGACCCGGGTAATTCTATGTAGTCATCCAAAGTAATTTTAAACAGATTCATAAGTATCTCGCGTTCACCAAAAGTTACTATTAAGACTATTACACTTTAAGACATATAACCGTAAGCCTATATTTTGATAAATGACATGCGTGTAGAATGTTTGGGAAATTGTTGCTTACTAATTAGCGATAGATTAGTTCTAGTTGTATCCTGAAATTTTATTGATTGAGAAAGTTAGATGGGTGGCGCCTTTATACTGAAAATCAGGGCGCAGTTCCTAATATTTGGTTCTGTTTTACAACATACTCTTTGGGCTTTGTATCATGAGAGTTCCTTCCTAATAAATTGGTACTTGCTGATCTTTTCTAAAAGAACAGAGAAAATCTTTTGGATGGAGAAAGGTAATAAAGCACTTCTGTTTTTGTTTGTGTGAATTGTTAGATTTTTATATTACAAATATGAAATCTTTTCAGTATTATAAATATGTCTAATATGTTTTTTTTCAGATATCTAAATTTAAATAAGTGAGCATTTTGTATAATACGTTACTGTATTCTTAGGATCCATAATTAATTATGTTTCAGGGCTTTTGTTATCTTTCAAGTTCTTGCTACAGTTATGATTGAAATTCAGAAATTGTGATTATAAGAAGTCAGTTTTAAGAGTTGTTTGTGTAACGTTCTCAATGTTGTGACGTCACCAAGTGTTTTTTCTCAGATACGTGGGTAGAAAATATTATGTGTCAACTAAACATTTTGATAACTCAAATCCATAAATATTCTGTTGAGCTGACTCAGTGATCAATGAAAGATGATAAAGACTATTTAGTTGTGTATTAGGAAAATATTATGTCTTGATCAGTATTTGAAATATTTCTAACTTTTTATTTCTTAAATCTGTGTTAATTGTTACTGTCTCGCGTATCTGTTAGTGTAGCGTAAAGTATTTTTATTTGTTATGAACTTTAATAATAATATAATTATATCGTCTTATTCTTTGTCTGCTTGTATCTATTTGTCTCAATTTCTCGCCGAGTGTGAATTAATTTTCCAGCGGTGTTACCCAAATCAACAGTATAACAGTTAATAATAATATTGATATTATATATAATCTATAACTTGATTCGACATTTTATAGATATATTATATGCTTTAATAATAAAATATGAAGCCACTTTGATGAAGATTTTCCAGTGGGATAGAACTTGTTCCTGGTCTACCGCATTCGGTCATTTTTAATTCTTTTGTTAACATTGAACTCCAGTTGTCACATCCTTCGATATCATTACTAATTGTCTGCGATGTTCAGTCTTAGACCTTTATTATTTCAGGAGTTTGTTTTAAGAACTTCGAGAAAATTTATACAGTGAAGAATTTTCATTATAAAAATTTTCAGTTTGATTTTCATATTAATATCGAGAAGGAAAGAAATAATAGCTACTGAAAAAATAAGAATTTGAAAAGGATCACGCAACAACACATTATTCAAGAAAGCAAAGATGCGACGAGATGCAATGTTAGGGCAGTAGACACATATGCCTTTGAAGAATTCAATAAAAGTGGTAGATGTATGCAATTTGCAAATAGAAAGGAGATAAATTAAAAGAAATTATAATTATAATGACCGGTCATTCAATGTATTAAAAATGTTCATTAAAGTACACCTAAACAAATTTTTCTCTCCTTGCAAATATATAAATGATTTCTGATGGTAATAGTTATGTGTGTGATTCTTCATTTAAATGAATGTAGCGAGATATTATATACACTGAAATAAAAAAAAGCTTTTAAAGTTGCTACACTTAATCACCTGTTTAATAATATTTCTTCGACTTCACTGTACCGCATGTAACGTAATAAACCGTTATTTAGATAAATTATATTTTATTAAATTTAAATAAATTAAATGTATAGGGAGAGTTATAAATTATCATTATCATATATTAAATTGATTAGAATTCCGTTATATTAGCAATCGCTATCTTTTCCTGTTATAGCTTCATCTGAATCTAGCATGTGTTTTAGGACTGTTAAGAAGACATTGATTAGATCTGCTTAACAGTTTCCAATTTACGATCATGATTAAAGATGGATTACGATCATTATTAAAGATGGAATACGATTATTATTAAAGATAAATTACCTTTCGTACCTTTATTTATGCGCTTTACAATAACAAAGATAATGATGATAATAACGGCAATTAGAAGTACACCAGCAGCTATTCCACCACCGATAGCAGCAGCATTTCTTACATCGACAGGACTCTCAATAGGAATAGGTCCTGAAAAAGCGAAGAGAATATACTAATTACTAAAATTATTAAAATCGAAATCCTAATACAAAATCTCTTTAAGCATACACATGCATTTTCTACTTAATGTTTACTTAATCTGTTAATTTATTTAACACAATTCAATAACTGTCTAGATTATAACATGTACTATGCAGAACCAGCTCAGGCACTAAGCTGGGTTTCTGATTAGCAAGAATAGGTTTAGGCGGAGTGGAATACGCACCTTACCCTAGTCAGTGTTTATTAGATTGTATGTTGTGTGTGTGTGTGTGTGTGTGTGTGTGTGTGTGTGTGTGTGTGTGTGTGTGTGTGTGTCTAAAAAAATAAATATTTAGAGAGTTTTTATATTGGTATGTGGGGATTATCAGCAAGCAGAAAATAATTCCATGTAAATTACTTAAATTCGTTTTATCTCTAATCAGAACAGACTCATCTCAGTGAGATTATTGCATAGTGGTATAAAAACGTAAAATAAAAACCTTGTCATATTTATTTATAAAATACGTGTACTTCATTTTTGTCATGTTAAGAAGATTTTTAATAAGAATAAATTTAAAATACACATACGATTACGTTATGTTTTAAGAACAACAAATCCCCAAAATAGTTTGTTATTATCATATATGCACATTTGACTTAGTTATGTAAAACAGAACTATTTGAGTTATCTAAAGCATAGCGTAAATAAAGTGTAAAGGAAACGAATATGCACAAACTCTTAAAATAGTAAGACCTATATACTTTGTATGTTATGAACTAGATCTCTTAAGCATGTGAAATAAGGCATATCTCAAGAAAACGAATTAATAAAAAAACGTTTAGTAAAGAAATAAGCCAAATGAAGAAATCGTGAGTGTTGCAAAATCTTCACAAATGCATAATTGTAATGAATTAAATTAAATCAGCTTTCTCTCTGTACACACTAAAGTTAAATATGTCCACTGTAAAGGGACAGATTAAACAGCATACGAAATGCTTTAGCCTCAGACTAAGTATATTTTATAAATTGTATTTCTTATCTTTAAGCTATCATCCTGTCGATTTAAGCCAAGCTCTCTGTTTCTTTTATCATTGGTTCTAACACGGCAAATGCTACCTCTCTTTCAATCTGTAATCTTTTTTCTTTGTCTTCAATTTCATTCTGTAATCTTTCTTAACTTTCATTCTTTTTTATTTCTAGTTCTTCTCATTCAAGCTCCTTTTTATTTCTAGATATTTCTTCTCTATTTCTAGTTCTTCTCTTTTATCTGATATCATCTAGCATTTTCTTTATTTTCGCTTTCTGAGAGATCCAAGTCACTAGCTTCCTCCATTACTCCCTGAATCAATCTCTTTCTAACTTCCATTGACTTTTCCATTTAAAAAAAATCGCAAAATAACTCTACCAAGGTCACATGACTAGCTGAGCGGTCTGACTGATTTTACAAAAGTATCTCAATGTGCACTTGAGCAACTATTAAACTTTGAATCTAGTTAATTAAATGCACAATTAATGTAACAATTTTAATTTCCACACATCAAAAATGGAACCTATTGTAATATGTGTATCAATACAATACGCAATCAATAATTATAAATCAAATGTTTGGTCAAAACAATTTCAGAAGAGAATAAATGATAAACAAAGCAAAACAGTTTTACATAGTGTTATAAAAATAATGAGATAAGATTGCTTTCTAAATGTCTATTCCACTAGACAAATGTATTTAATTCTAGCTATGTTTCAGTCTATTCTTTCCCATTAAGTTTTAAGCTCAACACATTTTCAACAAATGTTTTCCACGTTTACTCATTTTAACAAAATGACATTTAAGTTTAACAATTTTGAACAAAGGTATCGTCCCAGACAAGCCCTCAATTTATGTGATGTCAACGCCAATTAGTTAATGGATATGATTATTCTGAATTAATTAATCATCCAAAGCTAATTAGAACTGGTGAGAATCTAAATGTATACTATTAATGATCTTTCAGCAGACACCCACCAGCATGCAATGTCAATATACGCTATAATTGCATATGTGTACAATATTCATGTAAGATGATCTAGTAGAAGAGGGAGTCGAAGGAATGTCAAAATTGGTATTTCAATAACCTCTTGATTTATATAACAAAAACCCTGATTTGCTCATCACCTCATTTTTTTGAACCCTTTGCTGGCCGAAATAGTGACTATAATGATGGTTCCATCTACGGAAAGTAACTTTGGATGTGATATCACTCATATAGCAAAAGTATATATAGATAGGCTTATACAACATTATTTCGTAAATATCAGTGCACTTCTAATTGTTGTTGGTTGATGACATAACGTAACAAAGTAAAACGTTTTTAAAATATAAAAAAAAAATTAAAAGTAAGTTTCTATTTCAAATATTCATTTGGTGGAAATGAGGAAGGGAAAAAGCTGCAACTTATTAGCATTTTATAAAAAATATCAGTAACACGCATCTCCTCTCTCCCCTTCTCGGCTCCCCAGAATAAAAAGTACAGACAGCTATACATAGATTGTTCCACAAGCATATGATGTCAATCACATATTAGTACTGTTTGTCAGTAAGTGTATATATATATATATTACTGGTGTTGAGTGATCATCATGCTGAACCATCTATTTTATTAATACTATTATTACTTCGTATCGCATTTTCGGAATAAAAAATTAATGAGTTAAGGAAATATTATACGAAATTTACGTAAATACCCATGAGATTCATAATCGGGATTTGCAATTTAAAATGGTTATAATGTTTCAAACTACGTGTCTGCATATCGTAACCATAACAGAGTAAATTTACTACTTATCCCTGTTTGAAATTTAAATTGTTGAATTGTTAGAGTAACCCGACCTTGAGCACTCGTTATGATGGTATTTTTGAAAATGTATGATTTGAAGTAAACGCTCGAGACGAGAATATACTAGAAAAGTGCTGATGTAATGCAAACCATCTAGTCTGCGTGAATAGTTTTATTTATCTAATGATTATGATTTACCAGAACGAGACCAGCCAATGCGCTGAGATTAAACATTTTACTTGCTGTAGAAAAATCTAATGTCTAATCACTTTGAATTTGAAGTGGCAAAGAATAAGTCGGGTCTCGATGACTGATTGAAAGAGAATGGACTTAGAAATATTTCATGCATTTTTGCTCTTGATGTGTTATATTCGTGTTTTATGTAGAGATGTTAGTTTGAACTAAGATGCTCGTGTATTGTGTACATTTGCTTGACATTGTTTTGATATGATGTATTCATTATTCTGTGTGTCATTATCGGATTAATAAATGCTGTTGCAGGAAATTGTAAATTGAGACTTGAGAGTAAAACAGAATGGATTAATAAAGGAATAAACTGGAAAATTTAGCATGTATCCCTGATTATGTTTTTTTTCAAAAACAAAGCATGCATTTCACGTGAATATGAACCTCATGGCTTATAGTTTATAAACTGCTATGACCAAATGAAACACAGGCGGGAAGTGGCATGTAAGTGTAAGAACACACTACACTCTATGGATGTGTGGTGCCAAGATATGCTGGCTACCTGAACATTTTCTAGTGTAGAGAAGCTGTTGGGCATCACTACATTTATTGTTCTTTTGAAGGAGTAGACACAGTGAAAAGAAGTGCCCAGGTTAATTAATTATAAGTTGCAGAACAGTGTTTATCATGTGGGAGTAAGGCACATGGAGCTGAGGTAATAACTGCTGACAATAATTTGTGTCTTTGTTGCAAAAGAACGGGAAGGAGTACTGAGAGGGTAAATTAAACAAGATTATGTAAAACTACCAGTGAACAGCGGCTCCAGGACCAGAAGAGAGCGATAATACAAAATAGGCTTTTTACAGCCCTATAAATACAAGAGATAGAAAAGAAACAAGCGAATACTACAACTTGATACACTGACATTGAAGACAATGAAAATTCCACAGCCTCACAACAGTCATTTCCAGTTGACAACCTCGCTGGGGAAATTCCATGCGACTTCACTGAAGAACAGCAACGCTTGTTTGAAGACATAAAATGCTTCATGGACAATAATAAGTCACATGACTGCAGAACCCTAACAAGAAGGCTGCAAAACATAAAACTCTCAGGACAGTAATTGAGAAAGCAAATGAAGTACTGAAACGTATCCCCACAAAAGATATCACAGAAATCAATAGTCTAATATACGCCACCGCATGGGTAATTGAAAGATATATAAGGCCAGACACAATACAAACACAGAAACCATCCGTACCACCATGGAAGAAGAGAATAGAAAAGGAAATATAGTGTACTAGAAGAGAAATAAGCCAAATGACAGCAGAAGCAAAAATAAGGGAAAAATGAAGGCAAGATTGGTCATCAAATACCATCTCAAAAGCAAAAGCACTAAGACAGCAATAGAAGATTCAAAGCAAAGACTTCAAGGACTCAGTCACCGTCTGAAAAGATACACTGCAAGAGGTCAGCAATTCCAACAGAACAAAATAGTCCCAACTGACCCTGGAAGACTATACCAAGAATTTAAAGGAAATTCCAGAACAGAACAACAACAATACAAATACGCATAACACCTCAGCCAGATGGATTCAGGATCTGAAAGATGATCATAAAGAGACACCTGAACAATGCACCGTCACAACCAGTGAGAAAGACATTAAGAAGAAAGTACAAACGATGGCAAACTGGAAGGCCCCAGGCATAGATCAAGTACAAATATTCTGGCTGAAATATCTTACCTCATTACATGGAAGACTTGCTGAAGAACTGCAAGTCATAGTAAATAAATCAGGAACTCTACCAGTGGATGGTAAAGGGAAAACAAATCTGATTATGAAAGATCCACAGAAAGGCACAACTCCAAAAATCTATCGTCCAATCACATGCCTATCAACCACCTTGAAGTTACTATCAGGAATTATAGCTGACAAAATCATAACTCACCTTGAAACAAACAAACTTCTAAACAAAGAGCAAAAGGGTGCTAGACCAGGCAGCAGAGGAACGAAGGACCAATTGGCAATTGATAAGGCAATACTTACTGACAGCAAGAAACAAAGAACAAATCTTACAATGGCATGGATTAACTATCAACAGGCCTATGACTCAGTCCCACATTCATGGATAATTGAAACATTAAAATTGTACAAAGTAGCGCCATCAATACAGAGCCTAAATCGGGAGTCAATGAAAAACTGGAAAACCACCCTCACATGCAACAACACAAATATTGCAGGCATAACAATAATCAGTGGAATCTTTCAAGGTGATTCCCTATCACCACTGCTATTCTGCATTGCCCTAAATCCTCTCAGTCAAGTGATCCAGAAAACAGGGCTAGGATACAAAATAAAAAGCAGGACAGGTCATCAGCCATTTACTGTACATGGACGATCTCAAGCTGTACGGTAAAAATGAATGTGACATCACATCCCTGATCTATACTGTAAAGAACTGCAGTAAGATAATTAACATGAAATTCGGCCTTGAGAAATGTGGACGAATTGTCATCCAGAAAGGCAAGGTCAAAACAACAGAGGGCCTGCAATTCGACATCGGAAAAATCAACGATGTTTCAATGGAAAATGGATATAAGTATCTTGGGATACTACAACATCAAGAAAATATGCAGAGAGAAGTGAAGTCCAAACTTAAGAGAGAATATGAAAAACGTGTTAGACAAGTCCTGAAGTCCAAGCTAAATGGGGCGAACAAAATACTAGCCCTTAATGCATACGCAATACCTGTAGTACACTGGAGGTATCATAGATTGGACAGCAAATGAAATAAATGAACTGGACAGGAAAATAAGAAAACTACTCACAATACATAAAGCCTTACACCCCAAAGCAGACGTAGACAGGCTCTATGTATCTCGAAAAATGGGAGGCCGAGGTCTGAAGAAGATCAAACATGTCATTGAAGCAGAAGTCTGGAATAACAACAAAGATGATCCACTGATAGAAGCAGTAAAAATGAGTGGACTATTCCAACCTGGCTGGAACGGAATACACCAAACGACACAATGAAGTGGCAAAACACATACATAGAAATCTGTGAGAGAACTATGGCATACAAACTCCAGAATGATCATGGATGAATCAACCAGAAACAGTCACCGAAACAGAAGAAGTCAAAATACTGTGGGACTTCGAGATAAGGACAGATCGGGTGATTCCTGCACGAAGACCAGACATTGTAGTTCTCAATAAGGCCAACAGAACAGTATCAATCATTGATGTCGCTGTTCCAAGTGATAGAAACATAAAAACAAAAGAAAGAGAAAAAATAGAAAAATACCAAGACCTCAGATTAGAAATCCAGAGACTGTGGAATGTAAAAGCAGAAGTGATACCTATTGTGATAGGAGCCTTGGGGAACATAACATCTGAATTGGAAGGCTACCTGAATAAACTCCCTGGAAACCACAGAATCGCTCCACTACTCAAAGCAGCGCTCCTCGGAAGTGCCCACATCCTCCGTAAAACCTTGGATCTCCCAGAATCTTGGTAAGATTCCGAGACCTTGGATCACAACCGACAGTCAAACAGAAGTCGTGGAAAGAGGCTGAATAATAATAATAATAATAATAATAATAATAATAATAATAATAATAATAATAATAATAATAATAATAATAATAATAATAATAATAATAATAATAATAATAATAATAATAATAATAATAATAATAATTTCAACGTACAAATGGTTGAAAGATCAACGTACAAATGGTTGAAAGAGGCAGGATTGAAAGCAGAAACAGAAGCACTCATAACAGCTGCACAAGATCAAGCACTCAACACCAAAGCACACAAAACAAAAATCATGAAAATTTCAAATGATTCCAAATGTAGACTTTGCAAATCCATGGATGAGACAACAGAACACATACTATCTGGATGTCAGGTTCTGGCTGGAACAGAATACACCAAACGACACAATGAAGTGGCAAAACACATACATAGAAATCTGTGTGAGAACTATGGCATAAAAACCCCAGAAAGAACATGGATGCATCAACCAGAAGCAGTCATCGAAACAGAAGAAGTCAAAATACTGTGGGACTTCGAGATAAGAACAGACCGGGTGATTCCTGCAAGACGACCAGACATTGTAGTTCTCAATAAGACCAACAGAACAGTAACAATTATTTATGTCGCTGTTCCAAGTGATAGAAACATAAAAACAAAAGAAAGAGAAAAAATAGAAAAATACCAAGACCTCAGATTAGAAATCCAGAGACTGTGGAATGTAAAAGCAGAAGTGATACCAATAGTGATAGGAGCCTTCGGGAACATAACATCAGAATTGGAAGGCTACCTTAATAAACTCCCTGGAAACCACAGAATCGCTCCACTACTCAAAGCAGCGCTCCTCGGAAGTGCCCACATCCTCCGTAAAACTTTGGATCTCCCAGAATCTTGGTAAGATTCCGAGACCTAGGATCACAGCCGACAGTCAAACAGAAGTCGTGGAAAGAGACTGAATAATAATAATAATAATAATAATAATAATAAAATTGAAACATTAAAATTGTACAAAGTAGCGCCATCAATACAGAACCTAATTCAGGAGTCAATGAAAAACTGGAAAACCACACTCATGCAACAACACAAATATTGCAGACATAGCAATAAATTGTGGAATCTTTCAAGGTGATTCACTATCGCCACTGCTGTTCTGCATTGCCCTGAACCCTCTCAGTCACGTGATCCAGAAAACAGGGTTAGGATACAAAATGAAAGCAGGACAGGTTATCAGCCATCTACTGTACATGGATGATCTCAAGCTGTACGGTAAAAATGAAAGTGACATCACATCACTGATCAATACTGTCAAGATCTGCAGTGAAGACATCAACATGAAATTCGGCCTTGAGAAATGTGGACGAATTGTCATCCAGAAAGGCAACGTCAAAACAACAGAGGGCCTGCAATTCGACATCGGAAAAATCAATGATGTTTCAATAGAAAATGGATATAAGTATCTTGGGATACTACAACATCAAGAAAATATGCAGAGAGAAGTGAAGTCCAAAGTTAAGAGAGAATATGAAAAACGTGTTAGACAAGTCCTGAAATCCAAGCTAAATGGGGCGAACAAAATACAAGCCCTTAATGCATACGCAATACCTGTAGTAAGCTACACTGGAGGTATCATAGATTGGACAGCAAATGAAATAAATGAACTGGACAGGAAAACAAGAAAACTACTCACAATACATAAAGCCTTACACCCAAAAGCAGACGTAGACAGACTCTATGTATCTCGAAAAATGGGAGGCCGAGGTCTCAAGAAAATTAAACATGTCATTGAAGGAGAAGTCATTGGCCTTGTGGACTACATCTGGAATAACAATAAAGATGATCCACTGATAGAATTAGTAAAAAGGAGTGGACTATTCCAACCACCAGAAACAGACAAAGAAACATGGAAGAAAACAACGAAGCAAGAACTAGCACATACCTGGAGAAAGAAACCTCTACATGGCCAATATGTACGACAAGCAGACGAAATATCAACAAAGCAATCAACGTACAAATGGTTGAAAGAGGCAGGATTGAAAGCAGAAACAGAAGCACTCATAACAGCTGCACAAGATCAAGCACTCAACACCAAAGCACACAAAACAAAAATCATGAAAATTTCAAATGATTCCAAATGTAGACTTTGCAAATCCATGGATGAGACAACAGAACACATACTATCTGGATGTCAGGTTCTGGCTGGAACAGAATACACCAAACGACACAATGAAGTGGCAAAACACATACATAGAAATCTGTGTGAGAACTATGGCATAAAAACCCCAGAAAGAACATGGATGCATCAACCAGAAGCAGTCATCGAAACAGAAGAAGTCAAAATACTGTGGGACTTCGAGATAAGAACAGACCGGGTGATTCCTGCAAGACGACCAGACATTGTAGTTCTCAATAAGACCAACAGAACAGTAACAATTATTTATGTCGCTGTTCCAAGTGATAGAAACATAAAAACAAAAGAAAGAGAAAAAATAGAAAAATACCAAGACCTCAGATTAGAAATCCAGAGACTGTGGAATGTAAAAGCAGAAGTGATACCAATAGTGATAGGAGCCTTCGGGAACATAACATCAGAATTGGAAGGCTACCTTAATAAACTCCCTGGAAACCACAGAATCGCTCCACTACTCAAAGCAGCGCTCCTCGGAAGTGCCCACATCCTCCGTAAAACTTTGGATCTCCCAGAATCTTGGTAAGATTCCGAGACCTAGGATCACAGCCGACAGTCAAACAGAAGTCGTGGAAAGAGACTGAATAATAATAATAATAATAATAATAATAATAATAAAATTGAAACATTAAAATTGTACAAAGTAGCGCCATCAATACAGAACCTAATTCAGGAGTCAATGAAAAACTGGAAAACCACACTCATGCAACAACACAAATATTGCAGACATAGCAATAAATTGTGGAATCTTTCAAGGTGATTCACTATCGCCACTGCTGTTCTGCATTGCCCTGAACCCTCTCAGTCACGTGATCCAGAAAACAGGGTTAGGATACAAAATGAAAGCAGGACAGGTTATCAGCCATCTACTGTACATGGATGATCTCAAGCTGTACGGTAAAAATGAAAGTGACATCACATCACTGATCAATACTGTCAAGATCTGCAGTGAAGACATCAACATGAAATTCGGCCTTGAGAAATGTGGACGAATTGTCATCCAGAAAGGCAACGTCAAAACAACAGAGGGCCTGCAATTCGACATCGGAAAAATCAATGATGTTTCAATAGAAAATGGATATAAGTATCTTGGGATACTACAACATCAAGAAAATATGCAGAGAGAAGTGAAGTCCAAAGTTAAGAGAGAATATGAAAAACGTGTTAGACAAGTCCTGAAATCCAAGCTAAATGGGGCGAACAAAATACAAGCCCTTAATGCATACGCAATACCTGTAGTAAGCTACACTGGAGGTATCATAGATTGGACAGCAAATGAAATAAATGAACTGGACAGGAAAACAAGAAAACTACTCACAATACATAAAGCCTTACACCCAAAAGCAGACGTAGACAGACTCTATGTATCTCGAAAAATGGGAGGCCGAGGTCTCAAGAAAATTAAACATGTCATTGAAGGAGAAGTCATTGGCCTTGTGGACTACATCTGGAATAACAATAAAGATGATCCACTGATAGAATTAGTAAAAAGGAGTGGACTATTCCAACCACCAGAAACAGACAAAGAAACATGGAAGAAAACAACGAAGCAAGAACTAGCACATACCTGGAGAAAGAAACCTCTACATGGCCAATATGTACGACAAGCAGACGAAATATCAACAAAGCAATCAACGTACAAATGGTTGAAAGAGGCAGGATTGAAAGCAGAAACAGAAGCACTCATAACAGCTGCACAAGATCAAGCACTCAACACCAAAGCACACAAAACAAAAATCATGAAAATTTCAAATGATTCCAAATGTAGACTTTGCAAATCCATGGATGAGACAACAGAACACATACTATCTGGATGTCAGGTTCTGGCTGGAACGGAATACACCAAACGACACAATGAAGTGGCAAAACACATACATAGAAATCTGTGTGAGAACTATGGCATAAAAACCCCAGAAAGAACATGGATGCATCAACCAGAAGCAGTCACCGAAACAGAAGAAGTCAAAATACTGTGGGACTTCGAGATAAGAACAGACCGGGTGATTCCTGCAAGACGACCAGACATTGTAGTTCTCAATAAGACCAACAGAACAGTAACAATTATTGATGTCGCTGTTCCAAGTGATATAAACATAAAAACAAAAGAAAGAGAAAAAATAGAAAAATACCAAGACCTCAGATTAGAAATCCAGAGACTGTGGAATGTAAAAGCAGAAGTGATACCAATAGTGATAGGAGCCTTGGGGAACATAACATCAGAATTGGAAGGCTACCTGAATAAACTCCCTGGAAACCACAGAATCGCTCCACTACTCAAAGCAGCGCTCCTCGGAAGTGCCCACATCCTCCGTAAAACTTTGGATCTCCCAGAATCTTGGTAAGATTCCGAGACCTAGGATCTCAGCCGACAGTCAAACAGAAGTCGTGGAAAGAGACTGAATAATAATAATAATAATAATAATAATAATAATAATAATAATAATAATAATAATAATAATAATAATAATAATATGCAGAGAGAAGTGAAGTCCAAAGTTAAGAGGGAATATGAAAAACGTGATAGACAAGTCCTGAAATCCAAGCTAAATGGGGCGAACAAAATACAAGCCCTTAATGCATACGCAATACCTGTAGTAAGCTACACTGGAGGTATCATAGATTGGACAGCAAATGAAATAAATGAACTGGACAGGAAAACAAGAAAACTACTCACAATACATAAAGCTTTACACCCCAAAGCAGACGTAGACAGACTCTATGTATCTCGAAAAATGGGAGGCCGAGGTCTCAAGAAAATTAAACATGTCATTGAAGGAGAAGTCATTGGCCTTGTGGGCTACATCTGGAATAACAACAAAGATGATCCACTGATAGAATTAGTAAAAATGAATGGACTATTCCAACCCCCAGAAACAGACAAAGAAACATGGAAGAAAACAACGAAGCAAGAACTAACACATACCTGGAGACAGAAACCTCTACATGGCCAATATGTACGACAAGCAGACGAAATATCAACAAAGCAATCAACGTACAAATGGTTGAAAGAGGCAGGATTGAAAGCAGAAACAGAAGCACTCATAACAGCTGCACAAGATCAAGCACTCAACACCAAAGCACACAAAACGAAAATCATGAAAATTTCAAATGATTCCAAATGTAGACTTTGCAAATCCATGGATGAGACAACAGAACACATACTATCTGGATGTCAGGTTCTGGCTGGAACAGAATACACCAAACGACACAATGAAGTGGCAAAACACATACATAGAAATCTGTGTGATAACTATGGCATAAAAACCCCAGAAAGAGCATGGATGCATCAACCAGAAGCAGTCACCGAAACAGAAGAAGTCAAAATACTGTGGGACTTCGAGATAAGAACAGATCGGATGATTCCTGCACGAAGACCAGCCATTGTAGTTCTCAATAAGGCCAACAGAACAGTATCAAGTATTGATGTCGCTGTTCCAAGTGATAGAAACATAAAAACAAAAGAAAGAGAAAAAATAGAAAAATACCAAGACCTCAGATTAGAAATCCAGAGACTGTGGAATGTAAAAGCAGAAGTGATATCAATAGTGATAGGAGCCTTGGGGAACATAACATCAGAATTGGAAGGCTACCTGAATAAACTCCCTGGAAACCACAGAATCGCTCCACTACTCAAAGCAGCGCTCCTCGGAAGTGCCCAATTCCTCCGTAAAACCTTGGATCTCCCAGAATCTTGGTAAGATTCCGAGACCTTGGATCACAGCCGACAGTCAAACAGAAGTCGTGGAAAGAGACGGGATAATAATAATAATAATAATGGGAGGCCGAGGTCTGAAGAAAATCAAACATGTCATTGAAGCAGAAGTCATGGGCCTTGTGGACTACATCTGGAATAACAACAAAGATGATCCACTGATAGAAGCAGTAAAAATGAGTGGACTATTCCAACCCCCAGAAACAGACAAAGAAACATGGAAGAAAACAACGAAGCAAGAACTAGCACATACATGGAGCCAGAAACCTCTGCATGGCCAGTATGTACGACAAGCCGACGAAATATCAACAAAGCAATCAACGTACAAATGGTTGAAAGAGGCAGGATTGAAAGCAGAAACAGAAGCACTCATAACAGCTGCACAAGATCAAGCACTCAACACCAAAGCACACAAAGCGAAAATCATGAAAATTTGAAATGATTCCAAATGTCGACTCTGCAAATCCATGGATGAGACAACAGAGCACATACTATCTGGATGTCAAGTTCTGGCTGGAACGGAATACACCAAACGACACAATGAAGTGGCAAAACACATACATAGAAATCTGTGTGAGAACTATGGCATACAAACCCCAGAAAGAGCATGGATGCATCAACCAGAAGCAGTCACCGAAACAGAAGAAGTCAAAATACTGTGGGACTTCGAGATAAGAACAGATCGGATGATTCCTGCACGAAGACCAGCCATTGTAGTTCTCAATAAGGCCAACAGAACAGTATCAATTATTGATGTCGCTGTTCCAAGTGATAGAAACATAAAAACAAAAGAAAGAGAAAAAATAGAAAAATACCAAGACCTCAGATTAGAAATCCAGAGACTGTGGAATGTAAAAGCAGAAGTGATATCAATAGTGATAGGAGCCTTGGGGAACATAACATCAGAATTGGAAGGCTACCTGAATAAACTCCCTGGAAACCACAGAATCGCTCCACTACTCAAAGCAGCGCTCCTCGGAAGTGCCCAATTCCTCCGTAAAACCTTGGATCTCCCAGAATCTTGGTAAGATTCCGAGACCTTGGATCACAGCCGACAGTCAAACAGAAGTCGTGGAAAGAGACGGGATAATAATAATAATAATAATGGGAGGCCGAGGTCTGAAGAAAATCAAACATGTCATTGAAGCAGAAGTCATGGGCCTTGTGGACTACATCTGGAATAACAACAAAGATGATCCACTGATAGAAGCAGTAAAAATGAGTGGACTATTCCAACCCCCAGAAACAGACAAAGAAACATGGAAGAAAACAACGAAGCAAGAACTAGCACATACATGGAGCCAGAAACCTCTGCATGGCCAGTATGTACGACAAGCCGACGAAATATCAACAAAGCAATCAACGTACAAATGGTTGAAAGAGGCAGGATTGAAAGCAGAAACAGAAGCACTCATAACAGCTGCACAAGATCAAGCACTCAACACCAAAGCACACAAAGCGAAAATCATGAAAATTTGAAATGATTCCAAATGTCGACTCTGCAAATCCATGGATGAGACAACAGAGCACATACTATCTGGATGTCAAGTTCTGGCTGGAACGGAATACACCAAACGACACAATGAAGTGGCAAAACACATACATAGAAATCTGTGTGAGAACTATGGCATACAAACCCCAGAAAGAGCATGGATGCATCAACCAGAAGCAGTCACCGAAACAGAAGAAGTCAAAATACTGTGGGACTTCGAGATAAGAACAGATCGGGTGATTCCTGCACGAAGACCAGACATTGTAGTTCTCAATAAGGCCAACAGAACAGTATCAATCATTGATGTCGCTGTTCCAAGTGATAGAAACATAAAAACAAAAGAAAGAGAAAAAATAGAAAAATACCAAGACCTCAGATTAGAAATCCAGAGACTGTGGAATGTAAAAGCAGAAGTGATACCTATAGTGATAGGAGCCTTGGGGAACATAACATCTGAATTGGAAGGCTACCTGAATAAACTCCCTGGAAACCACAGAATCGCTCCACTACTCAAAGCAGCGCTCCTCGGAAGTGCCCACATCCTCCGTAAAACCTTGGATCTCCCAGAATCTTGGTAAGATTCCGAGACCTTGGATCACAACCGACAGTCAAGCAGAAGTCGTGGAAAGAGGCTGAATAATAATAATAATAATAATAATAATAATAATAATAATAATAATAATAATAATAATAATAATAATAATAATAATAATAATAATAATAAGGTGTCTCGATAGTCCAGTGGTTAGAGCAGAAAAACCTCACCCAGAAGGCTACGGGTTCAATCCCAACTCTGGACTATCGAGGGAGGGAAAAGCGGCTCCCTCCAAAATACACGCTTGCCCATCCCATTCATGATGGAGAAAACTAACTTTGATTCCATACCGGATCAGACTTCGCCCGGGTTAACAAGGTCTGCGCTAGGCACTGATGTTTTGGGGTGTTCTAGTGAAAAATGGGCTACTGAAACGCAAGCAAAAACTCGGAGGAAATGGACCAGAGAGGAAAACATACAAATCATGGTCTCTTACTATCAAAGCCAACCAAATACAAGAGGATATAGAAAACGAATGTATGAACACTGGCTCAAACACCATCCACATGATATGATCAGTGAACAGCGGCTCCTGGACCAGAAGAGAGCGATACTACAAAATAGGCTTCTTACAGTCCTAGAAATTCAAGAGATAGAACAGCAACAAGCGAACACTACAACAATCCGATATACTGACATTGAAGACACTGAAAAATTCACAGCCTCACAACAGTCAATTCCACTTGACAACCTCGCTGGGGAAATTCCATGCGACTTCAATGAAGAACAGCAACGCTTGTTTGAAGACATAAAAAGCTTCATGGACAAAAATAAGTCACGTAAAGGCAGAACACCAACAGGAAGGCTGCAAAACAACAAAGAACTAAGGACAGCAATTGAAAATGTAAATGAAGTACTAAAACGTATCCCCACAAAAGATATCACAGAAACCAACAGTCTAATATACGCCACTGCAAAAGTAATTGAAAGATATATAAGGCCAGACACAGTACAAACACAGAAACCATCAGTACCACCATGGAAGAAGAGAATAGAAAAGAAAATAGAGTGTACTAGAAGAGAAATAAGCCAAATGACAGCAGCAGAACAAAAAAATGGAAAACTAAAGGCAAGATTGGTCGCCAAATACCATCTCAACTGCAGAAGCACTAAGACTGCAATAGAAGATGCAAAGCAAAGACTTCAAGGACTCAGTCACCGTCTGAAGAGATACACTGCAAGAAGTCAGCAATTCCAACAGAACAAAATATTCCGAACTGACCCTGGAAGACTATACCAAGAACTCAAAGGAAATTTCAGAACAGAACAACAAATACCAAACATTCATGATACTAAGACCTTCTGGGAAAACATTTGGAGCAATCCAAATACGCACAACACCTCCGCCAGATGGATTCAGGAACTGAAAGATGATCATAAAGAGACACCTGAACAATGCACCGTCACAATCAGTGAGAAAGACATTAAGAAGAAGATACGAAAGATGGCAAACTGGAAAGCCCCAGGACCAGATCAAGTACAAATATTCTGGCTGAAACATCTTACCTCCTTACATGGCAGACTTGCTGAACAACTGCAAGACATACTAAACAAACCAGGAACCCTGCCAGCATGGATGGTAAAAGGAAAAACAAGTCTGATTATGAAAGATCCACAGAAAGGCACAACACCAAACAACTATCGTCCAATCACTTGCCTATCAACCACCTGGAAGTTACTATCAGGAATTATAGCTGACAAAATCATGACTCACCTTGAAACAAACAAACTTATAAACAATGAACAAAAGGGTGCTAGACCAGGCAGCAGAGGAACAAAGGACCAATTGGCAATTGATAAGGCAATAGTGACTGACAGCAAGAAACGAAGAACAAATCTTGCAATGGCATGGATTGATTATCAAAAGGCCTATGACTCAGTCCCACATTCATGGATAATTGAAACATTAAAATTGTACAAAGTAGCGCCATCAATAACGAACCTAATTCAGGAGTCAATGAAAACCTGGAAAACCACCCTCACATGCAACAACACAAATATTGCAGACATAGCAATAAATTGTGGAATCTTCCAAGGTGATTCCTTATCGCCACTGCTGTTCTGCATTGCACTGAATCCTCTCAGTCAAGTGATCCAGAAAACAGGGTTAGGATACAAAATGAAAGCAGGACAGGTCATCAGCCATCTACTTTACATGGACGATCTCAAGCTGTATGGAAAAAATGAACGTGACATCACATCCCTGATCAATACTGTCAAGATCTGCAGTGAGGACATCAACATGAAATTCGGACTTGAGAAATGTGGACGAATTATCATCCAGAAAGGCAAGGTCAAAACAACAGAAGGCCTGCAATTCGACATCGGAAAAATCAACGATGTTTCAATGGAAAATGGATATAAGTATCTTGGGATACTACAACATCAAGAAAATATGCAGAGAGAAGTGAAGTCCAAAGTTAAGAGAGAATATGAAAAACGAGTTAGACAAGTCCTGAAGTCCAAGCTAAATGGGGCAAACAAAATACAAGCCCTTAATGCATACGCAATACCTGTAGTAAGCTACACTGGAGGTATCATAGATTGGACAGCAAATGAAATAAATGAACTGGACAGGAAAACAAGAAAACTACTCACAATACATAAAGCCTTATACCCCAAAGCAGACGTAGACAGGCTCTATGTATCTCGAAAAATGGGAGGCAGAGGTCTCAAGAAAATCAAACATGTCACTGAAGCAGAAGTCATTGGCCTTGTGGACTACATCTGGAATAACAACAAAGATGATCCACTGATAGAAGCAGTAAAAATGAGTGGACTATTCCAACCCCCAGAAACAGACAAAGAAACATGGAAGAAAACAACGAAGCAAGAACTAGCACATACATGGAGCCAGAAACCTCTGCATGGCCAGTATGTACGACAAGCCGACGAAATATCAACAAAACAATCAACGTACAAATGGTTGAAAGAGGCAGGATTGAAAGCAGAAACAGAAGCACTCATAACAGCTGAACAAGATCAAGCACTCAACACCAAAGCACACAAAGCGAAAATCATGAAAATTTCAAATGATTCCAAATGTCGACTCTGCAAATCCATGGATGAGACAACAGAGCACATATTGTCTGGATGTCAAGTTCTGGCTGGAACGGAATACACCAAACGACACAATGAAGTGGCAAAACACATACATAGAAATCTGTGTGAGAACTATGGCATACAAACCCCGGAAAGAGCATGGATGCATCAACCAGAAGCAGTCACCGAAACAGAAGAAGTCAAAATACTGTGGGACTTCGAGATAAGAACAGATCGGGTGATTCCTGCACGAAGACCAGACATTGTAGTTCTCAATAAGGCCAACAGAACAGTATCAATCATTGATGTCGCCGTTCCAAGTGATAGAAACATAAAAACAAAAGAAAGAGAAAAAATAGAAAAATACCAAGACCTCAGATTAGAAATCCAGAGATTGTGGAATGTAAAAGCAGAAGTGATACCTATAGTGATAGGAGCCTTGGGGAACATAACATCTGAATTGGAAGGCTACCTGAATAAACTCCCTGGAAACCACAGAATCGCTCCACTACTCAAAGCAGCGCTCCTCGGAAGTGCCCACATCCTCCGTAAAACCTTGGATCTCCCAGAATCTTGGTAAGATTCCGAGACCTTGGATCACAACCGACAGTCAAACAGAAGTCGTGGAAAGAGGCTGAATAATAATAATAATAATAATAAACTAAATGGCGGTGGTGCCACAGGAACTATTCGCATTTAATGATACATAACTCTTTAAGTTTTAAAGTAATCATATATTAAATAAACAAACTGCACAATTACACGTGGGCTCACCTTCATAAATGGAACCCAACTCCACTATTCCACAAACAAGTACTGTGAAATCCACAAAAACTCTTCAGCTTCCTGTTAACGACATCCACTCGTCCAATGACATCAACGCGAAATAAAAGTCCAATCAACAATATTTTCGGCCCAAATGCTAGTTCATATTGCTCACTACACGTCACAGATGCCACTTGACCTTCTTAAAAGTACTTCCATTCCGTAGACCCAGAAAACTGTTTGCTGAGGTATGTGTAATTAAAAAGCAAAACTATCATCTGAAGATAGCAGTATTTTGTGTCTTTTCAAATGCTACAGCCAATAAAAGTCTAAATTTCTTCATTTCCTAATGAACAGAATATGATGACCGATCGTTTGTTGGCAGGTAATTTCAACAACTAATAATGTGAATAATAATTTGACTCATAAGGAAGCCTTTGCTAATAAAGCTGCTGATTTATGTGACATTGACCACCCAAGAGTAACATTTTACTGGCATGGACAATAATGTAAATAACTGATAATTAATAAATCTGTCGATTATGATTTCTGTTTGCTTTTAATAGAATATAAACCCAATGATATTTTTATAACTACCTACCTACCTATCTATCTATTTTTGTATGTGCTTGTGAGTGTCTGTGTATAATTATGTACCAGAGATGGGTAATCAATCCGATATAAATAATGTCTACTCTCTGCTGATTCAGCACTTACTACTTATATAGTATTATAGAGGTTATTAATCATCAAAACTATGACAAGCACATATAAATATGTATCAGGACATTTACTCACATACTGAACTGAAAACCACATTCCTTCCATTTTAAATGAGTTTGCTATCAGTGAGTATGACATCCTTCTATAGTTCTTTAGCAAATACATATTAATAATCATCCATTATTCTGGTAACCTGCTTTATGTGGGGATGCGTTCTGATAGTATCCTCGCATATCGAAACGGGCACAAAACGAAAGCACATACACATGTTTATCCTTTAGAATTATCTAAATAATAGTACACTCAGTATACCTATACACTAGGTACGCCTATCATTTTTCAGAAACAAAATGTTTATCTTTTCGATTTATCTAAATATTAGTACACACGGTAAATAACTTTTTACAGAAACAAAATGCTGATCATTTAGATTTATCTAATCAACAGTACACTTATTTCTCGCACAAGATTAGTTCATTATGACCAATAACCAATCTACATTGTATATTTAAAAGAGTACAATACATTGTCTAGATATTCTATAATTTCATCTGTGTACAATATTCATGTAAGATGATCGGGGGGGGGGGGGGGGGGTGGAGTCTAAGGCATATCAAAATTGGTCTATCAATAATCTCTTGATTTAAAACACGTACAAAATTCATGTCTTGCACAAAACCTCAGATTGTAGAACCCTGTGTGGCCGAAATATTGATTATAGTGATTGTTTCCCTTTACGGAATGTAACTTTGGAAATGTTACAACTCATATAACAAAAGAATACACAACAAGAGTTATACAATAGATAGGCTTATACAATGATTTCGTAAATATCAGTGCTCTTGTAATTATTGCTGGTTGATTACATACCGTAACGACATAAAACTTTTAAAAATTAAAATAAGATAAAAATAAATAAACTGTATTTTGTATTTACAAAATAGCTATGGTGATCAGGAATTAAGCAGATAATATTTTTCCTCACGTCATATAAATTCGTTTTGAAATATACATTAATTCCTGAATTTTAAAAATCATACTTTTAATTTAATTTTATTTAGGGATAGCCAGTAAGAGATGTAGTTTACACTGCAGAAAGGAAAAAATATTCAGTCACTTCTAGAATAACATATTACATATGTCAGAATAACAACAACAATAATACTAATAGTTGTTAATAATAATGAAGAGAGAATATCATAATTTTACTATTTGTGTGCAAAAGTGAAAAGAAATGACTGACTAAGCATTTAGATATATATTTTGTCTACACCGGACTTCTAATCAAGCTAATCGCTAAGAGTGTAATCAATGATTACAGTGTTTTATAAATATCACTTATGTAGATCTGTTTATTTCGCCAATAGTAATAGTTAGTGCTCATTTGAGAAGGTCATTTGTGTCAATCTGTTTCAACATGAACTTTCAGATGAATAACCATGAAAGACATTTTGACTCAGGACAAATTTTGACGTAATGTTTATAACATAATCAGTAAGTTGGCATTAACTATTATAAACATATAATTTTTACAGACCAAAGATTGCTTTCGATCATATGATATTTCACGTGTTTATTTAAGAGAGCAATTGCTTTGAAAGGCGTACCTCCTGTTTGGCAATAAGCTATTATCACCAGAACTGTGATATTAGCACGACTATGATTATGATTCTACTTAGACTAAATTGTCAGGACCTCTGCATGGGAAAATGTCCTCCTTAAGATAATGGCCACTCGCCTATTAGCTTCTATGACGGAGAAGAATTGCATTTGACTGCAATAAACACTTGAAGAGTATGGACCCGTACGGACATGCTGCCAGAGAACATTTATTTATGTCATTCTAACCCTTTGTTAATACAGACCAATGTTACTCATTGCATCAGTATTTTGAACATTACTGTAATTCTAGTTTTCATTTGAGAAGGAATCATACCCATGCCACTCTATTTTAACCAGGTCATTTCGATACGTCGACATACAGGGAACACACATTACAACTTTGATCAGCAAATCACTGGGCTAAAGTTAATAAAAGTACGCACATGTAGACAAAAAATACTACAAGCAAATAAATACACTTTTCAGTTCATGTACTATTTTAATAAGTTTGTTTATGGACCTCAGAATATGTAACAGAATTGTATATATTACTTATCAATAAGATCATCAATTATTCTGGAAACAACTTTACCACTCAAACCCACATTACTTCCTTACAGACTCTACAAAGTAGACCTTAAAACGGATTCATCTCTTTGCAGATCTAATTCTAAGCTCCTTTATGACACCACGAGACATAAATGTACAAAAATAATTAACATGCATACTTGAAGAGTGATTGAATTTCTCATTTATTTTAATAAATGTCAATTTATATTGCAGGCTTATATCTTCCATGAATGTTTCTTCCAAAATACTTTCAATAAATATTTGAATTATATAAATTTGTTATTGCAGACACACAAATGAATACTATATACACACCCACTCATGCATAAACAAATTTACGTGTTCTTTTACATTTCCATACCGTCGTATACAGTTGTGAGTTGTCTTTCTAGATTATAGTTTATGTGAGTGCTACTTAAAGCTCAATTTATTGTGTATTGTAGCATTGTCAGTGTGACCTATACATACTTTCACTGGTTACGTACTCTTTTCCATACACAACTATGATTTTGAAAATAACATATCCGCAGATTTTGAAAATAAAATAATACCAGAAATTTCACTTACCACTGATGTTCACCTTGATGGTAAAGTTTACACTGCCATACTTGTTGCCAATGATTACTTTGTACCAACCGACAGCAGAAGGGATGACGTCGTCAATAGTTAGTGTACAGGTATTATTATAGAATAGTGGTGTTGGTGAACAGGTAACGTTTACATAAATTCCTGAAGGTACCTTAGTTATGTTAAGATCAGAACCTAGATATATAAAGGTAAAGTTATCTGGCGGTGGATAAGCAACAACTGTAAAATAATGTTGCTCAATTTTATTCATAAAGTTCACTGAAGAAATATCAAATCCTGGTGTAATTCTCGGTTTACCTGTAAAAATGTAAACATTGGTAAATGCAGGTATTTATAAGTCTTATATTATTATTTAGATTTAAAAGGATATGTTTTAATAGTTCTAATGGAACGATACTGGAAAATTAAATTAAAATCTCCCCTACAGTACATTTCATTACAGGCATTAGAGTAATCAAATCACTGAAAATAAATAAATTAGTATTCTAAATTACACATATTTGAGTGAATCAAAGAAAATCTGAAAATATAAGGATGTTTTGTGTGTATGTCAACTCAGTGTTCATATAATCATAAATATAAATATGTATAATTGTATGCACGGATTGGCAAATGAATATATGTTTATAAATTCGTTTTCATGTGTTTATTCGTGATATACATGCTTATGGTGTATGCCTCTGTGTCTGTGCGTGTGATTGCAATTGTGTTAGTGTGTAAATATGTGTATATTTCTTCAATAGAGATTAACAAATGAAGTTAGACATTCACGATTCTCTCGATGTATGTACACGAACACAATTTATCTCTACAGGAAGCATAACTAACGATTTCATTAATATTCTTAAAATACTCTTTAAATCATACAAAATGCATGTAGACTAAGCATGTCTCAAATCATTTAAAACAACACTGATTAAAGGACAGTTCAATTAATCTTTGAACGGAAGAGTCAAAATAATATTGTGTTGTTAACTTGATATTCAATGCAATTCAGTTTATCTAATGATGCTCTTGGAGAAGTTATTCTTTCCGTATCATTTGTAATAAACTGTATCAGAAAGCTCTGCTTACAATTTACATAAAGATTTGTAGAGTTTTGTGTGTCTTTCCCCATGGAATTGCTGGCGATACAGGTATAGGTGGCCGCGTCTTCACAGCGAACGGCAGAAATACTGTAACGCAATGGCGAGCTCGTTACATTGAGTCGTGTGTTACTGACACTGTTGAGAAGACTCAGTATGGGAACTGGTTTTCCATTCGCTCGACAGACAAATTCTACGATTTCATTTTCAACCACAGTCACATTTCTGCTCAAACGTATAGTTAACTCTGGCGTATCTATATCTGTGGAATTAAATAAACAAAATGTAGATAGATGGATGGACGGACGGAAAGACAGACAGACAGACAGATAGATAGATAGATAGATAGATAGATAGATAGATATATAGATAGATAGATAGATAGATAGATAGATAGATAGATAGATAGATAGATAGATAGATAGATAGATAGATAGATAGATAGATAGATAGATAGATAGATAGATAGATAGATAGATAGATAGATAGATAGATAGATAGATAGATAGATAGATAGATAGATAGATAGATAGATAGATAGATAGATAGATAGATAGATAGATAGATAGATAGATAGATAGATTCTTACTTCAGTTGATAATTACAGACAGTTTCTATATCACGGCGGTAAAAGGTTTCCCACTTTGCATTACTAGACATTTATATAATACTAGATTTATCAATTCATACTATTGATTCAAATGCATTATTGGACTTATGAAAAGGGGTATCAATACATTCATGCAAGCGATCATGTTAATGTGTATTGCTGATCTAGAGAACCTGTGCTTATTGTTGTATACTTATTTAGTTATTTCTTAAATGAAGCAGAGGTTTGTATAATTAGATAGGAAATAGATTATAATTTGTATTTATGTATTTTGTATGCTATTTTATTTTCTTTATTTATTTTATAATTTATTTATGTGAGTAAGTTTTTACATGGCTCACGAATATAATTATTTAGTTTATTTTGTATTTTATATTTTAAATTATATGGTAGCAAAGTGTTGTATTTAAAGAGTAACTAATGAAGTTTCTATAGATAATATATGCATAATATAGCTGTCACAGGAACAAAAACATATTTTGTTTCATTTTAAAAACCGCTAACAAAACCAGTTGAAGTAACCCGAGTTTTGTTATTACTCATATATGTATTATGTAACTCCAGAAACAGTCACCTAAGATCTCTTTAGTTAGACAGATCTAGACACAGAGTGTGTTACCATATCATGTTGAATATATATATATTTTGTGAGAATTATGTATATTAAAGAATTAGAGTAATTACGCATGACTGGTCACATGTTGTTAATGAAGGAGTAAGTCAATGCGTATTAGACGTGACTGGTCAAATATTGTTTACGAAGACGAAAGCCAATGCGTATTAGAAATGACCACAGAGAGCATGCCGTGTGACGAAAATAGACATTCAAGGACAAATTATGTCACAAGGCATAGAGCTTCTGGGAGTTTTTGGAAGCCTTCAGGGAGGCTATATAAGAGGCAAAGGAAGATTTTTACACTCAATGTTGAAAACGTCGATTTATGTGAATACATCTCACTTCACGTATGCATTTCTCATGTACAGAGATTTCATAAAGGAAAGCTGCAAAAATCTCTTTCCATCCATTTTCCATCCATCTGATGCCAAATATTGAGTAACGAGGCAACATTACTTCAATATAATTGTTGGGAAAGTTCACTGTCAAGAAAGCTTATGCATGGGACGTTGGTTGTATGCAGTTAACAACACGAGGGACCATTTTGTTCTCCCCTGTCTGAGTTTTGTTCGACTTTATATTCTGCAGTTGAGGGGCTAGCACCTAGTTTTCCTTAAAGAATAGGAATACTGAACCTATTCTGTTTATTTCTTTTATTATTGTATCATTTGTGAAATATGAACTTTAGACTAATGTTAAAATTAATGCCTATTTTGTATGTGAACTATTGTTGAAGTGGCCCCCATTTGCCACATAAGAATTGTGTAAAAATCTATCTATTTGTCTGTAAATCTATATATCAATATGTCTTTCAGTCTCTATATATATCTATATGCCAATCTATCTATCTATCTATCTATCTATCTATCTATCGGCCTGCCTGCCTGCCTGCCTGCCTGACTCTATCTCTATCTAAGTCTGTCTATCCGTTTGTCTGCCTACCTATCTATCCAAATGATCAAAGTATCATTCATAAATTTCAGATACACTTTGTCATGTATGACTTTTATACATGTTTAAGACCGCCCATTACAATTCCACTAATAAGGATGCTGAGTATAGGCCTTTGGGCTTTGTTAATTATTCTTCATTTTTATTTAAAATCTGTTTACACTATTTTTCATGGGGTTATTTTAGTTTATGGTCTATGCCGGCACAATTCGTTACAAAGACAAAATTTCACTCTGTTCATGTCTACAGTAGCCCTAGTTTTATCTCACATTAGTTAAAATGCTAACTGGCTCTACACAGTCATTTTAATGTGACTTTCATTACTGAACACAAAAAAATACAAAGTTATGACTCCCCATTTCAAGAATTAGCAAATAACTGTTAAATACTAACAGAATATAGAAACCTATATGTAAAATAGTGACGTTTATCAATTAAAATACGGAGAAATGTGTTCAAAGTAGGGAACTGTAACAAAATGAAGAAGAAGACTGTACATTCAAAGAAGATGGAAATAAGTACAATCTTATAAATGTAAAATGTCATTTGACCAAGGTGAAAAATGGGAAACTGAGCTTATCTGGTCATTTCCTTTGTATTCTTTTAAAATAATAAATATTATTAATTGTTAATTTATTCCTTGCATCTCTATTGGTATGTGCAGTATATCATTATATACCATCTAGACCAGCATTTCTTAAAGGCTGTGGCACGAGGAATAAAGGCAATTTTTATTAAAACAGGAAAATCAGAGGAAATATAAAATGGGTGTTAAATATTTTCAACAAATGTATTTCTTAATATAAGAGAAAAAGGAAATTGTGAGTAATACAAACTAGAATGGTTACATCTCATTAGCCAATAATTACAGTTTTATAATCCAATTATACAATCTAATACAGAGGTATGCCGTAATATCCCACACGGTGAAACAAAGTGCTGAGAGATAAGAAATTTTGAGAAACGCTAATCAGACGATGTTCTACTGTAACATTGTTTTTATATTGTTTTTATTTCTTCACTGAAACCAGATCCAACTGTAAGTTTATACATCATGACTAAAATGGTATTGGATCACAAATTTTAATTTTAATTCAAGCACAGTCATTCGATTCGGCTCACAAATAGGTAAATATAATTATTTTAACTGAACGGGAAAACAGTTCATTCGTGACATTTTGTAGTAAAGAAAATAAGGAAAATTTAAGACGCTAATTAACATGCTATTTGGCATTATGTAATAAAGAAAATAAGGAAATTCGGAGGTGGAAGCGGTACTGAACCAATAATATTCCGACCATCATCGTCCGTCAATAATAAACCACATAGTCAGTAAATGAATAGTAAACTCTACCTGAATTATAATGAATGAAAATTAATTTATCAGTACAAATAACCAGTGAATCCTATAACAGTCATGATTAATCAATTCTACAATTAAACTTTAAACTTTCTTTCAATTATTCGATATACACTCTCATACATAAATAACAAATAGTTTATAAATTACAATACATGATTTAACATGAAGATATTAAATTATTACTTATTCATAATGGTGTGGACATAAAGTTATTTTACCATTTTTTGTGAATTATATTGGTGGGAGATTGTGATTATCTACGAAAGTGTTGCGTGCCACATTCACTCATGTACCAAACTGTAGTTAAAGTTAGAAGCAAAAGATAAAACTGAAGACGAATATTTTTCTTAAAGCTACGAGGACAATACTTATTTTTTCTTGAAAGAGTCACATTCATTTTGATGTGTCGTCTCTGCATTAGCTGACTATTCATTTGCTTTAAAATACATTAAACTTTTTACTATGAATCTTATTTATTTTAAAACAATAATACGTTTTACTATTCAGCAATTAGCAGTGATTTTGTTGCAGTGCTGCGTATTTTTAAATCTGAAAATCATACTTACATCCGACACTTATTGTAAAAGAGTCTCCATTTGTGACAGAAGTCCAGTCAACATCACAACGGAACTGAGTCACACCACTGTCACTACGATAAAGCGTCTGCGACATGACAAGTCTGCTGTTTCCATATTCGCTTGTACTAATCTGGCTATTTCTCCTGTACCACTTTAGACGTCCACCCGGCTTGCCAATATTAGTTGTATTGCATATGCACGTGACATTTGTGTTTTCTGGGACATCAGGACTCGGACTGCAGCTAACCGCAGACTTCGTAGGTCGTACTGCATTATAAAATACAAACAGAAGTGTCCAGTGCAGGTATGATGACTTATCAAGAACTTACATAATTCTTTACACAAATTAAATGCGTATTAAGTACACAGTTACCGTCATACAATATTTCCGTAGGTGGAAAATGACTTACAAAATTTGAAGAAAATTCCGACATTAATCTATATTTAGCAAATCACCCCCATCCTTACCCACTTTCTTCTCCAACATTAGGTTATCAGTATGAAAGAAGGTGAATAAATTAATAAAATCAATAATCAAATATACATATAACAAATACAATGAAAAAAGATTTCTTGGCATCTCTACTTCCAAAAACCACTTTCGGCTAATTTTAATACATATACAGTTTTACATTCTAAAACACAATTCAACAATTAATGTCATTAAAAATCACATGATAACAGAAATGGAGTTATTAGAGATAAGCAATAATAGTTTGTACATCACTTGATTTAGTAGTTCAATAGTTCAATAGTCTTACATGCACTTTTTTTGTAACAAGGCCACAGGTTTATTGTTCATTTATTACTGTCAATTGCATGTGATTCCATCTTCACGTTGTTGAATACTGATTCGCTGCTATTCTTTCAAGGCTAACCTGGGCCCTCCTTCACATATTAGCTTCCTCAAGCAGAACAATTGTAGCAATTTCCAGTAACTTTCTGTACCAGAATGTGTTCGATGTAGTCAGCATACCACAATTGTGTTTCGCATGCTTTCATAACAATGTCACAAGTTTATTGTTCACAACAGAATCTTCATATGCCTTCTAGCACACTGTAGAATGTGAATAAGCTGAGTTCTCTTGAAAATAATCTGGATATTCCTTCGCTGTATTAGTTCACACAAAAAATGTAGCATTTTTCAGTATCTTCCTTATACCAGAAATTCCACAACGTAGTTGAGCATATCTTGCCATCTTATATTAACAGAGTGGAGTGTATCCTTACACTTACACACAGGGTAGAGACTTCTTGAATCTACCATGGTCATGACGATTTATAAATCAATAAACCAGGAACCAGGAAGAAACTTTAAAAGTATCTCAATCCCGAAAATTCTAGAAATCCTAGAAAGCCTGCTTCTTCCATGTAAAAATATAATCAGCTAACAAACGCTTGGTTTTCCAGTTTATCCTATCTAACTCCACTCTTTCTTACATTCAAGACTCAACTTAGAGTTTCCTACAACAGTATTTATTAGCCGGATACACACATACAGCATAATAAATACATGATAATTTATGAACGTGCCCACTTGAAACAATGTTGTGTTTAGCATACTACATACAAGCATCACAATTCACAATTGTTGAAGTAATAGTCCATTCACATAAAATACAAGTCTAATATGTCAATAGCAAATTGCTTGAAAATTAATATTTGTAAGTCTATTCTTTTTCAATCAATCAGTTTACAAACCATTATGCAAACAGCCTCCAATCATAACCAGACTTCGGCCACACCAAATTCAATGATTAGAAATTAGAATCATTTCAGTACATTGGCCGATCTCAATCTTTGTAAATCTTAACTATTGGATAATAAAAACTACCATCCACATAAGATCGGTTTAGATTATATCAAAAAGCCCTAACACATTCTCTTCAAAGGTTGTTATTTTAACTCTGGTACTTACAAAACACACCGTACCCGAAGGTCATGTCATGCTGACATTAAACAAGAAATATAATATTTAATTTTTAAAAATAGGAACTAACAAGTGTGCTAAGTCACATTATTATTAATATTACCATCACCATCATCATCATCATCATCATCATCATCATCATCAGACTGGGTAATTTTGAGTCACTAACATTAAGCAGAAAATGTTTATTTGTTGTTTATGCATGTAATTCTTTATTCTCATGAACATTCAGACCGTAAACGTAAGGAAATGTTAATGGGTTTCAAATCATCAGGGAAAGAGATGTATTATTTTCTTCTCTATCATTTATATTTAAATTTACTCTCTGTTAATCAGTCTCGTCTCACTCACTCGTTGTCTCCTCTCTTTCTTATCTAATTCCATTGAGCTATGTGATTTTACAAATAGTATGCAATGTACTTTATTAACGTACAGTACAAATGTATGCTTCGGTGTTACTATATGCTTGCTTAAATAGTATATAATGTATTTTATTAATGAAAAGCAAGTATTTATGTTTCGACATTAAAATATGATTGTATAATTAGTAATCAATGCACATTATTAATGTACAAGAAATAGATTTGCTTTGAAATTAATTTTACATGCAAAACCCATCCACATATGATAACTTATATTTCGAAAATAATTATTTAATAATTATAATTGTCTGGTTGAATTCGCAGACAGTATATCATAACAGGCTAAATTTCTTTTATCGCTCACTTGGTAGCGAAACAATCAAAAAGAGGTCTGGCTGAATAGACAGTCAGATAGATAGATAGATAGATAGATAGATAGATAGATAGATAGATAGATAGATAGATAGATAGATAGATAGATAGATAAATAGATAGATAGATAGATAGATAGATAGATAGATAGATAGATAAATAGATAGATAGATAGATAGATAGATAGATAGATAGATAGATAGATAGATAGATAGATAGATAGATAGATAGATAGATAGATAGATAGATAGATAGATAGATAGATAGATAGAGAGATAGAGAGATAGACAGGCAGGCACACAGGAAGGTAGGCACACATACATACATACATACATACATACTTACATACAGATAGAGAGATAGACAGACAGATAGATAGATAGATAGGTAGGAAGAGAGATAGGCAGACAGACAGACATACAGACACACAGACAGACAGACAGACGGACAGACAGACAGACAGACAGATAGATAGATAGATAGATAGACAGACAGACAGAGAGAGGGGGGAGAGAGAGATTTCATATTACTAAATAGATTTATCCGTTTTGTTGTAATATCGTTTATTAACGACTTTCATTGTACTTACTGAATTCACACTCATGAAATTATAATTAAAAAGTAAACATAATATCAGGGACACAATAATAAATATACTTACCTTCCAGCGCTACTCGAATCTGTATCCATTTTTTAAAAAAATCTTTAATGACCTGACTCTTAATCTACGTGTACACATCATATACACCAGTGGTTTTCAACCGCCGGTCCACATAAATTTCATGTTAGTCCCGTTAAAATGTTATTTCCGCTAAACACATAGTGCGCCTGAAATTGTGGGTCATGAAAAGAGCACGTCGTAGATGAGATAAGGAAATCGAGATGTTTTGCGATTCAATTTAATGAATCAACTGATGTAAGTAATCATGCTATTCTACTTTGCTTTGTGAGGTATAGTGAAGATGAATATTTTAGGAAAGAATTTCTTCGTTGCCTTGACTTACCAGGACGGACCACTAGTTCAGAGATATTTAGTTCTCTTGAGTATTTTCAAACGCATGTCTTAGACGGGGACAAATGCATCGGAGGGTGTTCGGACGTTGCTACGAGCATGAATGGACATCGCTCAGGTGTAGTTGCAAAATTAAAGGACGTTGCTCATCCAGAATTTATGTCCACTCACTGTATGATCCACCGGGAGCACTTAACTACAAAAAAGCTTTCTACTGAATTAAACAATGTGATGAATGACGTGATGAAGATCATAAATGAAATTCGTAATCAAGCTATGAACTCCAGGCTATTCTCGACACTATGTGAGTATGGACTCACAACACCAACATCTCCATGCTGGTGGCTATCGAGAGGAAGGGATCTTTCACGCCTTGTCGAACTGAGGGAAGAGGTAGAGCAGTTTATGCGAGAACAAAACTTTGCCCTAGAAGAGCCTTTGTTAGATGACGAATGGATGGCTATACTTGCGTATTTAGCGGACATATTGAGCCTTCTCAACGAACTTAATATTTCTCTTCAGGGCTTTTGCACAAATATTTTTACATTGAGAAATAAGACGACGCGTTCAAAAGGAAGCTGGCTCTTTAGGATAATCGCGTACAAGAAGAATATATAGAAATGTTTCCACTTTTGCAAGAACATTTAAAAGCTGACGTCAACCTGAAAGTCATATTCAATATAATAAGTCAGTACGTAAGGATGTTATCTCAACTTCAATCACTTTTATCCTGAAAATGAGGATGTTCGTAAAGGTAATCTCTGTATTAATAATCACTTCATGGAAGATGTCAACTCATGCTCACAAAATCCTCGTGGGAAAAAAACTGATCGAGTTGTCACTCTGGAGTCCAAACATAAAATGCAATCATTTTCTCAATTTTGGATATCAATAGAAAAAGAATACCTTTCAGTTACAGAGCAATTAAATTGTTGGTCGTATTTTCGACTACATATTTGTGTGAGAAGACTTTTTCAGCCCTGTCTGTCATAAAAACTAAACAGAGAAACCGAATGGATGTCAATGTAGCGCTTCGTCTCTCAGAAACAATGTTGCAGCCATGGTTATAAAATATTCTAGCAAACATGCAGCAGCAGATTTCGCACCAACTTTATTTGAATTAAATATTGGATTATCAAAGTGCAAGACGTTCTATTATTAGCATTTTTGTTTACTGCTCTGTTTCTGGTTATTTTAAATAACTACAGAATTTTCATTTTGTAATATCAGATTTAAAATAAATACAACTAAATACTATATAAAATATTATAAATAATGGTTTTTATTTCTGCCTTAGCGGTCCACGAAATGTTTCTCATATTTTCAGAGGTCAACAGGTGTAAAAGGTTGAAAACACACTGATATACACACTTCATTACATCATTTATCAGTGACAATAATTTCTGAATTTTTTAAATAAAACAAAAGATACAAATGAAATTCAGTACCAAGGTCCAACAATTTGAAAGATAAATTCTTTCTATATTAAGATACAAATAATTCTCTCCTGAAAAACAAACATTATCACCCTTAGAAGTTCGTTTATCGAAATATTATAATAAAAATAAATATCGTTACAATCATAAATATAGATAATTGTTCTTTTTACTAATAATACCCACGTGATATGTTGTAACTTACATATTTCAAGAGAGTCGGTGGAAGTCGCTTTTATGATCTTTCTACCAGGTGTTATAATCGCTTTATAGTTGTACAGACCTTCATCAGTGGGCATATTACCAGTAAATGTACAAGAGAATGATTTATATTTTCCTCCTGCGCTAGTGAGAGTCGGCGAATTGTCAGTGAAAATTCTTGTTTCTGTATTCTGTAAAGAAAACAACAGGAATCATATTGAAAAACTTATTTTAACAACAGATTGTGGTCTTCGAATACTATATTTCTTTCCTGCTTTTAATATAATTTCCTACTTATCAGAATAGTAAATAAAATGTTATTTTTTAAAAATATGATATTAAATGTACTTGCAAAATCATGAAATGAAAAGCAACTATATCCTTTGTGCCTGTATATGTATTTGGATAAAATATATGTATATCTGTTGTGCATGAATACGATTGTGTATTTCTAGACTTAATTGTTATATAAAATATTAAATTGTGAAAGGGATCCGACCTTGGACACTGTTTATGCTGATAATTTTTAAGTTTCAAATTTGGAAGTGAACATTTCAGGTGGAGGATAGATTCAAAATTGCTGATGCAATCGAAAATATTTCCAACTCTATGAATAGTTTTTTTTCCTGACTAATAGTCTCACATGTGTTCATATCAAATTCATTCAATAGGGGATAACCTGGAGGTTTCTTTTTTTAAATTTGAAATCGAGTCAGGTCATAAACATGATCGTTAGCTTGTGGTAAGTTAACTGAATGATAAGGAAAGAATAGACTTTGAAAATGTTTTACATGTTTGTTATTGATTTATGATTTGAATTAGATAATGCTTTTTGTAATACAACCATTATTTCTATGTTCAGTAAATTTTATTATGATGTACATTATTCTTGTGAATTTTGATCATGCTATATTTCTTATGCTGTGTATGTACCGGGCAAACGAAATTGTTGCAGGATTTGTAAAATTAGAATGTTTGTAAGAGAGAAAGGAGTTTATGGATGAAATATGTGTCACCGCCATCCTTCACTTGCATAGATGTTATTAAAGTCCACATACAGAATACCAAGGATGGTTATTTGGCTCGAATGTTATTATGCATATAGGTTACATATTGCCGACGTGATTGCATGTGTGAATGCGAACAGATAAGGGTAAGTGTAGACAGTACAGACAGCGTGTAACAATGACCACAACCATAGTCTCAAAGCCATAGACAGGAAATTCAAATTTATTGACCTATGGATCTCCTCTCACACGTTGGTTAGTCAGCCATCCACAACTCACCCGTGGGGTAGGTAAAAAGAAAACAAAGAAAACAATGATGAAATAAAATAAAAGAAATATAAAACTAAACATTATGTGTGCAGAAATACTTCTACTAAATAAGCTAAGCATTATTCAAAACAAAATAATAGTCATTATTCGAAAGTTCTGGAGCCACTGCCCCTATATCACGTTCAATAGTTTAAAAAGAAAAGTCATTCGACTTGCAAGTTCTTTTCAATATAGTCACACCAACACTTTCAGACCAATTTTAGAATGGCACTTCTCTAATCAAACTTAGATTTAAATTCAAGTTTAAGTTTATCTTTAATTTGAGGTTTAATTCTTAATTAACATTCTAATCTTTAGTTTTTAGGTGCTCTGTGATTCTTTCCTCAATTAGTATTTTCTACTCACATAGTTATTGTCACTTTTTCCTCGTGCCGGAAGGTTGAAGATAGCGTCGACGTCTCAATATGTGGTTCGCTCCCTGGAATCGAAAGTACAGCCATCCCGCTGCTACTGTTTCATTCTCTCGTTACGTTTCTCATTAGGCCTGCTTCTCAATTCTTGTTACGTTTCTCATTACATCTCATCTCGTTATATTTCTCATTACTTCTCATCTCGTTACATTTCTCATTACTTCTCATCTCTTAATGGTCATCCTCGCCGTTATTCTGTGACACGCCTCCGTAGTCACTTATCGCCTATCTGTGATATATCCCATGCTCTGTTACACCACACTTCCACCAGTCTTCTTCTGCCTGGAGAGTAAATGATCACCCGCGGTCTTTGCACAGTCTCTTGAAAACCCAAGATGACTGTCCGTTTGTCTGGTTCATTTTGATCTGTAGACGGCTCTGACAGCGCACCCTAAAAACAGCTGGGTAGACATCTGGCACTCTATCACAGTATCCCAAAGTTCTCTTAACTGGTTGCCACTGGTTATTGTAGAGACCCTTGGTACAATGCAGGGAGAAACTTGACGGTCTATTTACCCCTCTACCAAGCACTGCATTCTTGGTGTTTCTCATTGTTTCTGTCTCTATCGTCCCCTTTGATACGAAAACGGGATATCAAAGTATGAAATAATTCATATTCCATACATTTTCTAGTATTCTAAAGATTGTGAAAAGGCGACCTGGCAGAGTGTAGTGGCACCTAGGATTTTCATACATTTCCTAGGCATTTTAAAGAATGCCAAAAGGCAACCTAGGCATTCTATAGAATGCCAAAAGGCGACCTGGCAGAGTGTAGTGGCGCATAGGACTGAGTCTTGGTGCGCCGTCACCACAGAGACTGCCACGTTGTGTGCTGGGTAAATATGGCAGAAAAGAGTGTAGTGCCCAGGCAAGAGTCATGACTTGCTAATATGTGAGAATGGTTCTACAAAGAAATATCTCAGGTGCGAGTCAATGCTGCTAAAAACTGTTTTTCTAACGGAAGCCACTTACGAAAAGTTAGTGAATGATGTAAAAAAGGCCAAAATGACTACTAAGAAGGAATCACAGGACTACTGGGTAATGAAATGCTATGATGGGATGGTGGTAGAGAACAAGAGCAAGTTGATTTATCCTGTTAAAGACGGCATCAATGCTATCTAGTTTTACGTCAGCGACTCAGAGTTATTTGATGTACTTCATGACGCTCATTTGGCCATTAGCCAAATTTCACCCAAGTACAAGAATATTAGTCGCCATGATATTGATCTGTATATTGACTTTTGTGAGCCATGCCAGAAAAGAACAAAAAGGTGTAAAAAAAAAAGGCCTTGTGATGAAGCCTATGGTTTTCTCTGAAATTAATTTCTGTTATCAGGTGGATCTAATCGATTTTCAGTCCCATCCTGACAGAGAATACAAGTTTGTAATGGTGTACCAAGATCATCTAACCAAGTTTGTGGTTTCAGGGCCTTGAGATCAAAGAAAGCGAAGAAGTAACTTACAAGCTGATTGACATATTTACGTTGCTTGGAGCACCATTCATTTTACAGTCTGACAACGGTAGGGAATATGCATACAAAGTTATGAGCGACCTGAAGGAGTACTGGCAACTTTGAAGATTGTCCACGGGAAGCCGTGCCACTCAAAAAGCCAAGGGAGTGTCGAATGAGCTAACCAAGATATAGAACATGTGCTGTGAGCTTGGATGCAAGATAACACTAACCGCTGGAGCGAGAGAATATGGTTCGTTCAACTTGTGAAAAACAGGGCCTTTCATTCTGGGATTCAGAGAACACCATATGAAGCTCTCTGGCTGTGAAGCTAAAGTGGTTCTCACAAACTCTTCCATACCTCTAGATGTCTTACAAGATGTACAGACAGAAGAAGAACTGGAGAAAATAATAGAAAGTGTAACCACACAGCTGGAAGAAACAGACCACCCGATGGAAGCGGTGGGGGCTATTGCACAAAATACGGATGAGAATGCAATCCACGATGAAGCAAACCAAAGTGGCGGTGAAGACATGGATAGTGAACAGCCTTCCATCTCTGTCACGTGTTGCGTCTGCTTAAAGGAAAGCAGTGGTGCCCATACATGCAAATATTGTGGCCAAAACATTCATACTATCTGTGGGCATGCTAGTAAAGATGATGGAGGTGAAAAAATTGAAAGGTTATGGGACTAACATAAATGCATTGTTTGCTTCAATATTCAGAATGCTGTCGAAGGTAAGTGTTACATGTCCAGTTTTTATTTAAAGACCCTGCTTAGGAATTTTACAGAACTTGAATTTAATTAGATAAATTAATTTCTCCTCTTTCCTTAAACAGACTGGTTGCTCAAATTATCTTTCGTTTCATATGAAAATGCGCCTTTGTAGTACAGACAAACAGATTCACGAACAGACAACTTGTGTACAATAGCCGGCTTGAAACTGTTAACACTCTATTAAATCTTTATGCATTCAAAATGTTACCTTTAGCTCAGTCGATCCCCCATCCAAACCACGATTAGGTCTATATGCATAAAAATTACTACGAAAGAGGTATTAACAATAAAAGAATTTAATAGTTAATATTTAACAATAACAATCAATTACAAAGACACAGCTTCAGATCTAAACTAAGGCAAGTTCAATCTGCTTGAAAGTTAATGCTCGAGAAAGTTATTTTTGCTAGCACATTCGATGGATTCAGAGTTCGGGTTAGTTACTTATCTTGTCTTAGTAGTCTTGATGAACACGTGGTCTAAGGTCAGTTCGATCCTTCCACGTATCAAGCGATGCTTGCACTGTACGATCTGTAGCTTCCAATAACTTGTCGTCTCTCGACTTGTTACACTAGGATTTCGTCATGGCAGAACACCATCAACAAAGGTGGTACAGAATTGTAACGTTGTCCGTCCAAGGTTGAATAAAGGAACACGCACCCAACGTAGAACGTATTATAAGGCAGAGAAGAACCCGTTCTGAAATAAGAGTGTAGTTTCTATGAGCGATTTGTGTTTACATTCGCAAACTCCGAAGCACGTGATGATAACAATGCGCATAGTTTAAATCTTCGACTATCGTGTCTTTTACAATATATTTATATTCATAAAAGATACAATATAATTCACATGTGTGTTATTTTTAACATTACATGAACGTATGAATTTCCAAACATTTACTTCATCAAAAATGGAATTCATACAAAGAGAACAAAAATATAATTCAAATTAAGCATGAGCGCTTTACAATTTAACATTGAAATTACATGCAAGAGAATCATTTGAATTACATAAAAATTTGCAACGTGCATAGACGTTCTGTGGCACAAGAGAATTAAGGTTTATACAAATTAAAGTCAAAAGGTTACAATTAATTTATACACAATGAAATCTTTAGGCTTTAGTCATTCTATGAAATCATGTATGCTCGGAGGAAAATTGTAATAATTCGCATAAAATACATGCATAAATTCATATACAAAAATACAAATAGTAAAATGCAATATCATTGTAAGAAGTAGACGTGTTACCTTCTTAAAGTAGAATTAGTGCACAAGATACGGGTTCCTATGTTCCTTTCCGACTCAGCAAGATGTTCAGCGACTAAGGTGCTCTAGAGCTGGTGTGTGTCGGCCGGTTTGCGTTATGAGTAAAGAATATTACCGCTTCAAGAGTATTTATTGTAGTGCATGAAATGCATCACATGACTAGATCACGAGGTATGTTTGTTGATCCGAACTTTCTCGACTGTTGTCTAAAGTTACATAACAAGGGATGAACTCACTGTTGTTTTTTCCTCATGCTGGTGCATGACGAGGGGGGTTCTTAAAAAGGAATTCAATTTGAATATGATATTCGAGTTTCGGATGTGGGTCAGAAGTTCGTGACACAGAATTCGGTCAGAAGTCTGTCACAGTAAGAGACAATAGAAATCGAATCTGGAAGTATAGGCAAAACTGAAAATGGACTCTGATAAGAAATTCCCTCCTGTATCTTTGGGGGACACTGTTCGAGTTCCTATCCCTGACGTAGACAAAGGGAGTGTTGACTCGCATAACTTGTTTGCAATTGTTATGAACGTGACAGAAAATTACATTACTTTTACTGACTTGGAACGGCACAAGGAATTTTGAAGCAGCCCTTTGCAAGATCTCAATTCACTGATTGTCCAAAGGGCTTACTCACAGTTGAAGACGTTCCTGACAACGAAATACCTATTTGATCTGCTGCTACCGCTCAATCCACAGGAAACGGCCAAGGATTTCTGAGGTGTATGTGCAAGACTAAGTGCGTCCTATATTTGATTTATTGTTGTCCGTGAAATCTTTTATTTCTTCTAATATGCACTGCTGTTCGTCACTTAGTTAATTATTTATTTAGTTAGTGTGGTCATCAAACTGATTTGTTAAATGAGTTTGTTGCTCTTCAAAATATTGTTAATTCTACAATATGTAGAAGCTAATTGTAAATAATTGATCGATTTGGATCCAGGAACCGTTGTTCACTGATAAAATCACCTGGATATTGTTTTCATGCATCCTTTTTCTATATTTTCTTACGGTTGGTTGACTTCCATAATAAGAGGCCATCACTTGTATATTTTCTTCTTTAATCCAATTCCTCCGAGGTTTATATAGTTCCAGTAGCCTATTTTCCACTAGAACACCATGAAACATAAGTGTCTAGTCACTCTAGTGCATGTCTTATTATTTTGGGCGATATATGATCCGAGTTAGAATCATTTTTTGCGCCTCCATCATAAATTAGATGGGTGAAAATTGCGAAAAGATCAAATGAAATGTTGATGATCTGCTAGTTATCAATAAATTTGCACAAAGAAATCAGTATGGTTGGCGAATGAAAGCTGAACAGGAAAGTTGATAATTGAAGTAATATAGATGTAAAGTAGCAATGTGATGTTAGTATTCAATTTACGTCAAGGGAAGGTTGACGTCACGAAGTTGGATGAGGTAATATCATGTGGATGTTACCCGTGTCAATTCACAACTTCACGTTACAGTTGTTGAATGAAGTATGGACTTTGCACAGGAAAAGTCATACAGTATAAAATCGAAACATAATTCGACCACTATTCTTCACACTGTTAACATTTCTTTGTGTGACTCTTTATCCAGCAAAAAAAAAATACATTTCACTTCTTTTGCACGACCTCACTTGTCGCCATCTTGTTCCATTTTATTATTCAGCCTATTTCCACGACTTTAGTTTGACTGTCACTTGTGAACCAAGGTCTCGGAATCTTACAAAGATCCAAGGTTTTACGGAGAATGAGGGCACTGCCGAGAAGTGTTGCATGTTAGTAGTGAAGCAAGTATGTGATTTCCAAGGAGTTTATGTATGTTTGCCTCTCTGGTCCATCTCCTCTGAGTTTTCGCTTGTTTTTCAGTAGTCCATTTTTCACTAGAACACCCTGAAACATCCGGAAATCAAATGTTTTCTCCATCATGAATGGGATGTGTGTTGGTGTAGTTTGGAGGGAGCCACTTTTACCTCCATCGATAGACCAGAGATGGGATTTGAAGCTGTCAACCAGCAATAAACATGGCTCATTAGATGATGATGATGATGATGGTGGTGGTGGTGGTGGTTGTTCTTATTAAAATGTATTTAATATAATTACTACTTTTAAAATTTCAGCAATGATTATTGAATATAAACACATTTTAGCATGCCCTCTTGATATTTATTTTAACTTACCGATAGAACGCTGTAAATCTCACACTTGTATCTTCCTAATGATGAATAAACTTTTGTGATGTTACATTCAGTCGATACGCCCCAAGGCGCAGAATCTCTTCTAATAAATTTCGCAAGACAACTGCCTTCCGCAATAACTGAAAGAGCAATGCAAATGGATACAGAAATAGAATGTGTTCGCGTGATTCTTTTAAAATAATTTTCGAAAATGTCCAAGATCAAGAAAGAAATTATCTAGATAGAATAACATTCATCATAAAGATGATAGAGGAAGACATAGAAGACAAGAAACAAATTATAGCTTTGAATAACTTGACTCTGGAAAGCACGAGGGTAACAATAGAACGATCGCATGATAGGAGTTTCCAATTCGAAAAAGATCTTGAGAAAATTATAGAAATAGAATGTCAGTTAGAGACTTAGAATGGATGCGGGTTGAAATCGAAACAAAGTCTAAATTCGCTGTGAAAGATGATGTTAGATCGAGTCCCACTTATGGTAACTTATATAAACAGCACACGCACGCGCAAAGACGCGTTAGTCACGTGAACGATCAGAAGGATAAAAGAAAAAAAAAGATGTCAAATAAGACGTAAAGGGTGAACAAACACAATTTAGTCCCGAATGCAAACACAACCATAAGGATATGACATGTTTTGATTGCAATCAGCCAGGCCATTTCGATAGGTCCTGCCACTCGCGCAAACAACAGGAAGTTCATGCCGTGAACATCAAAACCTGCTAGCGTTGAAATCGAAGGACGGGAATTCACCGCATTATCTGATACAGAAAGCGAAATGGGAAAACACTTAGATGAAACTATTCAAGTTAGTTTTGCTCACCAGTGTACAGAAACATTATTGCTAGTTAATGCACCATCGAAATCTCATTTTGTAACAGGAATAGCAAGGGACGCCGTTGTTAAAGACTGAACACACGACGTAAATCTGGGGTGCACATATGTACTGCCGTGTACATATGACACGCTGATTGATTGATAGTCACACGTTTTATATCATCATGGTGTGAAACTTCTAACAGACTAGATGTAGTCACATGGGTAGTGGCTCAGTAACTGATTTTACTGACGAGATTGTTAGTATAAGAGATAGTCATGAGAGTGTATCGACTACGGAGACGGAGGACGATATCTCTATATTACCGATAGCCGATGTCAAGATGAATGAAAGTTCGAGTCATGTTGCAATTTTAGAACACACAATTATTGTGCCATGTGAGGTTTCTACCGCTAATAAAATGATAGCTAAACAGAAGTATTTGATACAGATGACAGCATAGGTAGCGATACAAAGATAACGTGCCTATGACAAATTCATTTAGTTCAAGTGACATGACAGTTGACAGAACTGAGACAGAATTCTTTCCCAATCATGATAGGGGAGTAGATAAATGTACACAGACAAGATCTATTATATCAAGTGTAAAGATGCTACAAACGGTCAAGGACAATGTGTGTATGTTGGAATTTGTACAATGCTAATGTCAGAGATGGAACATACGAGTCCATAGCAAGGAAGGTTGATGACTGTATTGTCTACATGTAGCACACTTAACGAACCTAGTGACATAGAAGCCACGGTACACGGACTACTTTTATTGAATCATCTGTCGATATAAAGGAATGTCACGAGAATGTACCAAAAACAGTAGGAAGGGAGGAGGTGATATGCGTGACAGATTATGCAGGTGTGACCAATGAGTGTAAAGACAAAGTGTTCCATTTATTTATATGTTCCACGATTCACTTGGAAGCACAGGAGAAATTTTCTCTTCCACAGTACGTGACTTGAGAGTGTAGTCGAGATGTGACAGAAGACGCGGTACAAATAAGTGATGGAACCAGTTTATCAGTTAATGAAAACAGGAGTGACAGACTGACTACGCCTGAATACATGAAATTCAAAGCGACCACAGTTGTTTATTATCTCCAAAGACAGGTGACATGTCAGAACTGTACTGATAACAGACACAGAGTATTATGGTACAGAAAACAATATAAGACTAGCCTATAACACAATGACATTATTCAATGACAGAAACTAAAAGAATTCCTACCATAAACTTTGGTGAATTAACTGAACCAAATAAAGCAGACAAATTTGGTTTAGTAAGATGTATGGTCCATGGGAGACAATCTATAATTCTTGGAGACGAAGTGACAACTTTAGAGTTTAAACTAGATGAACCATTGTTTGACGTATTAGTGACAACCGAAAGTAAGTTTGATCACATAGTGACTAGAGAATATACAAGCAAAGAGCTAGAGAGGTCTAGAGTCACAGAGGAGATACAGACGTATGTTGTCATGGAAAGAGACAAACTGACAGACATAACTACAGCCGAAAACCTAGTTGTGAATGGGTTAAGACAGAGAGGAACAGGTCTTACTACTTGAGGATATATTATATCTTGCTAGTGGTAGAAAGATGATGCATTTTAAATCTGTATGCAGAGTAAATAAAAGACTTAAACCGCTAGCTTTGAAACCAGGTTCGAAATGGCATTCTAAAAACGCTAGTGAGGTCAATGAGTTTAAAATCCAAACTTAAAGCTAGTGATGCAGGACAGTTTAGAAGGGATGGAAACTAGTTATTTCTTTAAGACATTGAAGAAAATAATTATAAATGATGTTTAACACCCTTTAACTTCAATGAACCACCATAGGAATGGGGAGAGTGTAACAGGATAAAACTGAAACACATTGAGATTTGATACAAGTTCCGAATTGGCTTTTATGAACAACAGCTTGTGAGAGAGAGAGAGAGAGAGAGAGAGAGAGAGAGAGAGAGAGAGAGAGAGAGAGAGAGAGAGAGAGGATGGAAATATATTGTTAAACCCTCAAATGAATTGCATTGACAGATGTACAGGGGAGAGTGATAATCTTTCAGTATTTTTTGGAATAAGATGGGAAAGTGCATGTAGGCGCAACCTTTAAGTGTTAGGAAAGCTAGACTCAAAAGCAAACATTCAAATATAAGTCAGGATATGAGTACTGATAGAAACATCTATGCTGTTCGAGGTACTGTTGACAGAGGGAGACCTGAGTACATGCAATTTTGCAAGAGGGCACATAACTGTTGTCTGTCTAAACCTTTTTTCAGATTATCTTCATAGTAGTTATTTACTTTGATAAATTGAAATTATTTTAAATTACTTTTAGAGACTATCATTTGTAAATAATAAATGTCTCTGTTTTCAAGTAATTAATTATCTTACATTGATTGGGTTATAATCAGATAAGAAATGAATCTTTAGGTCAAAGAATTATCGCGAGGAATAGTTCATGAATTGTGCATGATCGCTGATTGTGAGGACCTAATTCAAATTACAATTTCATGATTATACGTTGTACAATTTCAAAAGTGAATTGAAAACTGTTACCTGCATAATTTGTAGTTGAACACTGTTTATGGAAGTGTGTATCTAAATTTGGGGGTGCGGATATATATATTAAACAATTTATGTATTTTTTAATATTGTTCCTTGTATTAATGGCATATTTATTGAGAGGACTTCCATTAAAGGATTAAGCTTAGGCTGATGAAACCACTTGTTTATGTGTTCAGGGGAATATAGGGTAAGTCAGAGGTGAAAAACAGGTTGAAAACCAACACTAGCTGCCCAAATATAGTCATTTGTGATCCGTGCAATGACAGCGCTGTAACGGAGTCTAGGCAAATTATACTTGACCTCCTAACCCGCATTCTGTGAATTCATTATATTTAGTTTGTGGATACAGTCCTTTTCATAAAAATGACATAATCGATATGCTCCGATGTGCACACTGCATTCAGAGAGAGGAGAGACTGGCTCCATTTATGTAATATTCTAAACAATACAATGGCCGATTGTAGGTCATACCCATGCATGACACATGACTAATAGATTCCCACCACAAATTCTTATGCTTCTTTATATAACACATACTGCCGCAAAATCTGTATTCACGAGGGAGACGGACTTGAAGACGCTTGTCTAGTCATTAGCGATATTCCATGAATCACCAGAAGGCCTGCTGCTACAAACGGTATTTTTATACTGGCAAGTTAGCACATCGATTTCTTAAAATATTGCTTTGTATTTCATTAAGATTTCATTGTGTGAATTTGTATATCTATTATTGCAGAATTTGTATTTTATTGCATTTCTCCAAACAGGTGGTTTGATGACAGTGTGGCTAACTAAAATATTTACACTTCTAAAATTAATTGTTGAATTGAGAAACATTAATTTTATTAAACTAAATTAATTGAATTGTAACTATATAGTGACTCTTTTTTGCAATCCAACAAAAATTGGACATTAGCATAGATAAAACCGAAATCACTTAATCTCTGAATATCTTGTTATTGTTAATTTTGTATTAAATCTTTTAATTGTTTTACAATTACTGTAGTTGACTAATCCATGTGTGAAAGACCAAATAGGAACTGGGTGGGGGCTGAGATTCGAGAATGAGAAGATTGCGTGCATAATTTTTTATAATTGTTTAACGTTTCCTAGTTCGTGCTTTGATTACACAAGTTGTATGTCATTAAGTTTGTGGGCTTAAACTATGAGCGTAAAACTTATTAGACTGAAGGGTGAATTTGAGCAGCCGGTCTGTTGTCAGAATAGGTGAGGAGTGGAATTTAATTAACTAAATCATAATTCTGAAACAGGGTCTTTAAATAAATACCAGCATAATGTAACAAGTGGGTTTCTTGTCACGGGATGTGATATGAAAAATGTAAATTTCTATACCTAGGGACAAAATTATATCTCTTAGACAAATATAGAGAAACGGATTGCACAAAGGAAACTTAGTGGTTCCAGGTCATTAGAGCAAAAGACTTGTACTTTTTTCTTGGCTTTTCATCATTGTGTATTTGTGCATGTATTCTTTGCAGGTGAATAATGAACATTTGATATGTTTACATGTTGTAATACATTTTAGTTGTAGCTATATGTACGCATGTTAATGATTTATTTAGTAATTTGTTAACTGAGTAGATCATTGTGTAAAAAGTCAATGTGTTGCACCACAGAAGTAGAGGAAGTTAACTGGTAGCAATAGGTTTCAAAAGTAGGTAATACCGTAGGTTTAATTGTTAACCTAGTATTACAGTTTGGAAAGTGATTTCTTTGCTGAACGAAGTATGCAGAGAGCACTAAGGAAAGTTTATTTAGAACAGGCAGTCTAAGTAAACTGTAAAATTTACACCGAAAAGATTTTTGAGAGTCTGCAGAAAAAAGGGTCGTTGCTAGGGCATAAAGATGAGGAACTGACTAAGTATGTCCAAGCCGAGTTTAAGGGAAGATTAGCCCTAGAGTAAGAGAGAGAGAGAGAGAGAGAGAGAGAGAGAGAGAGAGAGAGAGAGAGAGAGAGAGAGAGAGAGAGAGAGGAACATGGAGCCGAATGAAAAGCGAAGGGAGTTGGGGCTGAGAAAGAAAAAGAGTTAAAACGCATTGAGGCAAAACAAAGAGAACTTGATCATGCGCTACTGATGAAGTGGATGCAATTAGCAGAGGTCCCACAGACGTAAAACAGAATTTGGGATGAGATAGTAAAGGACATAGTGCTCAGTCCTTACAAGTAAGAGTTTTTTTCTAGCGGAGCATTGTACATCCTCACTAGATGAAATTAGCCGTACTGCTGATCGTTTTGATGAAGCCCGATCGTGATACTCACACACACACATGAACCACAAACAATGTTTGAATGAACAGCCACTGCAGAGAGAAAAGAAGGGTAAGGATAAGAAGAATAACAGAGGGAATGGTAGGAGTAAAAGTTGCAATAGGGCAGCTAGGCGAGAAACCGAACCCGATTCTGACACACACAAAGACAAGAAGAAACTTGCATGCTAGAATTGTGGTGACAGTGGCCATTTTTCAAGAAATTGTCCAGACCAAAAGCCAGCAAAAGTCTATGCCATAGCCACTCATGAATCCGATACAGCTAAGTCAAACCGTACACCAGCACAAGCTATCGGCTGGAAAGCATTGTCTTTACTTGACATAGGTTGAGAGTTGGATGCCATCATAAACGCATCTCTCATTAACCGTGATGACTATACGGGGGAGACAATTCCAGTTATCTTTGCTAACAGAAAGAGAGAAGTATTAACAGTCACATAGATTCTGATAATCTCTGACTTCGTTGAAGGAACAGTCAGAGTGGCAGTGATAAAACATTCCCTGCATGACATGATCCTAGGGTGTAAGTACGTACTACCGTGCAGGAAACCTAATGCACCCAATGACTCATTGGTCAATGCAGTGACCAGGTCCAAGAGAGTAAGGCTGAAGCCACGCCCATGTCCACCATGCCAGCCTTAGATAAGATTACCACTAGCGAGATATGGTTACTGCAGTCAAAGAGCGAAATGTTCAACAAGCTACAAATAGAAGTTGTACCTGTCAGTGAATACAAGGTAGATGATCCAAACCTGAAAGTGTGCATTATTAAGAAGAGAGACATATCGTACCACTATTCAAGGGTAGGAGATGAATTTCGGAAACAATTAGTTGTCCCACAAGCCAAGCGTAGTGACGTGGTGTGATTGGGTCATGAAGGACTCATGAGTGCACATATGGGAGTTCAGAAAACGACCACACATATCTAACTGTGTGCCTGTTGGGGGACAAGTGTGCACCACTACATGGGCAAATGGATGACCAGCTAAGTGCAGAGGGTCTGATAACCTAAACTATATAGTGACTCCTTTTAGCAATCCAGCACAAATCGGACAGTAGCATAGATAAGACCGAAATCACTTAAACTCTGAATATCTTGTTATTGTAAATTTTGTATTAAATCTTTTAAATGTTTTACAATTACTGTAGTTGACTAATTCATGTGTGAAAGACCAAAGGGACTGGGTGGGAGCTGAGAGTCAATAATGAGAAGATTGCTTGCATAATTAGTTGTAACTGTTTAATGTTTCACAGTTCGTGTTTTGATTACACAAGTTGCCTGTCATTAAGTTTGTTGATTTAAACAATGAGCATAAACCTTAATTAGAATGAAGGGTGAATTTAAGCAGGCAGTCTGTTGTCAGAATAGGTGAGGAGTGGAATTTAATTAACTAAATCATAATTCTGAAACAAGGTCTTTAAATAAATATCAGCATAGTGTAAGAAGTGCTAAGCTGTTATCTGACCTCCATTTTCAGTCATATACTGCCTGAATGAATTGGGCTTGCTAGATGCGCTGACAGAAAGATATAGTGTGCTCACATACCAGGGGTGAAGCTGCATCCACCTTATGGCCATTTCTAAAATACACATAGTGGTAATATACTTGGTTTTTCTAGATTGTATTTTTTCTTGTGAAAACTGATATACCATTTATTTTGTATTATAAATGTGTGTAGAATATTATTGTGATTTTAATGCTGTTAAAGTTAATATAATGTCCTTACAGAAGCTAAGTGGTGTTAGTGATAATTCACTTGTAAAATGGTGGAATCACCACATGTATGTAGTCATGTTTCCATTGATTAATTGTTATCACAGAACAGCTAATGAGTTAACATGAGTTGCATGGATCACTAGCTAAATTATATTATAATTGTGACTATATTATAATGAAGGAAATATATCTTGTAAAGATTTTATAAGTTTGAAACTTTCATGTAATTTAAACTATGAATTATCTAAAGCTAATTAATGGGATTGTAAAGAGTTATTATTGCTGCCACCACAAAGCCCATTGAATTGTAATTGCCACATGATACTGTAGTATGAAGGTTATTCATTACAGCCGGTCTTGAGCTCAGAAGCCAATCTTCAAGCTACTAGCTGAAAGACAGTGTACCCACCTAGGAACCCTTAGTCATGAGACAGGAGCCTGACAGCAAACTGACGACCTATGACCTTTGATGCCCAAGTCGTATAGAACTGCGGGAGGCCACTGGAAGGATCAACATGCGATGTCAATGCTGCATCGAATGACCATTGACAATGCGCTGTGTTTAACTGTTGAATAACTCAATACTGACTCAATAAGGACAAATTCTGACTTGTGTGATTAATCAATTTATTCATTGGGCTGCACAGTAACACTCTATACTGTTGTCGTAATTTGAACTTGTTCATATTTCTTTCTTCTAATTTAATTTTATTATTATTAAATTTATTATTTCACCTGTTGTTACATAATTGTAGCATGACCGGATCTGATTAGGGGGGGGGGGTTGAGCCGTAATAAAAGGATAGAGAATCACAAATATTAATCTATAAATGAGGGGAGATAACATTATTCAATCAGAGCAAGTCAACTAACTTATCTGGCTAAGTCTCATGAATAACTGGCCGATATTGTGGCTTTTGGAAGATAAGCTAGGCAGTCCAGCTGTCGCTAATGTTAGGAATTATCCAATAAACCAATATTGATAAACCTAAATTTGGACAGGGTCATTAAATGTAGACAGGACATGTGTGAAACGGAATGAATGTCAAGTAAAAATTTAAATAAATGCACCCCCTTAACAGCTAATTTACATTATATAGTGCAAAATGTAGATGTCAAGGTGAAGTGGGGGGTAATCAAAAATTCATATTTTAAAGGTAATTTTACCTCCCTTTGTCACTTCTTGATGTGTTTGCTCTTTTGTTATCATCATTTGGAGTGAATTAGTGTCCAATACATGCACTGTCAGTGAGTATGAGTACTTGCATGTTTACTCTGTACTTTTAGCATTTCAGTTAAATGCATTTGCATATTTATTTATATTAAGGTTAGCTATGAATGAATCTAGTCACAGAAATGTTATTCCCCAACAATCACAAAAAAACCTTTCTGTTATTCTAATGATTTAATTATAACTACTCTGAATACAGACTCTCCCTTTCTTTCTCTCTATCTCTCTCACAACATATAACACTAAATACTAAAGGTGAGAAATATATCCAAAATGATTTTTTTATTCTTAACAAAAAATTTACGGAAAAAGGAAATATAGTTAAAATCAGACGGGTCTCAGCCTTATAAATATAACCAGAAATGAAAGAGAAGATACGATAGTAAAATCAGCCAACTGAGGAAATAATTATAATACTATTATCCATCGAACATTTAGTAGCAGGTATATATGTTAAACAAAATAGACTAATCTAACTCGCCAAAGATATATCCTATCACACAGACAAGACCATCAACAAAATTCAAACTGACTTTAAAGTTAGACGGGTAGATCCAAACAGATTTCCCAATATTAGACTTGAAAGTTGAATAAATAATATACAAAATTACTAGATGAGAGACAATAATGCAAAAGTAGCATCCAAAAGCAACACCAAACTGAAGACAAGAAAACATTTTTTTTTTGTAAAAGAGAGTTAGTTGTATAATTTATTGTCAAAATGTTTCCTCCATCTCCAAGGCATAGAGTATAATTAATGTCAAAAGTAAGTGACTTTAAAGTGAGTGACTCCTCAGTATAGAGACTGTCCTGATACAATGGCAGATCTGGTCTAGATATTAATTTCCATCCATCTCTCTCTCTCTCTCTCCCTCTCTCTCTCTCTCTCTCTCTCTCTCTCTCTCTGATATGCACGGTCATCCAACTGCTATTTTAATGGGTTGACATGTCTACACTACTTATTTTTACACATTTTGAATTGCATCATTCCATAATAATATCTGGAATTGCTGGGAAATGTAAATATCTTCCAGAATCAGTATCTATGTATCTATATGTGTTCAGCCTGAACAGAGTCATTGATGCCATATTAAGAGAATATTTATTAACACTTAATCCATAATTACACTGCACTAAATAATTTACTGCATTCTGTGGTATATTATACATTTTTATTGTATAGCAAAATATGTTATAAGTTAAGAGAGCATTTACTTTCTGATTAGTGATCTGTACATTTTTTTAAATCTCTTCTAATTTCTCAAAGAGTATTGTGTTGTAATACTCTGTTATTCATTTGTATTATTTTTAATTACCGCATCTGTTTATGTATTTTTTAAATGAAATTATGTAACAGTTTCCTTGTATTAATGTGTCTACAAATTCAATTATTGTCTCTGCTGTATCACTATATATTTATGTGATTTATCTCTTGTTTAAAAGAATTGTACAAATATTCTACAAAATCTTAGCTCATAAAACATTTCCACATACTTTGTGCTACATAATTTTATTTTGTCAGTCACTGGGTGGCGTTTGAGTCCATGCATCCTTCTTCTATATCTGTGGGTTTGACCCTAAAAGTAATGGGCCATTGTTTGTTTTTCCTTTCTAGTTGTCACAGTCTGATTAAAATGTCTTGACTGTTTGACCCACTTGTTTATTTTTCAAATATCGAGATTTGAAATTCCTTTGTTTGGAGCTCTCTCGCGATATTCATATCGAGAAACTTCCAACAAAGAGGTCAGGACATTATGTAACTTTAGGCCCATTGTCTAGGTTCTAGAACCAACTACATGCCACGCAATCCGTCACGTGATATGCTCTATGCTTTCTTATAAATATGAGAGAAACGCACCTGTCTTGTACTCCGAGATACAAGAAGCTACAAGAAGCTACGTCAGCTAGAACCGTCGCTTACTCGCGAGTCGTATAGGAACGGACAGACCGGCACGATAGATGAGATAACACTTCAACTTCTCATAAGGTATCACTTTTATTTGATTGTATTCTGTATATTTAAACTATGTATGTATTTGTGCTATGTTGTGCTATATATTGCTATATAACTTGAGCACGGTTCGTTGAAATGACTGAAAACCTATAAGTTATGGAATATAAATCATTGTAACTCTTTCCATTGTAACTTTAATTTATATTGATTTTAAATTCACTAGAGCCAGGAGTGCCTGCACTTGATATGAATTTCTCATGTAATTCAAATTATTGCGTGTAATTTTAATTGTAAATTGTGAAGCGCTTTGCTTGATTTGAATTATCCCTTTGTATGAATTCTAATTTTAACGTTGTAAATATTTGATAATTCATACGTCATGCACTGTTAAATGTAACATGCGTGAGAAGATTATATTTTCTAATCTAAATTGTAAACGATGCGTCAGTCGAATTTCTAATTCGTGCATTTGAACTAATCGTGCTTAAGTAGCAAAACGTGCTAGCAGACAATTATGGAACACACTTCGTTTCCATAGGTTGGTTCCTTGTCTTCACTTTGAACTTGGACATCCCTGTCCTTGTCTTCATCTTGAACTCGGACATCTTTGTCTTCTTCATGGTTCCTGTACCAGCTGGTTTTGAACTCTGTTGAGAGAGTTCAACTATTCCAAAAAGTCCACCACCATTGTAAAGCAGCGTCAACGTGTAGGCGTATGCTTGTCTATTCTCAAGTACACTAGTGGGTGAAACTAAAGGACAGTTTTCCCTTGTATGCCACGTGCATTTCCGCTGGTGCAACTACAGTGAGGTAGACTGGGTTCGGACTGGAACAAAGGACCAGACGACATAAAGACACAAAGCTGAGTACCACTCAGATGACTAAAACTCATAAGATACAATTGGACACTCTTTCTCAAAAGAACAGTAAAAGCACATACGTGCCGAGTTAAGAAATAGACTTTGCGCTCGTATTTGATTATTGTTAAATTGTTAAACTTTATTAAATCTTATTTTTAATTGTTAAACCTCTTCGTAGTTCATTATTATGCATAATAGACCTAATGATTTTCATGGATTGGATGGGGGCGATTGAGCTGAATGACGTAACGAATGCATATTAATTTAGAGGAATTTAACGACTCCAACCCAGCTAACGTACGCAATTTATCAGTTTGTAAATCTGTTGTCTGCACTACAAGGCACATTTTTAAGTTAGTCAAATGATAAGTTGAGCAACCAGTCTGTATAGGATAGAGAGAAGGATTTAATTTAATCTATTATCTTTAAAGTCCTTAATTATCCTAGGCAGGGTCTATAAAGAAATACTGGAAACGTAACACTAGTTGCAAATTTTTCGCTAGAATTCCAGTAACTCATTTCCTTTGCTAGAACACGTGAAACATAATTGACTTGTGCCTGTCTTGGTAATAGAGACCTTATTAACCCCGGAGGAATCTGATCTGGTATTAATAAAATTTTGGTTTCTCAATCATTTATGAAATGGGTACGGGTTTAGTTTGAAGTAAGCTACTTTTCCCTTTATCAAAAATCCATATATGGGATTTGAAGCTGTATGCCAAAGGTGTGGTCAACATTGATCAATAGTTTAACGTTCTGAATAATTTTTATCCTCCCTAATCACTGGACTAACGAGACAGTTATTATATAAATTATTAATATTAGAATAATTATAATAATTATTCATATTAATAATAGAAGAAGTAGTAATAGTAGTAGTAGTAGTAGTGTTACAATTCTTCTTTATATTATGTTAAGTGTACAAGTCTTAAAATGAATGGGATTTTTAAAGAATATACTATATATTCCTTACTCACACATATTTATCTATTAGTTGTCTGTCTGTCTGTCTGTCACAAACTACGTCGACTGTTAAACCGAGCTGAAGTTAGAGATGCAAGGGGTGAAGTCTATTTTTGGCCTGCTCCGGTGCACCTCCAAAAAAAGCCTGTATGACATATGCCAGTACTACGTCGTGTCAGATTGTTACATAGACACACATGACATACACCATTGATGTTTGGGTGGGGCCCAGTTTTATTATGTCATGCCAAGGAACATTTTATTGGTGGTGTGTGTTGTGAGTGAGTATCATGAATGTGAATAAATAGACGAACAGACGAACGATACAAAACAATACTAATACAAATTTTTTCGTCCCTCTCAAAAACTATGAATAACAAAAGAGTTGAAAAATGGTTAAATCAGGTTATTTATTTCCTGATTTAAAAGGGGCACTACTCTTTTGCACAGTGATTAATCATACATTCAACTTTCCAATGTCATACACTCTGTGGGAAATAAGAGGGGATGAAAATGATGAAATTCAAAATATAAAATAAAGTTTAATTACACAATTCTTATTCGGCAAATGGGGCCGCTTTAACAATAGTTCACATATAAAATAAGCATTAATTAATTAAAGTTCATATTTCATAAATTATATAATGGTATTCATGTTCTTTGGAGTCCTAGAGTTAAGTATGTGCGCGTTAGCCATGCTAATTATTACTCACTATTAATGTCAGAGTTCCAAGGAGATGACGTAAGCTCACACGCCACTTACAAGGGGCACTTCAAAGCGAAGACACGACGCAATTGCGGCGTCGCATTACAGGTGAAGATTCTGCAGAATCTAGGCACCACTTTCCGATTATCACTGTGGACAAATCTGATATTTAGCTGACTGTTGTCAGCCTCGATAATTGTCGTTGTTTCTTGGTTGTCATGGAAACGGACACCCCAACAACGTTTAGCATTATCGGATGAAGTCATCCAGTGGGATGTGTCGTCGCATCCTATTGAGTGTAGAAATCCGGATATCTGTAAGACTATCTCGATGCTAGCCCCTCAACTGCGGTATAGGCTGTCAAACAAACTCAGACAGGGGGGAGAAAATGATTGGTCCCTCGTGTCGTTAACTGCATACAACCAGCGTCGCATACATTGGTTTTTCTTGACAGTGAACTGCCCACTTTGCCAAAAATTATACTGAAGTACTTTTGCCTCGTTACTCAATATATGGCATCAGGCGGATGGAAAATGAATGGAAAGAGATTTTTGCAGCTTTCCTTTATGAAATCTCTGTACATGAGATAATTCATACGTGAAGTTAGACTGGCTTCAGACGAATCGACGTTTTCCTTTTGCCTCTTATATAGCTTCACTGAAGGTTTCCAAAAACTTACAGAAGCCATGCCTTGTGACTCGATTTGCCCTTCGATAATTTAGTTCTGATTGTGCTGCACGTTTTCTGTGGTCATTTTTAATGCGCACTGGCTTTTTCTCTCGTAAACAACATGTGACCAGCCATGCATAATTTCCCTAATTGTTCAATATACATATCATTCACAAAATAAGATATATAATCAATATGATATAATAACACACACTGTGTCATGAAAGTCTGTCTAACTAAAGAGATCTAAGGTGACCGTTACTGGAAGTTACATGATACATATGAAAAATAACAAAACTCGGGTTACTTCAGCTAGTTTTGTTAGCAGTTATTTTTAAAATGAAATAAAATATAATTTCTGTTCCTCATTTCCTGTGACATTGTCTATCTATCTATCTATCTATCTATCTATCTATCTATCTATCTATCTATCTATCTATCTATCTATCTATCTATCTATCTATCTATCTATCTATCTATCTATCTATCTCTCTCTCTCTCTCTCTATCTATCTATCTATCTATCTATCTATCTATCTATCTGTTACGTTTCCAGTATTTCTTTATAGACCCTGCCTAGGATTTTAAGGATTTTAAAATGATTAGATATATTTAATTCCTTCTCCCCATCCTATACAGACTGGTTGCTCAAATTATCATTCGACTAGGTTCAAAAATGTGTCTTTGTAGTGAAGTTGAGAGATTTACGAACTGACAACTTGCGTACAAAAGCTGGCTTGGAGTCGTTAAATTCCTCTTAATTAATATGCATTCATTACGTCATTCAGCTCAATCAGCCCCCATCCAAACCACGTATTAAGTTAGGTCTATTATGCATAAAAATTTACTACGAAGAGGTTTAACAATTAAAAATAAGATTTAATAAGATTTTACAATTAACAAGATAATCAAATACGAGCGCGAAGTCTAATTCTACTCGTGACAATTAAACTAGTGCCTATCTAATGTCAACGTTAACTGTTCTGAGTTTATGAGAAATTGCCTCAATAGTTCTTTGTGACTTTTGATCAGTTAGCTTTACTTAGCTTCGTTCACGACGCCTCATGGTTTCCAAAACCGGTCCAAACCAGTTAACCTCACTTCAATCATCGCCAGCCAACGCACATAGCATATGTAGAAACTGTCTCTCAGTTATCATGCCGGACAACAATGTGAGTGTAGACAAAGGGATGTGAAGACCTGCACGTCGACACTCATCCCCAATAATGATGGTCGGAATAAGAGGTAGCAGAAGCTAGACCAAGAACTGAAATCGGAGTAGAGGATCCGAAACTCGGAACTAGGAGTTCAGAACTGGGAATTCGAAACCCGACCTGAAGACAAAGAATGTTTCCATGATTGTTCTGCATTTTGGGTTCGCCAACCTAAGCACGTTTTCACATTTAAATGTACTGAGTTAGAACTTCGACTAGTGCGTCGTTTACAATTTATATTTGAAGATATAAATGATTTCACGTATGTTATATTTAACAGTACATGGTGTACGAATTACCAAATATTTACAACATTAAAATTTAGAATTCATACAAAGGAACAATTCAAATCAAGCAAAGTGTTTCACAATTTAACATTAAAATTACACGCAATAATTCGAATTACAAAGGAAATTCATGTCGTGCACAGACGCTCCTGGCACTAGTGAATTCAAGGTTATATAAATTAAAGTTACAATGAAAAAGAGTTACAATGATTTATATACAATATCTTATAGGTTTTGTCATTTACAAGCAAACACGTGCTTAGGCTAAAAGTAGCAACAAATAGCACAAAATTACATACATTGGTTCAAAATGCAAAATACAATTAATAAAAGCAATACGTTTGCAAGAAGTGGATGTGTTACCTTCAAAGCAAAATAGCGGCGGGTTTCCTCTATCGACTCAACGAATATGCAGCGGACAGGTAGATGGAACGTACTGTTGCCGAGTCTGGATTGGAGTGAAGAATTCGGCACGCGATACTGTATTTATCAAAATGCATAGAACGCGTCACGTGACGGATCATGTGGTATGTAGTCGGTTCGAGAAGCTGGACACTGGCCTAAAGTTACATAACATCCTGACCTCTTTGCTAGAAGCTTTTTGATACTGATGTATCATGGCAGAGCTTTAACAAAGGAGTTTTCAAAATTTGAATAGCAAGTGGGTTAAGTAGTCGTGACACAGATTTTATCAGACTCGTAACACTATCTATCTATCTATCTGTATATCTATCTATCTACCTGTGGAAGGGTGGATGTACGTGTGTACAGAGTGTGTGCGTAGCGCTTGTTTGCCGGGCAGCAAAGTAGGTCATCGGCCGCTAGTTTGAACCGCGCGGCGCGGTCTGCTATATAGTAATGTGTATGGCTGTGCCAGTGTGTCTATGTTTAACCGTCTTTAATATATTATTCATTTATCAAGTAAAGTTAATGTTTAGATATGTTAATAGTTAGTGGAATGTAGTTTATATTTATATAGCTTTGTAAGTTAGTTTATATTGTTTTCTTAGTGTATTTTATTATTTATGTATGTGTACATGGTTTTCCCTTGGCACATGAATATAGTTAATTATTTTATTTTATAATTTATTTTGTGAATTATATGGTAAGGAAGTATTGTATTTAGAGAGTATTTAATGTAGTATTTTTTGATAGTTAAAGTATTATATAACTCTAGGTAGTTTAGGAGAAATTTAGGTTAGAACGAAAGTAGGTTAGCACAGATGTACCCGATTAGCATTAGTTTTAGTACAGTTCCAGAATTGCTTAGTGGAGTCTCCTTTGCCGCCCGGACTTTTTAGATAATATGGTGTGTGAGAGAGTGTGCGAGCACAAATTTTCATCATTTCAAACATCTGGCTCATTTCAATATCCTTTTCAGAGAGAGTGCATGAGGCAGACATCCACGCTCCGCGCTGCAGAGTTCCAGGCATCAACAAGCGCACGAACACACGCGAGAGGACGGCACACGCGCACAAGCATGGCCGCCCAAGCCTAGCACTTTTACACGCTTGACCAGCTGACCCAATCATCTCGGGCTTTGCGCCTGACGCTCTGGCGGGGTCTATGGTATGGAGTTGCGCAACAGTGATGGCGCGCAGCTCGCCTATAAACACCAGGCAAAGAACAAGAACGGTGTGTGAGCTCATTGGGCCGCACCTTAAAACAGACCAGGGAGGAGAAGAAGAAAAAAAAGAAAAAAAAAAGAAGGGAAAGAAGAGGACACACAGAGGGGTAAGCCCTCACAAACATGCCACACACACCCCCACCACGAACACCGGTCTCTTTCCAAGCCATGTACACAATTACATACACACCCACTCCCCCACCACCTTTTCCAGTATTTAGCCAATCGCACAAAAAGGACCTGGCAAAAGAACTAAACATACACATAACCAAAGACCACACCCTAGAAATTAACACAACAGGAAAAATAGTAATCACAACACCAAACAAACAAATTGCGCTAAGACTTGCAAACATACAACAAATAAAAAACACTAAAGTACACACCACACTACACCAACCATCCAACCAACACATACTAATAGCACTCATCCCACACGCCAAACCACCAGGCCCACTAGACCCATAACACATAGAGGAAACCACTCTAAAGGGGATAACAAGGGCGCTGGAAACACACAATCCAGCACTCACAATCACAAACATTTACAGAATCAGAAATACAACCCTATTTGCCATACACATCACATCAACCACTACACCAAACACACTCGTATACAAACAACAATACGAGTTTCAAAGCACTACACTAATACTATGCAGTAACTGTCTGCAACTCGGCCACAAACGCCAAGAGTGTACGGAAGAAACAAGCTGTCCTTACTGCCCCAACCCGCATCATCACACAGACTGCAACAAGAAGACTGCTAGAAAACCGTGCACTAGGTGCCACTCACCAGGGCACAACTCATTAAGCTTACATTGCCCACAAATCACGTCCCATTACTACAATATACTAAAACAACAAGCAGATAAAAAACTACAAACGCCAAAAACACATCCCCCTGGAAACAAAACATTTCACCACCACCCACCCCCTTAGTAAAAGGAAACCACCACCAACACTAACCCCCCTCACCCCCCAACACACTACCAAGGGAAGCCCAAACACAACCATCACCACCAACAACAACACACCTAAACGTCCGCAACACACACACGAGAAGGAAGAAAAAACGAACCAAGACACACCCCCTGCCCGCCCCACTCAAAGACAGAGCACCGCCAAGCACCCCACCACCCCCCGCCACTCACACCCCTACGACGACCCCCCCTCCCACACAACAAAATAAAAAAATAGGCACGAAACACGCAAAGCCAACCACCCTACTCAACAGAACACCCCCATCCAATCTCAAACCACTAGGCCACCCCCTACACCCCACAAACTGCACAAAAATTATCAGAAATAAACACACAAACAACAAACCAAACAGCGAAGCAACAAACACCTCAACACACTACACAGAACAAACACAACACACCACACCACATCCCAACACTTAACCCAAAATTCAGGCACAACAACACAAACAACAAAAAAGAACCAATACTTCTTGACCCATGCTGTAGAAACCACCCTTACTCGCATAAATGCAAACAAAAGAGACCCCCCCTCACACACCCCAACAATTAACCTGCAATTCCAACATAACACCACAACTAACAACAAAAAAGAACCAATCCTCCTTCACCCATGCTGTAGACACCACCCTTACACACACATATGCAAACAATTCACCCCCACTATTAACCCACAATTTGACCAAAACACCACAAATAACAACAAAAACAACAACCAAAAAGAACCAATACTACTAGACCAATACTTTAGACACCCCCCTAACCTGCGTAAATACAAACAAGACAGACACCCTCCCTCCCCCCAAACAAACAACCGAGCAGACCGACAACTGGAAAACAACGCACGGAAAACACTACCCCCCACCCCACCCAACCCCCCCAACGCAAGACACTCAAACTGTAAACGACAACTACCACCCTCCCACACCCACATACACCCAGTATACAAATACCAAATAATACCGTGGCAATGGCTACAAACACAAGCCAAACCCACACCTCAAATACAAGTAGGCAGCAAATAAAAATAATATCATGGAACTGCAACAGCATACAAAACAAAATACCACTACTACACTGCATAATAAAGGAACATAAACCAGACATAATATGCCTCCAAGAAACCAATACACCCGACACCAAACAAATAAAAATACAACAATACAACACAGTACAAACGGGAGCCACAATAAAAAACAAGCGGACGAGTGGGGGACTAGCGTGGACTAGCGTGCCTAATTAAAGACAACATAAACTACATCAAGGTAGAAAATACCACCTCTCACCTAACAATAGCACTCACAAGTAACACAAAAAAACAACTACACATAACAAATGCATACTTCCGGCCAGACTCACTCAGAAAAAACAAAAGCCAGAAAAAATAACACTCTATCAGCAGCAAATAATTATAGGGGACTTAAATGCGCTACACCCCTGCTGGTCCAAGGGAAGCAACAACCGACAAGGACAAATACTACTAGACTGGCTGACGGAAACCAACCTAACCTATGCAGCCCCCCCCAACCGACCAGACGTCAAAACACCCTCGACATTGCACTGATGACCCCCCACCTTGCACTAAACACCACCATCACAGTAGACGACGACAACTACACCAGCGACCACCACCCTATCATCTTGGAACTTGACACCCAACTTCAATACGACACAGACACCGACACGCAAAAAACCCCGACATGGACGCTATCAAAGGGCAATTGGGAAACATTCAAACTCAACTTAGAATTAACAACAGACGAGAAATTAACACATGAAGACGTAAACGCATGGGTCTCAAACATAACAAACGTAATCACCCAAGCAGCCAATCTAGCTTTCCCAACCAACAAAGCACAAGCCCCCCCCCCCGCCCCCTCACACCATGGTGGAACCAAAAATTAGAAAAAATGAAACAAAGAAAAAACGCACTAAGGAAATTCAGACATCAACCCAATAACATAAACCTCAAAAACACATACCACATAATAAACAAAAACTTCATAACACAAATCAAACTAGCCAAACAAAAAGCCTGGCAAAAAACGTGTAACAGCCTAACCAGAAATAATACAACAAAACAAATATGGAGCACAATAAAACACATGACGGGAAAGGGCAAGACAAAAAACACCATCCCCTCCATTTTTATAGACCCACAAACAAAAACATACGCCACATCAAGAGAAGAAAAAGCAGAAGCACTCGCAGACTCATTCCAAGCAAACACAAACAACACAAACCCACAAAAGAGTGAGCACATCAGGAAAATCGCAAAACAACTCTCAACAGCGGAAAAAGGCAAACTAATCGAACACAAACAGCTTCAAGATTTGAACGCACCCATCACAGAGGCAGAAGTCAAACACACAATAAAGACCAAAAAGAACACAGCACCAGGCCAAGATAGAATACCATACCAATTCCTCAGACAACTACCAGACAACATAATATACAACATGACAAAATTATTCAACAAAATATGGCAAACAGGCGAAATTCCGAACCACTGGAAACAAGCAATCATAATACCCATACCCAAACCCGACAAAGACAATGCCCACCCAAGCTCCTACAGACCAATATCCCTACTACCTACACTAGCAAAAACACTAGAAACAATAGTGAACAAGAGACTAACACACTACCTAGAAACAAATTCCCTCCTATCACCAGTACAACACAGATTCAGACCGAAACGCTCCACCATAGACGCAACAGACTAACGGACAACATAATAGACTACAGGGCAATTACTCAATAGCCATATTCATAGACATTTCCAAAGCTTTCGATACAGTATGGCACCAAACAATACTGCTCAAAGCACTACAACTAGAAATAGGGGGAAACATATACAATTACATTAAAAACTTCTGCACGTACCGCACATTCAAAGTACAGATAAGAAAAACATTTTCCACCACAAGAGAAACAACACATGGCACCCCCCAGGGGAGCGCGCTTAGCCCAACCCTCTTCAACATAGCCACCTACAACCTAAACACAATCACGGCACAAACCAACACACAGCTAACGCAATTCGCTGACGACTCATCAATATACAGAGCACATAGAGACCACTGGAGACTGATAGACAACATGCAACTAACTCTAAAAGCTCTAGAAGACTGGACGGACAAGTGGGGACTGGAATTGGCACCCGACAAAACAACAGCCATAGACTTCTCAACCCGCAAAAAGAAAACGTACCCAACACTACATCTAAAGCAAACAAAAATAAAATACGCAAAAACGCACAAATTCTTAGGTATCACATTCGACGAAAACATCAGATTTGACAAACATATACAAAACACACTAACCAAAATCAACAAAACACTTAACATTTTAAAAATGACGAAGGGGAAAGAATGGGGTGCAGAAACCCAAACACTTCTAACGTTCACAAGAGCGCTAATCTACTCCATCATAGATTACGGCAGCGCTACATACACAGCCACGGACAACCCCAAAATAAAATCGCTGGAAGTGGCACAAAACAGGGCCCTAAGAATTTGCACGTACGCACTACGAAACACCAAAACCGCGGACCTATATCACCAAACAGGACACCTAACGCTAAGAGAAAGAAGAGACAAACAAATACTAAGACAATGGGCCAACAGAACATTGCACGGAAAAAACCTCCCCACAAACTTACACCTACTAAACAAAAGTTGGGACAAAAGAGGCTACAAAGGACAGAAAACAAAGAGAAATAACCCTAACAAATGGATGGAAAACAAAAAATCCCCTTACCAACTAACCAAAAGACTGATAGAAAAACACAAACTAGACAAAATCAAAACCGAAAAACCAAACACAAAACCCCGACCCCCTTGGACAATCACCCCCCCCCCCCCCGAGATAGACCTAAAACTACTTAAACACCCCAAAAAAATAGCAATCCTCCAATAGCCAAACAAAAAGCACTCGAACACATAAACAAAAACTACCCCAACCACCACCACATATACACGGATGGTTCAAAAAACAAAATAGGAACAGGGGCAGCAGCACACACTCACATGGGCACGTATACATATAAATTAGACGAAAAACACTCAATACTGACAGCAGAACTCATAGCGATCAATCAAGCACTAACATTAGCAACCAACTCCACAAACAAGCAAACGCAGCTCCTAATATTAACCGACTCACTAACATCGCTACAAAATATAGCAAACCCCTTCCAGACAACAAGAACAAACATAACAAATCAAATAATAAAACAGATACAAACACTAGAGGGTAAAGGAATAAAAACAACACTACTCTGGATCCCCAGCCACACCAACATTACTGGAAATGAAACAGCAGACAAGGGAGCTAAATACGGAAGCAAACAAGGCAAACAACTACACACACCAATACACACATCAGAAATACACACACAAATAAAAAACACATACAAACGAAAGACCCCCCCCCCACTCCCCCCCCCCAAACTCACAAACAAAAACCATAACAGAGCGATATACAGATTGAGGTACAATAACACAAGATATACACACAAAATTAACAACGAAACAAAAACATGCACACACTGCATAACGGACAACACAATCGAACATTTCCTACTCCAATGCAACAAATACACGGAAGAAAGGAAATTCCTCAAATACACAACAGACCTATTAAACCTACCATTCACCACCCAAGCACTCCTATACCCCAAAGAACACAATCAAAGCCACGTTCACCTGGCACTTATCACATTTCTACTAGAAACACACACACTGCACTTACTTAAAAAAAATAAATAAATAAAAAAAATATATATAAAAAAAAACAAAAAAACAAACAAAAAACACCCATCTAACACGCACAAACACTAATCTCAAACTCGCTGGCACAAAATGCAAGCGGCATGCAAATACACACACACAAGGTGACTCCGAATAAAGCCTAAGAGGAAAAAAAAACAACAAAAAAACCCACACAATCACACGGCCAGACAGGAAGATAGAACACAACGCAAACACCACTCTCCACCCTTCCTGAATACAAGAGATAGGAGGAAGGCCCCACAGGGATCTTCCAAGGACCAAAAACATCGGCAAGATGAAAAGTTCTAATGCAATCCCTGTGGGAGCACTGTTAGCCGTACTACTACTACTACTACTAAGTGTGCGAGCAGAGTTCGTCTTGAGTCATCTTGGTGCGTTCGTCTTTAGTCATCTTTGGTCAAGAGAGGAGCGTGGTTGACGGTGTGTCGCCGAAATAAAGATCATGAAAATGTAAACACGTGTTGCGTGTTCTGCCTCTCCTGCTGTGGTTGCCGTATCTTCCCATTGCATCTTCATCATTTCATCATCACCTCGCACCCTGGGGTGACCCATAACAACTTAACACCTCACCCCATCACATATCTATCTATTTATCTATCTATTTGTGACACAATGCCACCCTATTTATTAGTTATGATTATTATTTTTATTGATCATCCACAACTAATTACAAGTGATGAGAAACTTTGTGTTATTAAATTCTCCAGAAGACATTACTCGTCTCTCTCACTTGGTGGATATGCAGTTGCTGTAAACGTTTTCTCTCTTTCAAAGAGAGAAAAACACTCACTGTCACAATATTTCTATGGGATGGAATACATCTTGCCAAAGGAGAAGATAAATCCATCGGTAATCTGTATTTAGCGAGCCTCCATCCACCTACTATCTCTCCAACAAATGGTTATCAAAATGTGTAAGAAGATCAATAAATATAACAATAAAATTTATTAAATCAACAATCAAATATACAACATATGAAATTAATCAAAAAGGTGTTGACATTTACATCACATCAGAACAATGATCGATTAACCTTTGACAATCGTTCAGTTTATCTTGGCATAGATATATTCATTCAAATAAATGAAAGATTGCACCTATTGCTGGCCTTTGTTCATTATTTCAAGGTTTGCAACAAGTCACAATATTTCTTATTTAGACGATAGTCCATTGTAGCTCTGCCTGGCATGTTAGACATATGTTCCAGTGTGTGACGGCAATGCCACTTAGTTAATGGATATTACTCTAATTTATAATTAATTATCCAAAACTAATTACAATTGATGAAAATCTTAATTTATTTTATTAATGATCCTCCAAAAGACACCACTTGTGGATATGTGGTTATTGTAAATGTTTCTCTCTTCCACAACATTAAAGATGAATGTTCATCGTCACATAATCTCTCCATAGGTAGAAAACATCTTAATAAAGGTGAAGACAAATCCGACTTTAATCTATAATTAGCAAGCCCCCATCTACCCACTTTCTTCTCCAACATAAGATAATCAATATGTGTTAAGGTCAATACATTTATTAAATCAACATTATACAAATTGGAATTCATATAAAAGAAATCAGTTACAATTCAAATATGCATGTGCGCTTTACAAATTACAATAAATTATACGCAAAATGAATTTGAATTATTACAAGAATTTCACAACGTGCACAGACATTCTGCGACACAAAATCTGTTAGTTGTTTTATAGATAAAAAGGTTCAAATTTACAAATCAATTTATATATGATGTAACACCCTGACTTAGCCACACTCCTATCAAGCCACGTGTTTGGAGGAATATCAACAATATATTTTCCTGCACAGAACACATACATAAATTCACACAAGGATAGCTTAAAATACAAACACAATTAATATTCTAAGAAATAGATGTGTTACCGGTTTTATATGTAGCATGACCAGCGGGTTTTCTGCCTTTCTCTCTCACGATCAGTGCCAATACATTGATTGATGGAAGATGAGTGAGGAGACAGTGATGGACCCTATCCGTTGTAGGGTAGTGCGACCTTGACTGACTTCTAACGGGATTGTTAGCTCAAAGGACAGTGTGCCCACTATGAAACGGATATTGGCAGATCTCACCACTGCTTACATGACGTGAGTCATGACGCAACTTTAGAACACAAGATTATTATGTCATATGTCATGTGAAGCTTCCAAAGCTAATGAATTGAAATGCTTGCTGCGTTTCCAAATAGCAGATTAGAAAATTAAAATATTGGTTAAACCCGATTTTATCTTGACTCTGTCACAATAATTTATGAGGAGACTTCCGTTAAGCAACAAGGTTAGCTGATGCAACAAACTTGTTTATGCTAAAGAGGTATGTGGGACAGGTCAGGGGTGAATGGAAAGTTGTTGGATGGATATGAGATGCCCATATTTGGTTGCTTGTATTCCATGCTGTGATGTAGCATTGATCCACCAGCTGACCATGATTCATTCATATATTTGCCTGAATGAATCAAATTTGTCAGATGTGCCGGCATTTGTATGTGGTGCCCAATTGTCCAGGGGTAGAAAGAGATCGTGTCCACCATTTTGAATGTGCAAAAACTTCACATTGTAGTAAATATAATTGGCTTCTCTAGATAATATATTTTTATCACAGAAGCTAAGTGGCATTAGTGATTGTTACACTTGTAAACTACTTCATAAATATTAAAGTTAAGTTGATATATTCCATCAAGATACAGAACTGATAAATGACATGTATAAACTATTTGGGCAGTGAGATACAAACTCTGTTAATTGCGATTCGTAATTGTTCACTCATTTTATAAATTGAATTGTTATTAGATGTATTGTAATTTACCTGTTGTTACATAATTATTTGTAACTGACTGGAAGGATCAGCCGACTGGGAGTGAGCCATACCTAAAAGAATAAAGAATAATGAATCTTAAATTATAATTAAAAAGGGAAGACAACATTTTCAGCTGAGGCAAGTCAATTGATTTATCTAGCAAGGTGATGTGGGTAAATGCCTGAATACTTGGGTATTTTCGTGGTAGATAAGTCAAGCCTCCGGCTGTCACCATTGTTAGAATTATTCAATAAACCAATATTGATAACTGAGATCTAAAACAGGACAGAGTTGTTAAACCTAGACTGGACATGTGACATACATCAAAACCATTGGATAAATAAAAACTACTCAATAGGTTGGATTACATCAGCAAATATAGAATATTTGTGCCTCGAGAATTTACTTCAACTCAGACATTTCGAAAATACCATCATAATGATGTTGGGCACACCTTGAGAATGTAATCTTGAAAGTGTCTGATATGAAGTAAACACTGAGTTGAGAATATGCTAGAAAATTGCTGATGTAATACAAACCATCCAAACTGGGTCAGTATTTTTATTATCCAATGGTTAAGATTGTCACAGTCAAAGGGGAGTAATTAGGAATTTTTTTTACCTTCTTGCCTCCCTTTGACATCACATGATGTATTTTTTATAAAATTAATGCGCAGGAGTGGCTTGATACATGATGCATTGTATGTGTGTTTGTGTATGTGCATGTTTATTTTGAATTTTTAGCATTATTATGTTTATTTATTTATGTTAGGTGATAGTAATTAAATTAGCAATGGGTAGATAATATGTTTAAAACTCTAAATGTCCATTAAATAGAATTCTTAGAAGGACTATTTTAGTGAATGCACCTCATAGTGTGATTGCACCAAATAACAATAGGCAGCCATAGTTTCATGGGCTTGTTTTTCTGGAAGGTCATGGAAGTGTTGGTAAGAAGAAAGGATCCTGCTGATATTTTTCTTCAGTGTATGTACACGTGGGCTGTGTACAAGGTGCATCATAATTTCTAGCTATTTTTTCTATGCATGGGCCCCCTATGGGTTTTAGTATTAATTTTTCCATAATTTGAATTTGCCCAAGAGTGTCTTCAGTTTAGTGTACATTGTAATGTACAAAGGTAGAGTTGGTGACATTAATTCTAGCACATAAAATCAACATTCTTCATACACTCGTCTACATGACTACAAACTTTGTGTTCTTCAATGAAAGATCATTCTCACTCATCAGTGGAGGGACTGGTGCTTTGGTCTTCACCAGCCCTAGAGATTGGAAATTTTAATTGCAATTTCATCGTATGTCATTTGTGGTACTCACCTTGTTGATTCATGGATCCCATTCGTCAATGAGACCATGCCTGTGTACATCATAACATGCTATGTTAGCATATTGGCAGTTTTCTTTCCCATGAACAGATCTATTCTTCAGTGGCTGGGTCATTGGGTGTGTGTCTTGTGACTGTGTTCTCCTGTTGCCAGTGTGTGTGCGTTCTACCCCCATCCCTGTCCAGGGGGGAGATCTCTGCCATTTTAAAGTGTATTTGATTTTCCAGGACATCATATTCTTTTGTGGACAGTCTTTAGAGTGCCATCAAGTTTTTTTTTATTTTACAGTAACAGTAAGCAGCAATAGATAAATATAGTGCTGCATTCACTTAGATAGGTAGCTTAGTTTTAGTCTATCAATATAATAAACATTCTTTTGAACATTTGACTTTGGTCATATAGTAATTAATATTATTACCTGATATTTTGCATTTTCTTGAACATTGCATACACATTTTATAAACATTTTATAAACATTTCCTTGACTTTTTGTATAAGCATTTAACCTTGGTGATTTATTATTTGATTATAAGTTGAGATTATCACTCCGTTGCTAGTAGATATTTATCAGCCTTGGGTTTTTACCCATTATTCTGATTTCCATTTGTATTGATATTTGTGGGTCTTCACCCAGAAAAGGTGTAGCACTACTTTCATTAGCACATGAAAGCATTTTGCAGTTATCACTGCTTTTGCATTTGTTTGTATCAGGTTTTCTCTGACAGTGCCAATCATTTTATTTCACAGTTGTCATTGCGGTTTACACTGCTAGACATATTGCTAATTTGTTACTTTTTATTCTTATTTTATTTATCATTTTCCATTGCTCTTGTTCCCCATTCCATGAATGTTGTGAGTTAATGTTTCTGAATGAATGCCTAATGACCATATGAGAGTAGCCCATTTTTGTTAGAATAAATTATTCTTTAAGCTCTTTTTCAAGAGTTGGGCTTTTTCTCTCTCTGTTGTGGAAGTGTATTGGTGCAGTTGTTTGTTTGTTGGTTCCGTTCATCCATCACACTACATTCACACTGCTACTCACACATTCATGCTGACTTTCACATTTACCCTGCATGCAGAATAAAGATTTTTCCCCCACAAGAACATTTGTATCTATATGTGAGAATGATTATTTTACATTTTGGTCATTTGGTGTAATCACTACAAATAACAGCAGCTGAACTGACCCAAAAAAAACACACTTTGACCGAGAAGGAGAGAGAGGCCAGTGACAATCAGCATATTACTACCATCAGTATGACCGCCACAACATTTTTGGTGCCCTGACATTATTTAGGGTAAGATCTGTGTGTGTGAGTGTATCATTTCTTTTACTTGATTTCCTGTCATGATCATCATTGCATAGGTATTCTGATTTTTTTGCATTGTGATGTTTGAACTGTGGATTTTTCATGTGCCATTTTTGACATTGGTTGTGTGTGATATGGCCTTGATCTTCCCCAAGTACATGGTTGGGACATTTTGTACTTTTAGTTAGTCTTGTAGCGCATATTGTTAGGGTTGACTGATATTGCTGCTTGACTTGGACATGGCTGACAGGCTTAAGATCCAGATTGAACTTTGACCAGGGGATAGGAGTTGGGTCTTAGAGGGGAAGAGTGAATACAGTTAATGGAGAAGGAAGTGAGGTACAAAGAGTTAGAAGCAGAAAATAGATAGGAACTTCTAATGGAAAGGAAGATGGGTTAGTAGGGGAAGAACTGGAGCAGTTTGTAAAAGATGAAATAGCGTGGTTGTATGAGGACAAAGAGGAAAGGTGATTGGTCAAAAGATTAGGGGAACTAAAGAGAAAGCAAGAGTTGGAAAATAACAGAATAGAGTTAGAAGAAAGGGAAAAAGACAGACAGGTTGCCTTAGATATAGAGAGGATGAGGACAGAGTCTGCCTTATAGATAGGATGAAGGCAGAAGCATTTTAGGGGTAGAGAAGATGTGGGCAGAGACAGAGGAGATAAAGACAGAAGACGGAGAGGAACTAGAAGATAGGGATTATCTAGCTGAGTACATACAGTTTAGTTGGGACACAGGAAACAGGTGTGGGATGGAAGGAGAAAGATTAGAGCAGTATGTAGATGATGAAATGGTTTGGGTGGTATGAGGATAAGAAAAGGCTATCATTAAGAAATGTTAGAAGGGGAAACGACAGGAGTGAGACAGAGCTATGAGGAAATGGAGATATAAATAGCAATGGACATTGAGAGAATGAACATAGAAGATGCTAGGGTCACACAGTTGATAAAGGCGAGGATTAGAGACAGAGAGGAAGAAATAGAGGAGGGAAAGTGGTTAACCAACAAACTAGTGGGACTAAAGAAAAGGCTAAAAGAGATAAGAGATTGAAGGAAGTAGCCAAGGATGAGTTAGAGATAGGGAGAATAAGGGCAGAGACCAGGGACAAAGAAGCAGGGATAGAAAGATTTAGGTCAAGAGTTATGTATAGATATGGTGTTGAGGAACTACCGGGTCCAAAGATAGAACCAGCAGTGAGTGTGGTCGATGTAGAAATGGTGAGATGTGAGCCAGTAGTTGACCAGGTCACAGTGTTGTATATGGAGGAAACTACTGTCGTGATGATAGGGGAAGCTACTCGACCGAGTGCTGCAGACATAGCAGAGGAGTTGGGTGTTTCACAGGAATTAGATGACAAGATTAAATTCCTGGGGGGGACAAGATGTTGTGATTAGTGGGAATGGTGGTAAAGGAAATTGTCCACTACATTTCAAGTGTCCTTCTCCATTTAAGATTCCTATATCAGCAGTAGAGATGCCTGATTATGATATGCCTGTATTAGACATCCAGTTTGGATTTGATTTTGGTACAGAACCCCAGTGTGAATGGACATCCAAGGACATCACTAGACGAACTCCAGTTATGTGAATGGATTTACTAGTGTCGATGATTCTAAATGTGTGATGATATTAAATTCTAAAATAATTATCTCTCCACATTCAATTCCTCCTGCAATCATCCACTAGGTCCACGACAGGGTCTTTGTCTTTCTGCAGTCTGGGAGTGACTAAGTCAAGCCCTAGGGTACGTCACTAATTACGTCTCCACCCCAGGTGTTACTCATCCAAATATCCGGCTTTTAACTGAACTATTCCTGTCAGCCTCAAAGTCGTTATCAGGCCCTCACACTTATCTCCCCTATTAGATGACGGACTTACTATAAGAAATGTGTCTTTAGACAGTCTTTTGTATTACGTCATTTTTTACGAGCCCCCACGTCACCCTCTACACATTTGCCTTTGCCTCTATTATGTAACAAGAGTGAGTAAGTAAAGTTAACAAGAATTTATTAAAATAAAGAAGAAGAATAATAAATCAATTTCAATGAATAACAATTAGTTTACACTCAAGGCGGTATCAGAGATTCACAGATCTCTCAAAGAAACTTATTACTTTAGAAAAAAAGAATATTTTCTCCTCAATTTGTCTCCTTACAATTAATGAAACAAATTAGCCATTCTTAATTCAATAATCAGAAATGACAAATTGAGTAGTTAACAGTTCTAGATATTTAGTGATTAGAAAAATAAGATTTCATCCTTTCGCACTTTTCTTCAATCAACGCTTACAGAAATGTTCACAATTAAATATTCATAAGAGTATGAAGATAGGAAGAATAAAACAAGAATTTACACAATCACAGAACGTTACACGAGACAAACATTGGTTTTGATCACCTGGTAAATTTCGTGTTCCCGGCCAATTTGTGTAGCCACTTGTTACAGCTTACTGGAACAGTTCTGATCAATATCCAGGTCCTTAAAGTTCACGATCGTTCGAATTTACACATGCCCTGAATCACATCAACGGAATTCAGTCCTGAACTCAGAATAGCTCGCACTGTCAGTCCAAAGTGAAAACCGACGTAGATCCAAACATCAAACGAATCCTTGGTCCCGTGCCGTCACTCAGTCTTGTTCTCACGTCTCAAGTAGACAAGCGTTCTGATCAAGTCCTTCAACCAGAGTCTTCCGACCAGAGTCTTTCACCAGAATCTTTCACTCGGAGCCTCTCGACCAGAGTCCTTCAGCTGTAAAAATACAAGTGAATTTTCCTACGCATCAGTCTCGTGCAATAACTAATATAACCTGTAATTCTAACTCTTAGTTCTCATTTTAATTCTTTTCATATTTTACTTCCTCTCTTCGCTAAAGAAATGCAGTTACAGAAATCATTTAAGTTACAATATTAATAAATGAAAATCTATGTTTTGCAATAAGTAAAGACAAGTTTTTAACTATGTACAAAAATCTTAAATTTACCATCTCAGACAATCCTGTTACTCGTCTGCTGCTCTTAACCGTAGAAGGACATATACAGGATCCAGAATAGAATAGAATGCGCGTTCGGGCTCGAGACGGCCTATTTAAGCTAGTGTTGTTTCCTACCTGCTAATCTTAGCCTTGAGGCATAATCCGTCCCTTGTTTCGACTATTGTTCCATAGTCTCGCTTCAGTGACTATGCTCAAAGGCTGGGCTGTTAGTGCAACACGGGTGTCCCTTGGAAGCTGCCCAACCCTGAGCTATATGGCTTTTATCCCCTTTCGTGGTGCGTATCCGTTACGTAACGTAAGCGTCTTCCTCCTAAGTGTGTCTTCGAACACCTGACTGTTGTGACTGCATAGATGGTTTAGTTTGGCTTTGAGTCTCCGATTCTATTGTGAGACCAAAGTGTCCCCCATCTTGGAAGTTTTAGTCGTTATTGTCTGCCTGGTGATGTGAGAGTGATCATGTAACATGCCTACTCCCGTTGAGTGTTCCCCCCTCTCACACCCTGTTTGTGTCGGCCTCTCGCTAACCAACTTAAAACATGTTTTATTCCTTTGTTCCTGCTGGACTAAAGATGGTTGCTTAAACGGTTTATCTGATTTTCATGGCAAAAATTCGGTTATTTTTGTCATGAGAAAACATTAATTTGAAGAAAAGTAAAAAATACATTATTAATTTGATGTATGGTGGTTTTGCATTTTCTGCGTTACACCCAGTTTGTTCTTGATTTTGATTTTGGTGGTAGTGATACTGATAGTGACGACGTTTCTTATCCAGATTCTCCACTATGTTCTTTGATAACTAATCACTTGAGTGAGACTGCTAAGCCTTCTTTAGATGTCTCAGGACAATCAACTGTTCTGTTTTCCTCATTGGGGCAAGAATAGTGTCCATCTCTTTCTACTGTGGAAGCTTCATTAGCAGAACCATCAGTATTTTCAAATCTGATATGTATAGTACCTACCAATCTCGAAGTACAATCCAAAGTTTCAGAGTCCATTTCGTTTCTAGCGTCTCCTACTGACTATAAATCCGGTGCCCTGTTTGAACCACTGAGTACTACTCAGAGCTTTTCAGTTGTTCAGGCAAGCAAGCCATACATATCTGGTTGTCATGGCTATAATACATGTTGTCATGGCTACAATGCCACTGATAGCTATACTCCTGACATTTTCTACTCGCATGAATATCGTGAGGCAACTCAGTTGTCTACTGATGCGTTAGATGCATCACAGATTTTTTCCTCATACTGCTGCTAATTCTGAACCAGCAGTCTCATATCATGGTCATTCAGGAGTTCAGGCCCCATATGTTTTTGACAAAACATTTTGGTTTTGATTGGTTGATCGGCCACGGTGCACGAGGGGAGAGGATAGGTGTGCGAGAAAAGCTTTTGATGACATCACTTGGTCAGTGACAACAGCCATGGTCATAGAGAGAGATGGATTGACTAGCAGTTTCAATTTTATTTTCTTACTGCCAAGTTCAAACCTTGTAATGGCTATGGGAAACTGTAGTGATGTGCACGATGGCAGTGCTACATGTTTGCGATTGCCTGAGAAGATGGATGTGGGGATCAAGGCAGTTAGCATACCCACATACACTACTACATCATTTTTAACCATCAGGGTTTTGATGTTCAAATATAGATGTAAAGGTTGTCTATATTTCGTGTTGTGGACCCACATGTCGAGTGGAATAATTTTGCAATTTTTTTCATTGATAAGTTCACTTTGCAGTTAGTGTTTTGTGTTGAGGACGGCTTTTTTTCCTTAACACATATTTATCTTTTCTTGTTTGATTGAGACAGTTTTGAGTCACTGCATTTTGTCTCTGCTTAGTAAGGCTAGTACATGGCATGACGTTTTGTTTGCACACTTTTCAGCTATTTTATTTTAAACATTTTTCTAAAATAAATTTTTCTGATTTTTTTTGTTGACCTCCACCTTTCGGGTTCCGTGATTTTTTTAGGGGGAAGTGTCAAGGTAAAAGGGGAGTCATTAGGAAAATTTATATTTTTTATTTACCTTCTTGCCTCCCTTTGACATCATGTGATGTTTTTAAAAGATTAATGCATGGGAGTGGTGTGATATGTGATGCAGTGTATGTACGTTTCTGTATATTCATGTTTATTTCATATTTTAGCACTTTGATTTGTTTGTTTAGTGATTATTTAGTTTGGTGATAGTAATTACATTATCAATAAAAAGATAATATGTTTAAAACTCTAAATGTCCATTAAATAGATTTCTTAGAGGGATTATTTTAGCAAATGCACCTCGTAGTGTAATTGCACCAAATAATTAATTTTTATCCTTGATTATCTCCACTTGGCCACCTTGCAACGCAACAGATGTTAGCAAGTGTAATCTGCTAAATGACATCTTAATTACGTACATTGTCAGTGCTTTTGTTTCCATTTACTGTCTGCTTATTTTGTTTGCATTCACTGTCAGCAAGTTTACTAATTTAATGTTTCCAATATTTTCATAAAAATATAATTGATTAATTATTTAAGTTAGATGTTCGGTAATTATGTTCACAATATGTGTTTGATTTTTATTAACATTTCTTATTACAAATTTAATTAGGGATTATATTATTAGGAGTATTGCACACACGAGTAATGCACCTTCTTAGCATCGGTAAAGTAGGGATACACGCGGGAGTTTTATCTATGAGAGAATGAGAATTGATTGTGCATAAAAGGGCTAACAGGAGCTATTTTACTTGAGTGTGCGTCGTCTGGACTACAGAGAGGTGTGAGACCTCTCATTAGTGCCTACACTGAGTTTGGACAATCTTTCCATCTTCATTATGACCAAGGAAGAAAGCATCGAATATTCTCCACATACAGTATAGAGTTGGACGTGCGTTTTGCCACACTCAATTCGTTCATGGCAACCTATAAAGCTTGTCTGTATTACTCTACATTGGGTTCGAGACTTGGGCATTAGCTGACCATCAGGGAGATACTGAGGGGATCAGGATTGCGTCGAGATGAGAATATTCCACACCACTCATGTTTCAGAACTATCGCCATAGACAGCCCTCTGTGATAGAAGTTAGAACCGTCGCTGAAGACAGGTGTCTGTGAGCTCCATTTTTGTACTGTCGTCATAGACAGACATCCATGTTATTCATCAGAGAATTGGGTGTTCCAACGTTAAGCAACGTGGGACAAGTATTTGCAAGTGTGTACGTACTGCATTCTCAGTGAACTGTGTTTCATTGCCAAGCGTGTTATTTTCAGATGACAGAAACTGTAACTTTTTGTGTTCGCCAGCATGTCGGCAATTGTGACTATTTCGTTTTTTTTTTGTGCTGTGTATTCCTGCATCGACAATTCAGCATATTTCAAACACTAGTAAGTAGGAAAACTTTTCTTAGAGATGCATTACTAGGTAGGATAGTTAAAATATAAACATTACTATCATTGAACTATTTTTCACAAACATTTAATTTGACTTTGATAAATAATTATTTAATGGATAATTTTTGTGGTTATCACAGCAGTTCTAAATAAAATTAACATTCGTTGACTTTGGGGTTTTCACCCACTATTTTTAAGATAATTGTTCATAGGTTTAGATATTTTTCAGTGGTCATTACCGCTAGTTGTGCTTTGTAGTGGGGCTACGCCCAAAGTATTTTTGTGCCACTCGATTTTTGGCAGTAGTGAAAATGGTCATCACCATTTATTGTTTTATTATTTTAGTTTATTGTTTTTATTATTTTAGTTTATTCATCATTTGTTTTTCCATCGCTCATGTTTCCCGCCCCATGGATGCTGTGTGTGGATGTTGCCGAATGAATGACTAACACTAGGTGAAAGTTAAACCAGCTTTTCTTTTTAAAAAGTAAATTCTTTGTTAACTCTTTCTAAAGAGTTGGGCTTCCTTTCTCAGTTTTTTAAATGTGTGTTGGTGCGGTTGTTTGCTTTTTCGTTCCGTACATCCCTCACACGACATTCACACGCCTGCTCACACTCACGCTGGCTTTTCACATTTTACCCCACATCTCAGAATAAAGTTATCCTATCCCCCACAAGATTATTCGTGGTTTCTGAGTGTGAGAGTGGTTATCAACATCTGATCATTCAATGTGATCCCGGCAAATCGCGGCAACTGGGTCTGACCCCCCCCCTACCCACCGAAGAGGAGAGAGGGGCCAGCAACAAACCACAAATGACACACCATCATGGATTAGTAGCAAACAGGTACAACATATTTCTAAGTCCATTCTCTCTTTGTCAGTGAGCTAACCTACCATAAGCTAATGATTACCTCTATGACCAGACTCAAATTTCATCAAAATCAATGTGATTAGAATAGAGAATTTCTTCAACAAAGTAACTTTTGGTCCAAAACCACTGAATGAATTTGTTATGAAATGGTATGAGACTATCAGTCAGAAAATCTACTCATCCAGTTGGTAATGGCTTAGAATGCATCAGCAAATTCTAGCATATTTCTTACATGAGTTGTTTACTCCAACTCTGATACAACAAATACCACCATAATCAGTGTCCACTGTTTAGTCACTTTGACATTCAACAATTTATATAACAATTAACTTTAGAAATACGGGTAGGCAGATTTACTCAGCCAAACTATCTATATGTCTGTCTACATATCTATCTATCTGTCTGTATATATGTCTCTGTATCCATCCATCACTCTTCTTCCTTCAATCCATCCACCAACTCACCCGAACACCCCCCACCTCTCTCTTATTCTATCTATCAATCTGTCTATTTATCTATCTGTGGTGGAGTAAATTTGCTTATCATTATTTTAAAACTTAACTATTGTATTTATTGTTAAATTGTCAGAGTGACCCAACCTTGGACACTCCTTATGATTGTATTTTGTAAATGTCAGAGTTGGAGGTAATGAACCCGAGCTGAGAATATGCTGGGAATTGTTGATATAATGCAGATTAGTTCAACTGGATGAGTAGTTTTATGTATCCAATGGTTAAGATTTATGAGAATGAGGCCAGCTGTGGGCTGAGATCAAAATGTTTACCTGCTATAGAGAATTCTATTTTCTGATCACTTGAATAAGAAGTGGCAAGGAAGTCCAGACTTGAAAGGTGGCAGTTAGCTTAATGGTGAATGACTGGTTGAGAATGGACTTAGATATATTCCATGCATTTTTGCTGTTGATATGTTATGCTTGTGTTTTACATAGAGGTTAATAATAGTTCTGAGTAGACTATTATTTCAGCAGATGTTTGCACTTTGATGTTTCAGTGTCCTATGCTAACACTTGATTTTGTTTTGATTTAGTGTGTTTGTTCTGTAGTGAGCATGTATTGGGCTAATAAAGACAGCTGAAGGAAACTTTAAGTTGAGACTAATTTGTAAGACAGAATGGAGTTATAAAGCGATAAACTGGAACTTAGCATTGCTCACTTATTATATTTTTCAGGACAGGCAGCCTTTACTACTGTGTATGATTTGAATCTCCTGGTTTACAACCACGGTGAGGTGGGAAGACTTTACTATTGTGTGTAAGTGTAGGAATGGAATACACTTCTTTGGTTTAAGGCAGCAAGAAATGCTGAATACACAAGTAATTTCTGGTGCAGAGAAGTTACTGGAAATCACTACAATTTTTGCTGTGAAAGAGTTGACACTATGAAAGAAGTGCCCAGGTTAGCTCGAGCTAATAAGTAGAACAGTGCTTTCAACATGAGGAGAGAAACAAGTGGAAATTGATCTGAACTATAACTTGTGTCATTGTTGCAAAAAAGGCATAAAAGGCATATTGAGACTGCAACTAATTCAGGTTATGTAAAAGCTATTATCTCTTATCTCTATAACTCAGTTTTTCTATTCTTTGATAAGAACTATCCTGTGCTTTGTGTTGAATTATTGAATTAGATTTTAGTATATGGACTGATCAGTACAAAATTTATTAGAATGTGATTTAATTGAAATATTGATATCAAGTGTCAGCGAACAGGTTAATAAATTTATTGTTAAATTTATTGACCTTGTTATGCATATTGATAACCTTATGTTGGAGAAAAAAGTGGGTGGAGGGGGCTTGCTAAATATAGATTAAAGATGGATTTGTCTTCTACTTTAATAAGAAGTTTTCCACCTACAGAAATATTGGTGATGGTAAATGTTTGTCTTTAATGTTGTGAAGAAAGAAAACTTGTACACCACCTGCATATCCGCCAAGTGAGAGATACGAGTGGAGAATTATTACTAACATAAATTAAGATTTTCATCACTTGTTCTTAGTTTTGGATGCACACAATTAATTAATAAATATAATAACCATTAACTAGATGTAAAATAAAATAATTAATATTTAATTATCAATTAAATATTAATTAATTTATTAAATAATTAACAAATAAAGTTGTAAAAGAAATGTGTAATTAACAAATATCATAACCATTAACTAGATGGCTTTGGCGTCCCACATTACATCAGCAATTTCTAGCATATTCTCAACTCAAGTGTTTACTCCAACTCTGATACTTACAAAAATACCATCATGTTCGGATCACCTCGACAATTTAACAATTTAAATAACAATTAAGTTTAGAAATAGGGATAGGCAATTTTTTTCACATGCACTGTCCATATACAATGCATGGAATTTGATGTGATCAAGTGTGAAAGCATTAGTCAGAAAATCTACTCATCCAGTTGGAAGTGGTTTGGTTTGCATTATCAATTTCTAGCCTATCCTCCACCCGAGTTGTATACTTCCAACGTTGACACTTAAAATATCAGCAGAACCAGTACCCATGGTCGGGTCACTTTGATATTTAACAATTTATATAATAAGTTTAGAAATAGAGATAGGCAAAGACTGTAATGTGATTGTGAGAAGATAATTCATAAGTATTTTGTTTCGGTCATGCTGTTTTCTCAAATTGTACTATATGTCTTATATCCATCAAAGAACCGCTTGCACCCGTTCAATACTATTTTCTTTCTGAAACATATTTTTGTTTCAGAGATACATAATAATGCTTGTTGAAGGTGATCCAAATATGCAAAGTGTTCATGTCTCTAAACTGATACAGTTATGCTCATTGAAATAAGTCTGCTGATGCTTACAATAATTTTCAATTTAAATTGCAAAACTATAAATTTAGGTGCCTAATTTATGAAGAAATATTTGCGCGTGTTTTAGAAAAGACAAAATGTAGATCTATAATGTGGACATTAATCAACATTTAATAATAGAAACCCGTGGCCATTATCTTTATTTCTTAATTATACAGTTTCACTTCGGAAGAAATACAGTTTGTCTTTATCCTTAACTATGAATACCTTGAAAATAATTATCCGAACCTATAAATTTACTATATTATGATAATTTTAATCTTTGCGGTTAACTACGACATTAAAGTAATAAAATAATGCGATTCCATTCTAGGTTTCGCTAATGGTATAAAGAATTAATAATTGAAGTAACAATACACATCAACAGTGGAACTGAATTTCTTAAACTAAACATCGTCCCCAAGTGTAAATATCTGAAAACAACTATTATTTACTAAAGAAAGTACACATTCTAATATTTGTTCTCAATTTATGTCTTCTAACTGTCCTTTAAAATACTTTATAAAAAATGAAAAGAATCATTTGCCATTTAGATTTAATTTCATATATACTTAATAATATAGTAAATGAATTTTTAAACTTACATATTAAATCCATATCGCAAGAAGTTGTAGGTTGTAAATGTATGTTGCACTTGATGGATTTACGTTCTATTTCATTATTGTCTGAAGGATTCATCGTATTGATCATCATGACACTCTCAGATGGAACTTTCCTGACAGGAACAAAAGTCGGATCATAAATCTTCCCAGTGCACGTGTCTTGTCCATTGGTCGGTGGAGTGCAAGTTCCAATTAGGGTTGTGCTACGCCACCACTCCACATCTTTTGTTTGATCCAAGCCACTGCATGTTACATTGTTGTTGGATGTTCCTTCCACTACTTCCAAAATATTGTCAGACTCACATGACAGTTGTAATGCTACACAAATCAAATTATGTCACATTATGAAACATACGTTAATTTAAACATATTCTTGAAAACTATTGATGATATTAACAAATAATGTGGTTGAAAGTATAATTTCTAGCCTTGTCTTTTTTTCGCCATAAAGATAATTAATCATTTTCAGGACAAACAGGGTTTGTATAACTATATCCTAGTTTTCCGATTCTGAAAAAATGATACGAAGCACTATTTAGTAAAAAAGGAGGTGGAAACATGGCTGTGGGATGTGGCCAACAAACATGGATATGTCCTTGTAAACAAATCATCCACTGCTAGTCTTACGGTGCATTCATTCCAAATTGTCTATAACATGAAAATGTATTTGTTTTTAAGTTACTTCTATCCGTCAACTACCTTAACTGGTAAATTGTTAAAAGTCTGACAGTTATTGAAATAAGTAAATAAGACCATTTACTGGAACCTGCATCTCTACTAAAATTATTCTATCGGTGTGATGGGGAGAGTGTGTGCCAAAATGAACTCTCATATAATCCAGTTTAAGGGAAAATGCAGTACATTAAGGGAAATGTCTGAGCATGAATTAAATGATGTAAAGCAAAACGCAGAATGCAAAGTTTACAAAATCTACGTTCTGATGACATCGAACTGGTTTTAAAAATGATCTAAAACATTAGCTTGAATATAAACAACACTTTAATAAAAGACAATCATCAGTGATTTAAGACAGAATTTTTCCATTGAATCTGTAAAAGAAATATGCTGATAACTGCAGATTGCCTTATGGAAAAGGAGCAACACGAACAACAAATAGTAACAGAAGGTGAATACGGATGGGATACTTATGCAAAGTGAGTACAGTATTATTAACTGCACGATTAACACTTATCAAGTTAAAATTGGCATATTTCACTTTGAGTGTCGGAGATAATGGAGCCATTTCATTTCTAGAAAGAGAATTAAACAGAAATGACTGATGAAAGAATAGAGAAAGTAAAGTTTGTTATCAGATAATTAAGATGCGAAAGGAACTGCCTTCTTGTATTAAAATATATAAAAGATATTTTATTCAAAAGGTTAAACAAAACAAGCAATTATTTTGAACAAGTACCTGTATCAAGGCGCATATAATGATATAGTGTTTTGCTGATGACAAAATGATTGATGGACAATTGTTTAGTCTAAGATTACAGACTGAATAGTTCTAATCATGAATTTTATAAATGACAATGCAAAATGTTTTTTTCATGTAATTCGGCCATAGCTATCAAACCATAAAAAGAATTCCGCAACTGTAGGGTTTTGTTTTATTTACCTATTTACCAGTAAACTATTTAATATAATTGCAATCAGTATTATTGGTAGGTATCTGAAGAGCTATATATATGTAGATGCTATCACTGATTGATTATTCAACTTGATATATGGAAAGTGGAAACCATAGGTTTGTTAAATTCTTTACAGATAATATTGCTAAATATTACTTACCATTTTACCTCATGTCTGAAGTACAAACTCAACTTTGATAGATCAAGGAGGAATGTTGAGTGAACCACAACTAACACACACACACAAATAAAAATCTCAACATACAGCCCAGAATGCAATGGCTCTTTGCGGTGGAAAAGGGAAATGAGCGTTGGAGAAGTTATGTGATTGTCACTCTGACAAACCTATGAAGCAAAATAGTGTACATTCGGGTTTCCTCTGTTTGATTTGTAGTACGGGTACCGGGAGTCATGCAGAAGATGTGGACTAATATAAATGTTGCTGAATGACTGCAGTCCACGTATCACAAAGTGATTAATGAACAAAGGAAAATTGAAAAAAATTGTAAAGTTCAGTTGTTAACTTGGAAAACAGCAATGTTAAAAGGTGAGTAGTTACTATAAGTTATTATACAATGTAGCAGAGTAAAGACAAATTATACTTGACCTCTTAACCTGCTTTCATTTAAATTCGTTATTTTACTTGTTTAAATGCAATTCTTTGTAAGAGTGACGTAATCGTCATGCTCTGATATTCATTGGAGAGAGAGAACTCACTCCAGTTATGTAACATTTAAGACAATGACCAATTGTAGGTCGAACCAAGCATTATCACGTGACTAATAATTCGCGCCATAAATTCGTATACTCCTTTAAATACTCTGATAGCGCTATAGACCCGCATTCACGAGGAAAAGGACAGACCGATGTTTGTATTTCCATTTAAGTTATCATTGTGCGAATTTATGCATTTTATTGTTGCAGGATTGGTATTATTGCAATTTTCTCCCAAACCACATGGCTTGATAAAAGTGTGGCTAAGTTGAAATGTTACATCCTTTAAATAATTGTTAAATTGAGAACCAATAATTTTATAAACGAAGAATAACTGAATTGTCTCACAGAACGTCTATGCACATTTTGTAGAATTTTTTGTTAGCAATTTAAATTCATTTTGCTGTATTATATTGTTGTAATTGTAAAGTGTATATGCATGATTATTAAATTGTAATTTTGATTTTCTTCTTATTGAATTTCATTTGTAAAATGTAATGCTTCCTTGAAATTCATAAGACTCGTGCGTACGTTAATGGTAAATTGCACATGCGTGACCACATTGTATCTTTTATTATATATTTAAATATTAATGTAAAGATACTAAAATGGTCGAGGAATATGCTATGCTATTGTCAACCATGTGTATTGAATTGCGAAACCGTGAGAACTAGCATTCATAGGAATTCATTTATTTCCAGAGCGGGTTTCTTGGTCTCTCGATCTTGGTCTTTGTCTGACGTATTCCGTCTGACATCTTGGTCTTTCTTCATCGTCGTAAAATTCACCGCCCAGTGAACTGGCCTGCATATTGCTTCAATTGGTGTCTAGCAATTGGCTGAGTGTGAACTCCTGATGCGATTCAGAAGAGGGGTGTAATTAATGAAAGACTGTCGACCAAGTAGGTGATAACTAGTCCATTAAGTCCGGTAATCCAACAGGAATTTTGTTGGGGACCACATGCTTCATTTGTCATCACTATTTGGATAATCAGCTAAGTACAAGGACTGGTGTACTTGAACTAAATAAACTCTATCTGCAATCTATTCGAACACTTCGTGTGTTAGACAAATAGCATAGTATTAGGAGGCTTAATGTCGTCTGAATCTTGAATATCTTTGTTATTTGTTAAATTTTATTAAATTCATTTTTCTTTGTTAATCAATTATTGTAGTTGGTTCTTTATGCAAATAGACCAATAGGATTGGGTGGGGGCGAATGAGTCGAGAAAAATGAGATTGAATGCATAATTAACTATAATTGTTTAACGTTTCCCAGTCCGTTCTTTGTACACAAGTTTGCCTGTCTATAAATTTGTTGGCTTAAACTACGAGCATTAAATTTGATCAGACTGAAGGGTGAATTTGAGCAGCCAGTCTGTCTTCAGAATTTTAATTAAGATAAATTCTAAATTCTGAAACAGGGTCTATAAATAAATACTAGGCACATAACATACAAAACAAAGAATATGTTCACGAATTCTCCTTTGATGGACTTGATACGTTTTGAGGTATAGATTCTGATTACAAATTGAAGCTAGAACGTTGAACTTTATTTTCATTTGTGTTTGGAAGTATTAACTTGAATGCTGCTGAGTATTGTCCCACATTTTAGAAAGAATATGTGACCACTGTTATTAATATCAAGATTCCACCATTACTTTCATGGACCAAGGACTAAATGCTGTATCCAATTAGATAAACAGCAGCAACAAACTTAAACGAGACTGATTCAGATAATTTGATTTTGATGATGTGACAGAGTAAATTTACCCTTCCCTGTTTAAAAATTTAATTGTTATATAAACTGCTAAATTGTCAGAGTAACCCGACCCTGGGCACTCCTTATAGTTGGTGCTAGTTTGAAAATATCTGAGTTTGAAGTAAGCAGCGTTAGGCAGGGAATTCGCTGACCTATTGGAAATTGAGTTAGCAGTTTCCTATTATCCAATGATAATCATTTATGAGACTAGCCAAAGGCTTAATTTAAAGAATTCAGTTACTGTAGAGCAGGGCTGTCCAAACGTTTTGCAAATAGGGCCATATTTGGTGAGGTGAAAATGTGTTGGGGCCGAACATTCAGTCTGACATTCTTTGAAACAGAAACATTAAATGCAAATGAACTATTTAATGATTTTTTTTTATTGCAGATGGCATTCTTTTCATTTCTTATCATAGAACACAAATAAATCTAAACATAATTTTACCGACATCACTCTACCTTTCATATTTCAAGATCACCTAAAAAGTCTGATAGGAACAGAAAAATTTCGAGAAAATTAAATATTTCGAGGTTTGAAATTTGAAACATTGCATATTTGTCACCATTAAATGCTCATTGTAAACTTCGAATTCAAAACATGTGAACAGGAAAATAAACTAACAATTATCTTATTCAGAAGACCAAAACATTGAGGGCCTTTGAATTCACGTATCACTTTTTCTTTTGTTTCTCAAGTGACAATCAAAAATATATTTAAAAAAGCGAAAATATGTTATTTGATTTTGAATCGAATATCAAAAACAAAAAAGGTTGTTTTTTCAATATTTCAATTTTAGACTCGGATAAAAAATACGAAATGGCAAAACGGGCTTCCAGACCGAATTTGGAGTTAATATTGTATTTATTTTTTCTGGTTTACGAGACCCGGTTTAATTGTCAATTGAAAAACGAAAGAACAAATGCTATAAGGATTGAAGAGACCCAGTGCATATTCAAAACTGTGGTTTTAATATTCACACCAAAAAAATCAATTCACTGAGATTTTAGAATGTATTCTCCTCAGAAGACTAAACAAAGATCTTTCCTGCATTAATGTGACGGGTGATACTGAGATCTCGACTGCAGTAAATAGGCCAGGTCTGACTCAAAGACAGTTGTTTTGATGCGCAAGATGTCACGCAGGTGAGAGTTACTTAGTCTTGTCCTCAGGCGCTACTTTTAAGTGTGTCGAGCCAAACAAGCGCAGTATTTTATGAGCAAATCTTCGAATCTCTTGGAGTCTGGTTTTATCCAGCTGGCGGTAAAAGTTGACAAGAGGGAGCTGTTGGTGCCGACTGCGACAATATAGCATCACACTGCAACTCAGTGAGCTCAGGCATCAAGTGGTCTGGAGCGTTATCAGGGTCCACAAAGAAAGGAGAGGAAAAAATTTGATCTCCTTTTCAACAGCTGCAAAATCTTGAAAGCGGTGTTGAAGCTCCTCAGCCAGAGATGAAATACCTGAAGCATACCTCCTCATTTGCACGCTGATATTGTTCTTTTGAAAACTGGTCATTATTTCCTCCAGTGATGGGAAATGTGTGGTATTGGGCTGCGTTTGTGACAGTTACCTTTGGAAAAGTTGCAGCTTGGTCCCAAAAGCTTTGATGTGTGACTACAATTGGCTTACAACTGCATTTTGCCCCTGAAGGCTGGTGCTCAGTGCGTTCAGATGTCGTGTTATGTCAACTAAAAATCCAACATCAGCCAGTCAAACAGAATCAGATAGTTGTGGCATCAGTTGTCCTTTTTTTGCCAAGAATTGTCCGATTTCTTTTCTAAGAGAAGCGTTTTAGTCAATCCATTCTTACGTCACTGTGATCCACATCTCTGTATTCCGCCTGTTGAAAATGGTGGTGGCACAGGGCTTTGGAAAAATATAATTAATAGCCTTTATCACCGGTTTCATAATATGATCACATTTCAGATGTTTGGCACAAAGAACTTGGTGAATAATACAGTGGAGCTTTATAGATTTGCCTCCTTCTTCGATGACTTTGTTATAGACGAGGGTTGCTAACCCACTTTGCTCGCCTCCCATCGCAGGTGCGCCTACTATAATAATCATAGTCACTTTCTTCCACAGTAGTTTTGTCATCTACATAAATAAATATGTTCCTCTTGTTTGGTCCTTAAAGCTCTGGAGGTCAAGTAGCTCTTCACTCACGTTCATTTCATTGTCCACTCCTATAAAAAAAAAATCAGTAACTTAGCGGTGTCAGATGCATCCGTGCTTTCGTCACAGGTTAAAGAAAAACAAAGTCAAACTCCGCTCCTTTTGCCTCTAACTGTCTCTTAGTATCAGAGGAAACGTCTTCATTTCTCCATACCACACAGTTACGAGCCAGACAAGCATTGGCAAACTCTTGCTTCTTTTCAGGACAAATTTTCTCCACCATATTCATCACGCAATCTTTGATAAATTCACCCTCAGTAAAAGGTTTGCATGCTTGGCAATCAGTGTTGCCACTTCGTAGCTTGCCTTTGTGACATTTTCATTTGACTCACAGACTCTTGTGGAAAAGCTCTGCTGTGTTGTTAAAACTGCTTCCACTTGCTTCAATTTTTTACCGCGTTCATTCCTAGTTAGCTTATCATAGTCAGCATGCGTTGTCTGGTAGTGGCTCTTGATACTGAATTCCTTGAAAACAGCCACAGTCTCTTGGCAAATTAGGCAGACACAATTGATTCATATTTCACATATACACCAATTTACACTTGTCCTGGAAATGGTGGCTCTTGCTGTCAACTTTCCTTGTTTTCATTTACTGTCGCCATTTTAGGAATGGGCTGGACAGGTTCACAAAGGGTCATGCACATGTTTGTCGCTTAGCAGATAGCTCACTAAAAGGTTATTCTTACAAAAACTTCATGAAACAGTCAGAGTGGATCACAGCAAAAGAAGTGTTTCTCATGTTAAAACACTGATTGGCCGAAAATAAAAGTTGCCAATAATTTGTCCAAACAAAAAGCATTACATGTAATAGAAAACACAAGAGACAAGGTAGAGAACTCGCATGGTAAATCGCATTTTGATTATCTGCTCGATTGTTTCGAGTTGGATTTGGGTCAAACAATTCTCCTTCACCTACTCACCCCTCCCCAATATTTTCTCCATGGATTTGCAAGAATCTCAGGAGTGGTCTCGGGATCAATCGAATTTATGAGAAAACATAAATTTATTGAAAAATCCCATGTTTGAATTGAACTTACGACAGAGGATGCAAGCCAGTGGAAATTTGAACATGGGCCACAATTGGCCAGCAGGCTGGAGTTTGGACATGCCTGCTGTAGAGAATTCTAAATTTGTTTCACTATGAATATGAGTGACGAAGAGAGGAGTCTGGTTTGAAGGCTAGCTTGAGTGGTGAGTTTAATTGACTAATTGAGAAAGAGTGGACTTTGAAACATTTCATGCATTTTGCTATATGTTATACTTGTGGTTATGTAGAAATGTACTATATGTATTAATTTTAATACTACAAATGTTTGAACTAAGCTGCACCCGTGTGGCGCATTAATAAGTGACATTGTTTGAGTTGCATACATAAGCCGTCTTGAAGACTGAACTGTTCACTTCGCCAGGGGGTATTTAAACAAGTTACCTTGATGCTTAATACTAGGCAGCTGATGGATGAAAAATGGATGGATTAATGATAGATTTATGATAAATATACAACTTATCAATGAGATCATCAGTGTTACGTTTCCAGTATTTATTTAAAGACCCTGCTTAGAATAATTAAAAGACTTTAAATATAATTAATTCTTCCTCTCATATTCTACGCAGACTGGTTGCTCAATTTATTATCTGACTAATTAAAAGTGCGTCTTGTAGTTCAGACGACAAATTTACAGACTAATAAACTGCGAACTTTTAGCTAGATTTGAAAACAGTTAAATCCCTCTAAATTAATATGCACTCGTCATCAATCTTTCTGCTCATCCGCCCCCATTCAAATCTAAGAATTAATCTAATTGGTTTATTGTGCATAGAAATCAACTACTAAGAGGTATTAACAAAGAAAATATGATTTAATAAAGTTTAACAAATTAACAATAAATCGAACGCAACGCGAATAGTCTTCACTCTGTCTTTACGCGCCTATGCCTGATTTTTGTCAATCTAAATTGCCAGAAAAGTGTTCCTTTGAGATCTGTACACTTGATTTTGCACTTAGCTCTATTCTTGTATCCTTGGTCTCAACACTCAGTCATGCCGGTTCGTTCCCTCAGTCCCCCTTTAACGACACACGTGGTGCATAAGGAATGATGTCCCTTTGTTAGTGGCTAGGAACTGGAATTTTTGCAGCATGGCCCTCAGAGTGGATTTCGACACGCTTATACCAATAAGCTAGTGCAGGTGAGGCATGGTGAAACATGAACCATGAGCCGACCTGTGGATGCAACGTGTTTGGATATAATTCTCAACCTAACAGGCCCTACTTAGGCATGGCTCAATTAAATGCGCTGAACAAAGAGTTTCGACCTCGCGTCGCTTACAATTAGATTTTTAGAAAAATATAATCGTCTCACATGTGTTCCATTTAACAGTCATGACGTATGAAGCAATAAAATAGATACAACGTTAAATTAATGTTCATACAAAGAGGTAATTCAAACCGACAGAGCGCTTCACAATTTACAATTAAAATTACACGCAATAATTGAATTACATGAAGAATTCATATCGAGCGCAGCATTCTGGCTCTTAGTGAATTAAAACAATATAAATTAAAGTACAGAAATGGAAAAATGGTTACAATAAATTTATATTCCGTAACATATAGGTTTTCAGCTATTTCTCTGAACCATGCTCAAGTGTATATGGAAATCATATAATACATAGCACAAATACATACTTAAACAATACATAGGCAAATACTATTAAATAAAATGATACCTTTGAGAGAAGTCGAAGGGTACCTTGATTCTCTATGGCGCCGGCTGCCTCTACGACCCGAGTAGCTGATGGAATTAGCTAAAATGTGCTCGAAGTGAGGGAGCGGAAGCGTGTAGGTACATATATAGAAAGGTATATTGCGTATCACGTGACTGTTCGCAAAGCATGTGGTTGGTTCGAGAACTGGACAATGGTCCTAAAGTTACATAACATCTTGACCTGTTCTAGAAGCACCTAGAAAAAGGAAGCTTTGAACAAAGGGCCAAGGGTTTCAAATATTCGAATTTGAAGTAAACAAGGCAATGTGGGTCATCAGGTCGGACATTTTTATCAGACTTGTGACACCCCCTTGCTTTTGAGGCGTTTATCTTACCAAAGATAAAATGCCTCCTACAAATTATGTATGATAAAATGTAGAAGTCCACAATGAAGAAAAATTTACACAAAAAAAATTTCAACATTCCTAGAAATAAGGTGTGCAACTATATTTCATATTTACAGGAAGGAATCCGTAGGGTTCAGTTAATTGATTAAACAACATTCTATCAGTACGGGCACTTGATGGCATCAAGCACGACTCATGTAATCTGCGCCAACATTCAAAGACCCTTTGATGTAATGAATATTTGCGTCATACTGTGTCAGAAACAAAGACCAACGCATTAAACGGCTGTTTGTAAATTGCGCCTGTCCGAGAAAGGCCAACGGCTGGTGATCGCACTCAATGACAAAGGTTTTTCCGTACAAATAGTTTTCGAACTTTTTTATGGCCCAAACTATTGCAAGACATTCCTTTTCACTGGTGGAATATTTCTGTTCAGTAGTTGTGAGTTTACGGCTTGCATATGCAACTGGGTGTTTGGTGTCATTGTGTTCTTGTAATAACACTGCTCCTAATCCTGTGTTGCTAGCATCAGTCCTTAACAAGAATGGTTTTGTCAAATCTGGCAGTTTAACAACTAAATCTGAAGTCAGTCTAGATTTCAGTGTGTCAAAAGCGTTTTGGCATGCATCAGTCCACACTACTTTTGTAGGCATATTCTTACGTGTCAAGTCAGTCAGAGGACATGCAATGGCACTAAAATCTGGTACGAATTTTCTGTAGTAATTAGCAAGACCAAGAAAACTTCTAACTTGTGTTTTTGTTAGCGGTTGTGAAGTGTCCTTAAGTTGTGCTATCTTAGCTTCACTTGGCGACATAGTTCCATGGCTCAACTTGTGTCCCAAGAAGTCTAAGGAGAATTGTGCTATTTCACACTTCGTAGGGCGGGCAGTGAGGTTGGCTTGCTTTAATCTGGCTAGCACATCTCGTAAGAGTGTTAAGTGCTCCTCCCATGTCTGGGTGCCTAGAATTAAATCATCCATGAAGTTCTCAACTCCACGTCCGTACAGTGGTTCTAACAGTGACCGCATCATTTTAGAAAAAATGCTTGGAGCGTTTGAAACTCCGAAAGGCATAACTTTCCATGTGTAGTTTCCTACTGGTGTAGTGAAAGCTAGTATGTGTCGATCAGTGTCCTTGACCTTGATTTGCCAAAAACCGCGTGACAAATCTATTTTGGTATAGTAATGAGCGTTAGCTAGCTTAGTGAAGATGAGATCCGGATCAGGAAGAGGTTCGGCACAAAACTCTGTCACTTGATTGAGTTTGCGGTAGTCTACGCAAAAACGGAACGAGTTATCACGTTTTTTAATCAACACGATGGGTGATCCGTAGGCACTGTCAGTCTTCTCTATGACCCCTAGATCTAGCATAGTCTTAATCTCACGTCTAACGTCATCTATCTTGGCGTGTGGCAACGGATACGGCTTCAAACGTATCGGTTTGTTGTCAGTCAGCTTCAGTGAAAATTCTATTAAGTCTGTCAACCCTGGTTTGTCTGTCAGAGTAGATGAGAACTCATTAAGCAATTCATTCACTTCTTTTTTCTGTCTTTCTGTCAAGGCTTCATTTACCCTAACGTCTTTGACAGTTTCGTCCGTCTGTAGAGGACAGTTTGGTAAAGTACCAGTGACGCAATCAGTCTCCCCCTCGTCTTCTGTAACTATCGTCGCTACGACAAAATCAGCTTGAGTGGTTTGATCCTCACGGCTTATGTACTTTTTGAGTAGGTTAACATGAAAGATTTTCTCTCTCTTTCCTGTCTGCACCTTATAGTTCAGTCCCCCTAGCTTGGCGGTAACTACAAAGGGCCCCTTCCATTTCATCTGAAGTTTGTTATGTGCTTCAGGAAGCAACAGTAACACTTTGTCATTAACTTCAAATTCTCTAGGTTTGGTGTGCTTATTGTAATATTCTGCCTGTCTAGACTGAGCTATCGTCAAGTTTTCCCGTGCTATCTTGCCTATAGTTTCAAGACGGTTTCTTAAGTCAGTGACGTATGTATAAGTTGTCTTAACTTCGTCATCTGTCTTTTCATCAGTCCAAAGTGCCTTCAAAATCATCATCGGTCCGCGTACAGTACGTCCGTAAAGTAGCTCAAATGGTGAAAACCCGGTGGAAGATTGTGGCACCTCCCTATATGCAAATAGTAGGGCAGGGATGTATCTGTCCCAGTCTTTCGGTTTATCTGTGGCGAGCTTTTTAAGTGCTGTTTTTAATGTCCCATTGTATTTTTCAATCAGACCATTTGCCTGGGGGTGGTATGGTGTGCAAGTAAGATGTTTGATGGAAAGTAAACGATTTACTTCCTTCATTACGTTGCCTATGAATTGACTCCCCTGATCTGTCAAAATTTCCGTAGGAATTCCAACACGACTCCAAAGACCGAAAAGGGCTTCGGCGACAGTTTCAGTATCAATATTTTTCAATGGTACTGCGTCGGCGAATCTTGTTGCGTAATCAATAGTGGTCAGCACGTATCGATTACCTCTCGTTGATGTGGGTATTATAGGCCCAATCAAATCCATTGCTACGCGTTTGTAGGGTTCACTGATCAGTTCAGGCTCTCCTAACGGTGCGGGTCTGATTGAATTTCTAGACTGTGTTCTCTGGCATGTGTCGCAACTTAACACGAATCTACGGATATCGGCAGTGATGTCCGGCCAATAAAACTCACTTGTAATACGACTAGTTGTTTTTTGTACACCCATGTGTGCACCAAAAAGACTCTCATGACCTAATCGTAATACGTCATTTCGTTTGGTTTGTGGAACGACTAATTGTTTCCGAAATTCGTCTCCCACTTTCGAATAGCGGTACAATAAACCCTTTTTCAGAATAATGCACGCTTTCTTATTCGAATCGTCAGTGTTGACGTCACTAACAAGTACAGCTTGTCTGCGTAACTTGTCTAGTGTTTCGTCCTCAGCTTGTAATATTTTAATCTCGCTAACTGTTGCTTTATCTACGGCTGGTGCGGCAGACATCGGTGCAGTTACAGATTTGTCTTTACTACTCGCTGCTCTGGTTACAGCGTTAACCAGTGGTGGTTCGATTGAAGTTTGTTTTTTGCACGGCAAAACATACTTGCAACCAAGGATCACGTCATGCGGTGAGTTTTCCACAACTGCCGCTTTGACTGTTCCTTCTACAAAGTCTGAAACAATCGAGACTTCAGCTACTGGTAAAATGTCTTGTTCGCCGTTTGCAAAGGTGACAGAGATTGTCTCCCCTGTGTAGTCGGTACGGTTAACTAATGATGCATTTACTATAGCGTCCAGCTCACACCCTGTATCAAGCAAAGCGATTGTGTCGTGACCGTTTGCCTGTACTGGTGTTCGATTCGACTTTTCTGTTTTAGGTGTATGACTTTCTACTGCGTAAACTTTAGCTGTTTTCTTTTCAGGACATGTTCGTGAAAAATGGCCACTATCACCACAAGTGTAACATGCAAGATTCTTTTTATCTTTCTGTTTGTCGGACTTGTTTTTAGTGTCGGGTTTAGATGTTTTATCATCACGCTCACTATGTGCCTTCCCGTCATTTTTCTTATCCTTTCGAGTCTGCGGTTCGTTCGGTCGAGACTTGTTGTTCGCGTGTGCATTCGAGAATTGAGAATGTGCGTCATCAAAGCGATCGGCGGCGTTGCCTATCTCCTCTAGCGTAGATTTTTCCCTTATTGCTAAGTGAATCAGTAGATCTGATTTGTATGACCCGAGAATGTGGTCTTTTATCATTTCATCCCTAAGACCTGCGTACGTCTGTGGAGTTTCGGCTAGATCTATCCATCTTTGGAACAAGTCAGCTACGCGTCGTATGTACTGTGCGTGCGTCTCTGAACTGGCTTTAGTGGCCTGTTTAAACTTACGTCGGTATGTATCTGCTGTGAGTTTGTAACGTTTCAATAATGCGGCCTTGACTGTGTCGTAATTATCTGACTCAGAATCGCTAAGCTTATTGAACTCGTTTTTCGCACTGCCCTGCAATAACCCCGATAAATTTATCGCCCAATGTTCCGCTGGAATGTTTGTTGCTCTGGCTAACTTTTCAAACGTTTTTAAATACGCGTCTATTTGATCTTTGTTCTCATCAAATGGGACCATATTTATCTTTGGAATGATGTTTTCAATTCTACTGTGATTATTTCCATCGCTAGAACGCGAATCACCACTGCTTCTGCGGTCACGGTTTGGATTGGTAACTTCTAGTTTCTTTACTTCCCATTCTAACCGTTTTATTTCCGCGTCTGCCGCGATGCGTTTGGCTTCTGTATCCGCTGCGATGCGTTTGGCTTCCGTGTCTGCTAGCCTCTCAGCTTCTAACTTTTTAACTTCAGCTAGTTTTTCAGCTTCTAACTTTTTAAGTTCACGCATAGCAACACGTTCTTCTCTTTCTATCTCTTGCCTCTCTTTTTCCGCTTTCTCTAGCTCAGTTTTAATGTAGCTTGTCAGTTCGTCACCCTGATATCCTAACACGATACCGGTTTCTTTCAGGTCTTCGAGAACCTGTTTGCGATCCATTTTACTGTCTTAGCGCGCTGGCTACAATAAGAATGTATCTCGTGAATTGTGTGTTTTAACCGTCGGCGATAACTACGCTTATCCCGAAAATAACTTTTAGGCTACAACCTTACAAAAATTATTTAATTTACTCAGAACACCTTCCGAAATAAATTACGCGTTAACTCTTTACACGTTTCACCTGCTTGTCACAGTGTCCGCTGTTCCAAGACTTTCGTAATGTCACGGCTCCTACCATACAACATTACACATTATATCTAGCACCCTAAATATAATAGTCCGAAGTCTGTTACTACCGATAACTCTCCTAGCTGGCGGTATAACCTTCGACTCCTCACAATGAAGTACTCAGTAACACAATACTAAATAAATCATTCAATAGCTAACATGACATATTTAACTACGCTTAAATATATCAACATTAACTAACATGCACGCTACTCTGCAAAAGAATACATGCACATGTCACAACAAAAGCAAAGAAAATCAGTGATACAAAAATCAAAAGAACAATTGGCAATTCTGTTCGTTCGTTCGTTTCTAGGTTATGATGCGCCCTATGTATAAAAATGTTACAATTTACAATTTAATACATATCAATCCCGCGACGACCCACACTTGTTACGTTTCCAGTATTTATTTAAAGACCCTGCTTAGAATAATTAAAAGACTTTAAATATAATTAATTCTTCCTCTCATATTCTACGCAGACTGGTTGCTCAATTTATTATCTGACTAATTAAAAGTGCGTCTTGTAGTTCAGACGACAAATTTACAGACTAATAAACTGCGAACTTTTAGCTAGATTTGAAAACAGTTAAATCCCTCTAAATTAATATGCACTCGTCATCAATCTTTCTGCTCATCCGCCCCCATTCAAATCTAAGAATTAATCTAATTGGTTTATTGTGCATAGAAATCAACTACTAAGAGGTATTAACAAAGAAAATATGATTTAATAAAGTTTAACAAATTAACAATAAATCGAACGCAACGCGAATAGTCTTCACTCTGTCTTTACGCGCCTATGCCTGATTTTTGTCAATCTAAATTGCCAGAAAAGTGTTCCTTTGAGATCTGTACACTTGATTTTGCACTTAGCTCTATTCTTGTATCCTTGGTCTCAACACTCAGTCATGCCGGTTCGTTCCCTCAGTCCCCCTTTAACGACACACGTGGTGCATAAGGAATGATGTCCCTTTGTTAGTGGCTAGGAACTGGAATTTTTGCAGCATGGCCCTCAGAGTGGATTTCGACACGCTTATACCAATAAGCTAGTGCAGGTGAGGCATGGTGAAACATGAACCATGAGCCGACCTGTGGATGCAACGTGTTTGGATATAATTCTCAACCTAACAGGCCCTACTTAGGCATGGCTCAATTAAATGCGCTGAACAAAGAGTTTCGACCTCGCGTCGCTTACAATTAGATTTTTAGAAAAATATAATCGTCTCACATGTGTTCCATTTAACAGTCATGACGTATGAAGCAATAAAATAGATACAACGTTAAATTAATGTTCATACAAAGAGGTAATTCAAACCGACAGAGCGCTTCACAATTTACAATTAAAATTACACGCAATAATTGAATTACATGAAGAATTCATATCGAGCGCAGCATTCTGGCTCTTAGTGAATTAAAACAATATAAATTAAAGTACAGAAATGGAAAAATGGTTACAATAAATTTATATTCCGTAACATATAGGTTTTCAGCTATTTCTCTGAACCATGCTCAAGTGTATATGGAAATCATATAATACATAGCACAAATACATACTTAAACAATACATAGGCAAATACTATTAAATAAAATGATACCTTTGAGAGAAGTCGAAGGGTACCTTGATTCTCTATGGCGCCGGCTGCCTCTACGACCCGAGTAGCTGATGGAATTAGCTAAAATGTGCTCGAAGTGAGGGAGCGGAAGCGTGTAGGTACATATATAGAAAGGTATATTGCGTATCACGTGACTGTTCGCAAAGCATGTGGTTGGTTCGAGAACTGGACAATGGTCCTAAAGTTACATAACATCTTGACCTGTTCTAGAAGCACCTAGAAAAAGGAAGCTTTGAACAAAGGGCCAAGGGTTTCAAATATTCGAATTTGAAGTAAACAAGGCAATGTGGGTCATCAGGTCGGACATTTTTATCAGACTTGTGACAATCAGTTATCCCATGAAAAAAATTACTTAAATTGAAGTTACTTCTTTACTGAGACTACAAATTAGACAGTTTCGGGAATCTCTGCAATGTATTGCATTAAAACTAGATTAATCATTTTAGAGGTATAATTCAAAGCTCCTTAATGACAGCAAGAGATATGCAATGCATACAAATAATTAACTTGCACACCTGAACAGAGATTGAATTCCCCTATTATTTTAATAAATATCAATTTAAATTACAGGTTTATAATATCTTCTGTTGATGGTTGTTCCAAACTATTTTAATTAAATATTGAATTATTTAATACTAATTATTATATCTATTTGTACAAATTTATACTAACAGACACATATATGCATTATACATACACTAACTCACACATATATAAACACATATACATATTTAAAGACATAACCACATTGCTTATATATTTCTATAACGTCATATCACACACAGCTGTGAGTTGTCTTTCTAAATTATAAATTATGTGATATATGAGTGCTAGTTAAACATCAATTTAATGTCGCTTGCAGCATTGTCAGTGTGACCAATGTGTACTTTCACTAATTATGTACTTTTTTTCCATACGCACCTATGATTGTGGAGAAAAAAAGTATCTGCAGTTTTTAATAAAATAGTACAAGAAATTTCACATACCACTTATGTTCACCTTGATAGTAAAGTTTACACTGCCATATTTGTTGTGAATGATGATTTTTGTACAAACCAACACCAGAATAACTGACATTGTCAACGGTTAGTGTACAATTATTATTATAGACTAGTTGTGTTGGTGAACAGGTAACGTTTAAGTAAATTACTGAAAGTACCTTAGCTATGTTAAGATCAGAACCTAGATATATAAAGGTAAAGTTATCTGGCGGTGGATACGCAACAACTGTAAAATAATGTTGCTCAATTTTATTCATATAGTTCACTGAAGAAATATCAAAACCAGGTGTAATTCTCGGTTTAATGCAAAAATGTAAACATTGGTAAAGGCAGTAAGCCATAATTTATTAATTGGAATGAACAAAATATATATTTAATAGTACTAATGAAACGATATTGGAAAATAAATTAAATTAATATCCACCGTATATTACATTATCATTAGAGGCATTAGAGTAATCAAAATAAAGAAAATTAAAATCTGTTATTCTAAATTACACAAACATTTTACTGAATCAAGGAACAACTGAAAATGTAGGGATGACTTGTGTGTTCATGTCAAGTCAGTGTTCATATAATCATAAATATAAATATGTATAAGTGTTTGTACGTATTGTCACATTAATATATATCTTTATAAATATGAGTTAATTTGTTTATTTGTGATATAAATGTATATATGTAGTATATCTGTGTATCTGTATCTGTGCGTGTGTCTGCAAATGTGCGTTTGAGTATGTGTGTATATTTGTTCTAAAAGCGATAAATAATTCCCATTTGTCTTCACTTACCTGGTCAAGTTAGATATTCACGATTCTCTCAATGCATCTACATGAATGCAAGTTATGACTAGCAGAAGAACAACTAACGATTTCATGTGTATTCTTAGAAAACACTTTAACTAACAGAAAATGCATGTAGATTAAGCATATCTTATTTCATTTAAAACAACACTGATTAAATGACAGTTCAATTAATTTTTGAATGGGAGTCTAAATAATAATGTGATGATAACTTGATATTCAATACAGTTTGCTTTATCTATTGATGTTTTTGAAATATCGCTTGAAGAAGATATATCATTTGTAAAAACCTGTATCAGATAGCACTGTTTACAATTTACATGAAGGTGTGTTGAGTTTTGTGTATCTTTCCCCATGGAATTGCTGGCGATACAGGTATAGATGTCCGCGTCTTCACAGCGAACGGCAGAAATACTGTAACGCAATGGTGAGCTCGTTACATTGAGTCGTGTGTTACTGACACTGTTGTAAAGACTCAGTGTTGGAACTGGCAAATTCTACCATTTCATTTTCAAGCACAGTCACATTTCTGCTCAAACGTATAGTTAACTCTGGCGTATCTATATCTGTGGAATATTTTTTTTTAATGTATAAAGCTGGCTGGGTGGATGCAAGGAAGCATGGATAGTTAGATAGGTAAGTAGACTGATATGAAGATAGATAGATAGACAGACAGACAGACAGAGAGACAGATAGATAGATAAGTAGATAGACAAATATATACAGATAGTCAAAAAGATAGATAGATAGATAGATAGACACATATATACAGATAGACAAAAAGATAGATAGATAGACAGACACACTGTGGCGGAAAGGGGGTTCTCCGTGTGCGCCTTGGTTATTAATATTTTAATTAATCACTTTCATGCCAATCGCTCACTACCTCCTTAAAGGGTCTTATGCGGTCCGAGAGTGACTAGGTCAAGCCTCGAGCAGTCCGTCAGTCAATGACCGTCTCCCAAGTGTTACCTGTCTCAGAATAGTGACTACACTGCGTTATCTTGTCAGTCGTTCTATCACTATTCCGGCCCTACCACAATCTCTCATCGCTGTCAATGATGGGAACTATTTTAAAACATGTGTCTAGACCGTCTTCTCAATTGTATTATGTCATTGGCTGCCCCCACCCATCATTACACATGTACCTCCAAGAAATGAAGGAGTAAATAGTTTTAAGAAAACAATTTATTAAAAAGAAATAAAGATAACAATTTCAATAAATTTACATTGAATCCAAATCACACACTAGGCGATTTCGAAATCACAAATCTCGTAAGACTTCCAGAATTACAATTAATGAAAAGATATATCAATACAGTTCTCAGAATAATTATTAGAGAATTCCGTGTGACATTATCATATACTTTAGTTAAGCTTACACAATTACTCTTCATACATAAGCCAACTACATAGTCAACACTTTAGAAAATATAGAATTTACATAGAAGAATCAGATATAGAACAAGGAATGAAAATCACAGAAACATGTACAGATTACACAGAAAGTTCATGTAATTGAATCACCTGATTATGGCCTTGTTCTGTTGTAGCCTCGTTCTCGGCAGGGTGGCTGACAATTAAATGTCTCGTGGTTTTAGCCCGCCTGGTGACGTAAATGAATGTTCCGTGATTTACGAACAACTTGTCCATAGAAAGTTAAACAAAGTCTGTAATTTGTAATCCTTTCACAGACACTGATAACATATAGTCATCCACAGTTCAGTATACTCAATTTCACTGGTTAGGCAGTTTATCCACGTAGTACAAGTGGGTCAGACTCACGCTCCTCGCAGCAGCCCACTTCGTAATACCGTCTCCCTTGATGGTCCTGATACAAACAGAATCCACAAGCAGGTTTACTCCACACTGGCCCTAAACACATGTAGAGACCAAGTGGCAGTACTCGTTGTCAACACTAGACAACTGGAACTTGAGACGCCAGGATCAACTGGTACAATCCAAAAATGAATAACTGAAGACAATGCGTACTGACAAGTACGCACGCACATGTGACGTATGGAGCTGAACGCATGGAACTGAGCTCCTGGAACTGGACGGCTTGAACTGCAATAGATCAATGTAATGGCGCATATCAGGATCATGCTTTATAATTCTGTAATCTGTACTTACATTTCTATTTCTCATTACAATTCCTTTTAACAATTTAATTTATCTGATTCTCTCTCTAAACGAAATAAAAGCATTATAGTTTAAATTCGTTATATTTACAAGAAGCATGATTCAACAATACTCAAAATCAAATGTAAAAATCATCCACAACACAATCTCCTACATCGGACATACCTTTCCTTAGTTCTGACCATGAGCCGGCACGGGACTCAAACTTGTGTAAAAGAGTGTAGAGAATTTTTAGTCTGCTCTTTTATCCATTTTCAGAGGTCATGGAAGTTTCTAGAATTTCTTAGCCTCTGGCTATGACTTGTTTTTCTTCCTGTGCCTATTGACTCCATAGTCATGGCTGAATGCACACACATAATAGACTGAGTGTGTGTGGTGCCAGGAATATGCCCATGTTACATAAGAATTTGTGACCTGTAATTCCAACTCCCTTTATTTGTAGATATGGGTCGATGTTGTTTACGTCAAACAAATCTTATCAGACTCGAATTGTGAAATTCAAATCAAAATTTGATTTACAAATTTTGAAAATTAACGAAATTAATTATATTAATTAAATTAATTGGGTAATTAGCATTTTTCCGTTTACACACACATATACACATAGACATAAAAATATACATATAACTAGATTCTTACTTCAGTTGATATTTATAGACAGTTTCTACATCACGACTGTAAAAGGTTTCTCACTTTACATTACAAGACTGTTATACGAGATTTATCAATTTACATTATTGATTCAAATGCATTATTAGACTTATGAACAGGTGTATTGCAGATGTATTTCATTCTATACATTTAAGCAAGCACTAATTCCACTTAAGATGAATCAAGGTTTGCAAGTTTAGCGTGTTGTGCGCTTTGGTTCACTTCCATAGCTGTAGCAGTACATTAGATCAGCGATCGATTGCTTTCTTTTAAACCATGTGGTAAGGTAGCGAGCAAACGTTGTCAGTGCTCATGTGTAATGCTGTGTTTGAGTACCTGCGCTTATAGTTGTAGTCTTATTTAGTTATTTATTAATTGAAGTAGATGTTGGTATATTTAGATAGGACATAGTTTATAGTTTGTATTTATGTATTTTTGTATGATAGTTTATATTATTTTCTTTGTGCATTTTAGAATTTATTCATGTGAGCATTGTTTTCACATGGCATGCACATATCGCTATTTATGTTATTTTGTATTTTTTTTTAAATTATAACTTAAGAAAGTGATGTATTTAAAGAATAATCAATGTAAGTTCTTTAGATATATATACAACAGACCATTAGATAATTTTTCTTATGTATATCAAATTGCCGGCAATAGAAACTACTTGGACGGCCGCTCATTTAGGATAAAGGTGCGTTCGGAGTGTGTGCGTGTACTTTTTCTTTCCATTTTAGATACTTTACGTCAGCTTTGGATCAGCAGCTCATCCTTCAGACTACAGGGACAGAAGCCTTGAAGAAACATAACACAAGAGCGACAGCTAGTATCGCACCTAAGCCCTTATTAGAGCTAGTTGTGAAACCAGTTTTGAAATCAGCCTTACTGTCTAACCCCTATTACAGCTAGTTCTGAAACCTGCCTTATTGCCTACTCCCAGGACCTCTTCAGGTTGGTAAACTCAAGAGGATTTGCAACATGCAGCCACTCCCAAGCCATTGCCAGGGGGAAACAAAAGAAGAGGTTTTCGACATCCAGGTCTACACAATAACCATTACACATAGATAAGCCAGAGAAACAATTAAATTTACTCATGACTTTGCGATAAATTCAAACTATTCCTACCTCGACTAACTTTTCTCCAACATAAAATTGATTCTCTTCCATGATGTGACTGGAAAAGGAGAAGAACCACATATTATCAAACACCAGAAAGCCATCAACACGTTCATCTACCTCTTGGATCATTTAAATTATCACCTCTCAACAACTAGAATACCACAACCATCGACAGACAGTGAAGCTCAAACTAACATCCAGTGGTAAATATCACCAAAGACCAAATACAACTTAACACAACACTCATCAAGCCACCAATGACAGTAAATACTATACAAAAAAAACACGCATCAGTACCTGTGTCAAGGAAATTAACATGCAAATAGTTTGGAAAATATCACCCAAAACCAAAACCCAACTGAACACAGACTCTTATCCAGTCAAGAGAACCAGACATGCTTTATCACAAACCTCGTCTAACATCATGGAGGAAAAAAAGAGAAAGACAAGAATTACCAACACAGATGGAAAAGAAGTTCAAACAATACCCTCAACGGACAAAGATGACAGCAAGAAAAAACTTCAAAATCGCCAACACAGACTACAACTACAGCAAGACAGCGCCAACAACAACTACGACAACACTACCAGTGAGATGGACAAGGGGTGAACATCCCAGGTGCACGTACAAGCTAATTACATACATGGTGTGCTACCAGTCTGGGCTCTGTAAAACCCCTTCCCAACTTCCCTCCAACTCAACATCAGAAATGACAGAAACAACATCCACCACATAGCAAATGGATTGTGGAAGTCCGGTTTTGGTTACAAGACATGTTTTTGCAATGGTTGAGAGAACAACATTACACACAACACTTCACCATTATTCACAACTTGCATCAGCCACCTCTACGCTAAATGCTACAGTCCCAAGATACAAGAAATAAAAGCTTCACACCTCTACAGGAACAAAGTTACAACTTTAATACCACAGACATAAGAAATAGAGGACACACAATTCAACAGGTACACAAATCAACGACATTAAAAACAGCAATTGAAGTGAACACCAAGCAATTACCAAGACAAAACTCCAACAGCAACACCACTTACAGCACTTTCCCCAAATACTCGGGGGGGGGGGGGGATAAGTCCCAAGGGAGCACTACAGATCAGAATACGCTTATAATGAAATGATCCACGAAAGCTCCAGTGGTGAAGTTAAATTGTTAGCCTAACCACCACCACCACCACGTGTGTGCGTTGTCTTTCCAAGAGTCTTGTTGTTGTCAAAATGTGTGAAGAATAATATGTCGCTAAGAGAGAGTTTGTGATGTGCCGCCATGAATAAAGGTCTTATTTAAGCAGTTACAATTGTCATCTCATGCTACGACTGTCGTCAAGTATGTGACGCATTGTCCTCCATCAATTTTCATGTCGTATCCTGTGGTGACCCTCTGCACTACCTTCTACTACAACCATCACCCCGTCAAAAGGGAAATTCTGGAAATTATTAAATCTATGTTGAGTTTAGATACTTTGTGCACATTGCTTCCCACTACCCTCTTGTGACTTCGTGTTGGATGAGCGTGGGTAGTGTTCCTGTTCACCCTTGAGATTCCACGTGGAAGTCATATAGAATTTGCATATTTGTCTCTCTGACTATCTCTCTATCCATCCATCCATCTATCTATCTATCTATCTATCTATCTATCTATCTATCTATCTATCTATCTATCTATCTATCTATCTATCTATCTATCTATCTATCTATCTATCTATCTTTCTATCTATCATTGTATATATCTATCTATTTATCTATATATCTATCTATTTATATCGATCTATCTATCTATCTTTCTATCTGTCTATCTATCTATCTATCTATATGTCTGTGAAACTGTATATCTATCAATCTTTCTACCTCCCTGCCTGTCAAGCTGTCTCTTAAACTATCTATCTGTCTGTCTGCCTACCTCTCCATCCATCCATCCATCCATCTATCCATCCATCCATCCATCCACCCATCTATCTATCTATCTGTCTCTTCTATCTGGCTAGCTAGCTACAATTCAGCCTGCCTGATTGCCCGCCTGACTACATATCTGTCTGTCTGTCTATATGTTTGTCTATCTATCCGAAATAATCAATGTATCATTCATAAATTTCACATACAGTGTGACATGTATGACCTTACTACGCCCAAATAAAATTCCACTAATAAGGATGATGAGCATGTGTCTTCTGGCTTTGTTAATTATTCTCTATTTTCATTTAATACACAGAAGTATTATGTGACTTTCATTATTGAATTCAGAATTCAAATTTATGTAAACCTTTTTTAACAATTAGCATTTAACTGTTAAATACAAACAGAAAATAGAAAAACAATATATAAAGTAGTTTGTCAAATAAAAATATGGAGAAGTATTCAAAGTAGCGAAATTTAACAAAATGAAGTACACACATGGAAGATTGTACTAAGTACGATCTCATAATTGTAAAAAGTTATATAGCCATTGGTGAAAACTAGAAGGCTGAGTTTATCTGATCACTTTCTTTTGATTGTTTTAAATATTAAATTTGATTAATTGTTACTTCTTTACTTGCATTTCTATTTTTAAGTGCAGTATATTTAAAGGCTGTGCCGCGAGAAGAAACAACAAATCCAATTATTATTAAAACGGGAAAATAAGAGCAAATATAAAAGAGGTGTTAAATATTTTCAACAACGTTATTTATTAATACAAGAGAAACACGTAAAGTGTAAGTAATACAAACTGGAATGGTTACAATTAATGAGCCAATAATTACATTTTTTATAATTCAATAATATCATATAATGTACAGTTGTGCCGTTTTGAGAAACAATGATCAGACGATGTTGTAATTATAATAGTCCTTGAATTGTTTTGTTTGTTCCCTAAAACCAGATCTTACTGTCAGCTGAGTTACATCATGGTTGAAATGGTATTTGGTCGAAAATTTGAATTCTAGCACATATACTGGATTCGGCTCACAAATTGGCAAATCTAATTATTTTAACTGTTTGGCATCATGGCATTATGTAGTAAAGAAAATAAGGAAAATTAAAAAGATTAATTATCATGGGATGGTGCAGTGGTGGAGGCAGTAATGAACCAATAATTATTAATATTCCAGCCTTCAACGTCCATCTTTAATAAACCATAGCCAGTAATTGTTTAGTAACTCTACCTGAATTAGTGTGCATATTGTAATGAATTAGAATTAATTAATTACTTCAAATCACCCAGTGAATCATATGGCAGGAGGTTTAATAAATTATCTATATAAAATGTATAACTTTCTTTCAGTATGGTCTTGAAAGGCAGCCGTTAGCTTGATGGTGAGTTAACTGACTTGTTGAGAGATTATGGATTTAGAAATACTTTGGACATGTTGCTATTTATATGTTATGCTTGTGTTTTTATAAGATGTATTATATGAGAAGACTATTATTTCTATAAATATTTAAACTAAACTGCCTATATGTAGTGTGCTAGATAACATTGTTTTGATATGCTGTATTTATTATCTATCACGCTAATAAATATTGTTGCAGGAAATTGAAAGTTGAGATTGGAACGTAAGAAAGAATGGAGATAGTGCAGCCTTTTCAATTTTCTACTTTTTTTCTGTGTGATATGAATCTTCTGTTTCACTGATTGTAAACTGCTATGTCCTAACATGTAGAGGCAGGAAACAGTGTGTTTTGTGTGTAGTGTAAAGGGCTACACTACACTCATTTGAGGTATGGTAGAAAAGTATGCAGATTACATCAAGAAAATTTCTGGTACAGGGAAGTTGTTATGGTCAAGATGGGAATAATCTTTTCAATTTATTTTAATTTTTTGTTGAATTATTGTTTCCTTTAGTGCTGGTCACGAGATACATTCATTTTATATTTTTTAATGAAAGTTAGTGTCAATACATGCATAGTCAGTGAGTGAGTTTGTGTGTGTGTGAATATTCTTTTATGCAAGAGTGATATTGCAAGTATATAATGATTAATTTATTTATTTTAATGACTAGTCAATTAAGTTAGGTATAAATAAAATTGTATCTAATGGTTTAATCGTTTAATGTGACTGTGAGATAGGGACTTTATTTATTTATTAATTTCTTTTGTATAGCTATTGAGAATGCGCCTTTAGACAGCAGAGAAGCAGCCTAATACAATAGCTAGTTGTTTACCAAATTTAGGACTTTCTGAGCACAGGATCGATGTACTCGAACCTTCGATTGTTTGAACGTTTTTACCATCCATTTATAAGCACTCAGATGACCTTTTTTCAAGAGTGTGTTTATGCAGCTAGAGAGAAAGGTGCAAAGATTTGATAGTGTCTTCTTCTACAGCACCTGTGCAATTCGAAACTTTTGCAAATTTCTGTGAAAGGACCAGCAGATGTTCATTGTTGTCCAGACTCTGACTGTTTAGCAGTTGCAATTTTCAACTAGAGTCTTTGACTGATTCAAGTCAGCTTGACACCGAGTCTAGTCTTACAACAATTCAAACCCCAGACTACAGTTGTCAGCAACGTACATCAGACCAGAGAGGTAGGGACAAGATCGTGGTTGGACGGAACATTCGGCAACACCACCAACATTTTGAGCATTTGGTCTTGACCATGTGCTATCTTTGTTGCTTTTCAGCAGGAAGAATTCTCAGCATTCTTCAATGTGAGACGACACTCAGGTATTCACCTGCGTGCATTGTGTGTACGTTCTCTCTCTGTGGACGAGAGAACTGTTCATCTTTTCTGATCATCACCCGTGACCACTCTTTGTACTTATTTTTTCCAGGAAAAAGCATATATTTTATTTCATTGTTCATCAACTACATATTATGTGACATTTGCATTGAACAATGTGTATGTACGTTCGTCAGTGTGTTCATCATTATCTTCAACAGCACTTCAATTAACTCTGATTAGTAACAATATAGTAAGGGCACATTCTCATAGGTAGGTACTTGAGTATGTTTGTTAGTTATTAATTATTGAATTATTATTATCAATAATGAAAAACATTTATTAAGACTCTCAGTCCTTGACACTTGAGTTCAGCAAATGTTTGATTCTGATAATTTTGGGGTTTCCACCCACATATTTGTGCGAGTGCATATCTGATTTGTACACAGTTATCACTGCTAGTTTTATTTTGCATTGCACTGTTGTTAATTTATTTTGCTTCTTTTACTTTATTTTCACTCATTATTCATTACTGTGGTCCCCCACCCCATGACTGCTGTGTGGATGTTATGAATGGCTAACAGCCATCCGTGAATGTCCCCATATTTCTGAGAATAATTCTCATTAGCACCTTTATTCAAAGCGTCTGTTCGTTGTTGAGAGTGGAATTCAGAGCAGTTGATTTTTTTGTTGTTTTTTCTGTCCATCCACATTTCACATTCAACCCTACATGCATGCATTCATACAGCCGAATCTCACACTTTATCCCATATTCAGAATAACATTTTCCCCCACAAGAACATCGTGGTGTCTGTGTGCGAGAGTTTGTTATTTTCCATCCTGCGGATTTGGTGCATGATTGGCTAGTGCACTACCCCTCCCGGGTGGTGGTGAAAGAAGTACTAGAAATTACTACAATTACTGTTTTCCTTGAATGAACTGATATGGCAGAAAAAAGCCCAGATTGACTTTGAGAGAACAAGATTGTGACGGATTCTGACCAAATTCTGTGTCATGAACTCCTGGCCCAGTTCTGCAAATTCAAAATTGAATTCGAATGAAGTTCCTTTGTTAGGGCATTTCCCGACATACACCGGTATTCAAAAATAACAGAGAGTTCATTCTACATTATGTAACTTTTAGACAATGGTCGACTGTAGGTCAGATCCACACGCATCACCTTGTGACCAGTCACGTGATGCATTCGTACATTTTAATAAATACAACGACATGCGGTAAAATTCTTCACTCCCGATGCAGACCGGCCGACACACACACACGAGCAAGTTAGCCACTGAATAATTGCTGAGTCGTTAGGAACATGAGAACCTGTTGTCTTTGATGCAAAGTCTACTATAAGAAGGTAACACGTCTACTTCTTACAATGTTACTTGCATTCTTCTATTTATGATTTGTATATGTATGTGTTGTGTAGGACATTATTGCAATTCTTCTCCGAAACGTACGTGGATCGATAGAAATGACTAAAGCCTAAAATGTTCCATTGTACATAAATTAATTGTAACCTTTTAACTTTTAATTTGTAGAACCTTAATTCTTTTGTGCTGCAGAACGTCTGTGCACGTTGTGAATTTTCATGTAGTTCAAATTCATTTCCTTGCGTGTAATTTCATTGTTAATTTGTAAAGTTCTCATGCTTAATTTGGATTATATTTAATTCTCCTTTGTATGAATTCCAGTTTTGGTAATGTAAACGTTTGGAAATTCATACGTTCATGTAATGTTAAAATTAACACACATGTGGATTGTATTGTATCTTTTTATAAGTATAAATATATTGTGAAAGACACAATCGTCGAGGATTTAAATTATACGCATTATTATCTATCACGTGCCTTTCGGATTTGTGAATACAAAGCAAATCGCTCATAGGAATTAAATGTTATTCCAGAGCGGGTTTCGACTTTCTACTTCTATTTCTACGTCTACCTTCGTTTCTACGTTGGTACATGTTCCTTACTTAACTTTTGTCAGACTGCCATTACAAGTACCGCTCCGCCAATGTTGATGATACTTCGTCCAAGTACACATTTAGTGTAGCGATCGAGAGACGATGGGCTACTGAAGCTATTGACAAGTACCGACGAATATCTTGCTTGATATGTGGAAAGGACCAGGAGTGGCCGCGAACCACGTGTATATCAAGTATCCATTGAGCCAGATAAGTGCCGCTCAGTGCACCCGAATTCGAAACTGTATTGCGCAAAACTTTCTCGTAGCATTGAACTCTAACATATCGCATAATCGCACTGATATATTGCATTAGATTTAAATCCGAAGCTGTGTCTTCATAATCTATTGTTATTGTTAAATGTTAGTTAAATTCTTTTAATTGTTGAAACCTCTTTAGTAGTGATTTTTATGCATATATAGACCTAATCGTGTTTTGGATGGGGGGTTGATTGAGTTAAATGTAACATTCCAAATGCATAATGATTTAAGAGAGTTTTAACGGTTTACAAGCCGGCTATTGTACGCAAGTTTGTCTGTTCAAGAATCTGTCTGTCTATACTACAAGACGCATTTTCATAACGATTGAAGGATGAATTTGAGCAACCAGTCTGTTTAGGATAACGAGGGGAAATTAATTTAAACTCTTACATTAAGATTTTATACATTCCTAAGCAGGGTCTATAAATAAAAACTGGACATGTAACAAAGATTCAAATCTGTTTCTTCACTGTGAGCAGAGAAACACGTGGAATTTAAATTGAACTATAATTTTTGACATTGTTGCACAAATGACTATTGAGATCACATCTAATTCAGGTTATGTTAAAAAACAAACAAACTAGTATTGCTCATCTTTATTAACTCCATTTCTATTCTCTGATGCGAAATATCCTACAACTTGTATTGACATGTTTGCTGAATTGTATTTTAGGCATATGACTGAATTATAGTATTTATTTGAATGTAGTTTCTTGGAAATAATTGACGTCAAGTAATCTAATTCATTGTATTTGTTATATGTATATTTGATTGTTGATTTAATAAATTTATTGTTTTATTTATTGACCTTCATATGCATATTGATAACATTATGTTGGATAAGAAAGTGGGTGGGTTGGGGCTCGCTAAATATAGATTAAAGACGGATTTGTCTTCTTCTTTAGTAAGACGTTTTCCACCTGCATAATATTGTGTGACAGTAAATGTTGTGGAAAAGAAGAATCATTTACAGCGCCCAGATGTCCACAAGTGAGAAAGATGATTGGTATCTGCTGGAGGATCATTAATAAAATAAATTAATATTTTCTTCACTTATAATTAGTTTTTGGATGATCGATTAAAATTAATAATAATATCCTTTAACTAAATGATGTTGAGATCACATATAATACATTCAAAAAACATGGAGATATTAAATGTCAACGCATACAAAATGTAGTGATTTTACCGTTATTGTGATATAGATGAATGTGTTGTTTGCCACATTCACTATGTACCATCCCGTAGCTAAGGTAAGAACAAAATGCCAGTGAAAATTTACATATTTACATAGTAACAACTAACCTTTACAGTTGCTGTATAAGGATTGTATAGACAAACTAACCTGTACACTTGTTGTTTAAGGAATGTAAAATCAAAACTGCGATCACGCTCGAGCACTCAGGTGTGAGTGTACCGTGGAGATGCATTTGTGAAAGTTTATCGCTTTGTTGTCGCTGCTGTAATTTCCGTTCCTTTGTTTACTGAATAGAATCTTATCATGACACGTAATTTCCCACTTCAGACTGAAGAGTGTTACACAAGACAGCTTACGTCATAAAAAACTTCTGATCTTGAAATCAGCAGGAGACAAACTCTCTCTAATTAAAACGATAAAATATATATAAAAGCTGGAGCACACAGAGACGGCTATAGTGACATATGCCGGCAGTTATTTGTGCAAAGTTGAATGAGAGAAAACAGCGGTGTAAACTACTTCCTTGTACGTTTTTGACCAGTTCGGTATTGAGTAACTCGTTCCTGACCTACATTTGCTAAGCGCTTTTGCCTTTTCGTTTACACATTTACTGCACTTATACGTACAAAAATAAGCATGACACTCTCTTCAGTGGTTAAGGACCGAAGTAAGCATTCGATGGTAAAAGATAACAACAACCGAACATTCATTTTAAAAACGCCTGGACAACATCTTAACAATGTATTTCTTTTCTTGTTTTGCCTGCTTCTGACTTCCTTGATGATATGATAAACATTGAATTATCAGCAAGTTTTTATATCCCAACTCTTTACATCAAATACTATCTTTTAATCCAGTTATGTTTTATGCCGTCTGTAAAGTGTGTTACGCAAAGAGGGTTGGGAGGACTGTAACGAAGGGATGAGGGAGATTCAATATTGTGACTAGTACCTTGTGGTTTTCCTTTCTTGTTTTCTATAAATATCATAAAATGTGATCGTTTAATTGAATACAAAAGCAAAGCCTGGTCATTAAAGGCAGCTGTTAGATTAATGGTGAGTAAACAGACTGATTGAGAGAGAATGGACTAAGAAATATTTCATGCATTTTTGTTATTTGATATGTTATACTTGCAATTGTTCGTTCTTCTGAGTAACAATTATTTCCCGTGTTCATTGTCATACGATGAGACATTTTCCCGATATTTTATTAAAATGTTCATGGGTGACATGGGCAATTTTAAGTAAAACGCTATTTGTATTTGGTACTTGCGTCAGTTAGATGAGCGAGTGTTTGTTTCAAATTGCGCATCCATGGCCAGCAAACGACCATCACCAGTAAACGTGGCAAGTGATTAATTCGGTGTGTATGTGTGTGTGTGTGGGGGGGTGCGCGTGTGTATATGTGTGTGCGTGTGTATATGTATGTGTATGTGTGTGTGTGTGGGTGTGTGTGTGGGTGTAAATGGGGAACGTTGTTACCGGGCTGGCAGAGGTACGTGGAGAAAGTCATAATAGTATTAGCTCTAGGTAATTGGCTAGAACGAAGGTGTGTCTAGCACAGACATGTGTAGTTACAAGGGGGAATAAATGTAATGGAGAATTTTACCCTGTACTCTTTTTTCCAATCGTCTCTTGGGGTGAGCGTTTTGAGACTGGGGTTGTACATGGAGCAGTAAACCCTGGCTGGATAAGTAAAGGCGTCTTTGTATTGTGTGAATGGTTAGGTTTTATTAAGATGTTATGTTTTGTTTTAAACATGTTACCCTTTATTTCTTTTAGACGCATATGCCAAACTTATTATTTATTAATGGAATAATTGACAGGACATTAGACTCTGCAATTGCTTGTGTTTCAGGGTTTTTAGCTTCATCTTGATCTTTATTTTTGGTTTCAATGTGGGATTTGGAATTTGCTCCAGATGTGATGTTCTGTCCTATTGAGAGTCTTCCAGTGTGGTGTATGTCATTTCAGCACATCGAGATAAGTTGTGATCGCGAACGTGGCTACAGAGTGGCTTGAATTTGCTCTGTTTGACATTATGATGAAAACTAGGACTTAATGTATATTACTTATTTTTCTAAATATTGTTAACATTCTTTTTTTTAAATTCTTGTTATTAACCTTTCAGTTTCTAGTTTTTGTTAGTAAAATGTCATTTCTATCATTTGATATCATAGTCTGAAGTGATAATCTAATGATTACGTCTTGTTCTCTGTTCGTCTATTTATAACTGTTGTACATATATTTATTAAAATCGATTCTCAGTTTATTACTGAGTGTGGGCCGTGAGTCAACTTGTTGGCATACTAGTATATCGGCGTAACAGTTTCAGATATACTTATATAACCAGTGACCCATACTCTGGGACTTGTAGATGTATCATAAATAATTACCAATATTTAATATGATTCATTATTACAAAGACACCAAAGGGTACAGCGGCAACATTCATCAATAACTAATCATCCTGAATCTGGTCCTTCTAACCCAGGGACGGGCAACATACGGCCCGCGGGCCGGAAGGGATTTTGACCGGCCCGCTGACTGTTTCTGGCCGTACATGGTAATGTGGCCCGCGTCCACATCCCCGCCCCAACCCCACCCCCGCAATCTCCCACTATCTTACTGCGTCGCAGTTAATAGTGACTGTTAGTTATTCTTTGATTGTTTTCGGTTAGATTTAGAATTTACAATAAAATTTTTATCACGGATTTTGCCAAGAAACATAAAGTTGACAGCCAGTGTAGCCATTTAACAAAGATTGGATACCTAAATACTTTTTCACAGAAGTCGCAAGAAAGCAAGCGGTATGTTTGATGTGCAGTGAAAGTGTTGCAATGTTGAAAGAGTACAACATTAGCGCCATGGTAATGTGGCCCCATCCACATCCTGCTGCAATCTCCCACTACTTTCTTACTGTGTCACAGTGTTACATGCCAGTATTTATTTAAAGACCCTGTTCCAGAATTAAGATTTAGATTAATTAAATTCCAGGATTAGATTAATTAAATCTCCTCATTTATTCTGAAACAGACTGGCTGCCCAGATCTATCCTTCAGTCTGACTAAATTTAATCTGGTAGTAAGACACGAAATTTAGAGACAGATAAACGGTGTGACAATTACATGGACTGGGACACATTAATCAATTACAACTAATCATACTTGCATACATCACACTCTTAATGCTCGCCCCCACCCAGCCCTAATTTGGTCTTTCTCGCTAAATCAGCAAATGATTTAGTCGACTACGTAATTGATCAACAAATATTAGATTTAATAAAAGATTTACAAATAACAAAAATTGAATCAAATACTCGGTCTAACAAGACTACGTATTATCAGCTCTGCGAATAGTTTCAATGTCAATTACGGATTAGTGATTCCAGTTTATTGTCATTACTCAACTTGCAACTTCCCACTGCTATGACGACACTTTATCATCAGCTATGGCAACACTAGCACCCAACTAGCATGAGTTGTGGCTTCAGCCACGATCCATAACATCAGTGCCCGATCCTCACATCAAGTTCAGCAGAACTTAAACGGACCAGTCCCAGACTCCTCTAGAAAAGGGCGAGAGGTCTAAATCACAGACAGTTTATCACACTTCTGGAAGATTGCGGTTCTGATCACAGTGATGTTTTGTATCATACCGCTGTACGCTGGTTGAGTTTGGGGAAAGTTCTGAGACGTGTCTGGGACCTGAAAACAGAAATCTTACTGTTTTTGGAGATGAAAGGGAAAGATACAGAATATCCTCAACTCAGAAAATCAGAATGGCTCTCAGATCTGGCGTTTGCAGTTGATCTCTTTGAACATATGAATGAATTGAACACCAGACTTCAAGGGAAGGACACTTTTGCTCACGAAATGTACTCAACAGTGAAGGCATTCAAGGTGAAGCTAAAACTGTTTTCTCGCCAGCTCAGTCAGAATATCACAACACACTTTCCAACATTCGAAACTATGGCACCCCAGATGATGTCAACTGAGAAGTACACCAGTATGATATCTGCACTAGACAATGAATTTGCTCGTCGTTTTGCGGACTTCCAGAAACTTGCTGCTGAGTTTGATATCTTGTCATCACCGTTTACAACTGACTTTGAAAAGGCGCCGGATGCTCTACAGCTGGAACTGATTGATCTGCAGTGTGACTCTACCCTGAAAGAGAAATTCCAATCTGAAAGCATTGACAAATTTTATGCGTCACTGAATGAATCAAAGTTTGCCAACCTGAGAAAGATGGCCATGAAACTACTTGTTCTGTTCGGGTCTACATACATTTGTGAACAAACATTTTCGACCATGAACATTAACAAGACAAAGCTGCGTTCCAATCTAACTGATGTTCACGTGCAGTCTTTACTGAGAATTTCTACGTCCGACATGCAGCCAGAGTTCAAACAACTTGTTGAAAACTTTGATCGACCACAGATGTCTCATTGACTTCAGCAGCTATTGAGGTACATTACGTTAAATTCATTATATACTGTTTTTGGTCTCTATGCTTTAATGATTACAAGTTTAAAGTTTACATTAAATACGATTAAGGTATTGATTTAGTAATCCGGCCCGCCAAGGACTTCATTTTCCCATATCCGGCCCGCCGACTGAAGAAGTTGCCCACCCCTGTTCTAACCCATATAATTACCATACCACGTGTGGGTTTCTCTTTTGAATGGCAAGAAGAAAGTACGGTTTTTAAAGGCGGTCGTTAGCTTCATGGTGAGTTAAACTGATATCTTAAACTTCTGTAGAGATGTACTATGTGAGTTGACCTTTATTCCTACAGGTGTTTGAACTAGGATGTTCACATGTAGTTTGCTAAAACCTTGGCATTGTTTTGATATGATGCATTTATTTTGCCATGTGCATGTATCAGCCTAATAATTTTGTTGCAGGAAATTGTAACAAGACTGGAATATAAGGTAGAACGGAGTTATAAAACTGAAACTTTAAGTTTGCTCCTTAATTATATTTTCAGTGAGCAAGTAGCCCTTTCCAGTTTCCTATTTGCACGTGATATTTAAATTTACTGGTTCACTAATTATAAATAAACGTGAATGAATAAGAAGACGTGGGGAATGTATGTTGTATTGTGTAGACGTGGAGTTGTGACACTGTTGCAAAAGCAAGTGAAAGACTGTTGAAGAAGCACTTAATCCAGGTTATGCAAAAATAGTATAATCACCTATCTCTAATAACTCTATTTCTATTCTCTGATAGAACTAAACTGTGATTTGCATTGACACATTGAATTGTATTTAAATATAAGACTGAAATATAGGAATTATTCAAACGTGTTTTCCTGGAAGTATTGATGTCAAGTAATCTATTTCATTGTATTTGTCATAGGTATATTTGATTGTTGATTTAATAAATTTATTGTTAAATTTATTGAACTTTTTAATCTTATTGATAAATTGTGCTTAAGAAGAAAATGGGTGGATGGGGGCTAGCTAAATATAGATTAAAGTCGGATTTGTCTTCTACTTTAGTAACACGTTTTCCTCTTATGGAAAGACTGTGTGACTGTAAATGTTTTATGTTGTGGAAGAGAGAAAATGTTTATAACGCATATCCGCCAAGTAAGAGACGAGTAATGTATGTTGGAATATCATTAATAAAATAAATTAAGATTCACATCAATTGTAATTAGTTTTTGGATAATTAATTAATTAATTATTATAATAACCATTACCTAAGTGGCGTTGCCGTCTCAGGTATCAATCGTGCAAACATTTATATTTGCATGACAATTAAATTCACATTTCAAATAAGGTTTCTCGATCTTGTTGAAATGGCGCAGCTACATCACTGCATAATCTATTTCTCTGCCGATCGACATTGTTGCAAAGTTAAAATAAAAGTCATTTTGTCAGACTGGGTAACTAATGTAACCCAGGTAAACACATAATTATACGTTAAATATTAAAATTAGTTTGTTTCTTGTGATTTATTTGTGTGTAGGTATGCACCCATCGCTGTCAATGCAAATTCATACACTCAGAGACAAATAAAATATATGATTTAATTGTTAATTAATGTATACAGTGAAGAAACAACATTTAAAAATTAAATGACAATAGGATTTTCTAAACAGATATAATTATACACCAATTTCATCATACACGTTAATGACAGTTTCATAGTCGAGTAACAATTGAATACTTAAAGCACATTTTAAAGCCTTTTTTCACTGTGTATATCTCCATCAACATTTCACTGACTGTTCACTCAATCTTTCCATCAGTTGCTGACTGAACGACAGTCTGTTTAGAAAGCATTATTGCATGCACAAGTGAGGCATCTCCTCCTTTTCGGACCCTATATCCGGCACCTAAACAAATATCCGAAAACTGATATAAATAAAACCAGAACATATGTAATCTTAAATACATCATAATGAGTAGTATAAGCTTAGTAGAATAATCAAATGCAACAGGAAGGAAAGAAGGAAGGAAGGCTGGAAGGAAGGAAGGAAGGAAGGAAGGAAGGAAAGAAAGAAGGAAGGGATAAGTAGCAAACAAGCAAGCAAGGAATTTGAGTACCAAACAGTTATATAAAAGGCAATTGATGTGCGCGCTAATTTTAATTTATTGTTTAACACAGAGAAAATTGTCTATCACTATTTCTAAACTTAATTGTTATATATATATTTTAATGGCATAGTGATCTGAATTTGGACATGGCTTGTGATTACTTGTATATGGCTTGTGATGATAGTTTAAAGTGCCACAAAGTGGAGTAAACAACTTTGATGGAGACTAGAAATTGCCGATGCAATCCAAACTAGTTCCAACAGGATTAGTGTTCCTGACTGTCTCACACTTGTGCATAACAAATTCATCCAATGGAGATGGACCAGAAATTTGTTTGTTGAAGAAAGTCTATATTCTAATCACTTTGATTAGAATATATATCGAGTCCTGACATAAAACGATCATTAGCTTATGGTAAGTTAACTGACTGATAAGTAAAGAATGGACATGCTTTCTGTTGATGAATAATTTGAATTGAAGAATACTATAATTGAAAAATTATTTCTATGCTCAGTAATAGATTATGTTGTACATTATACTTGTGAATTTTAATCAAGGCTATGCATTTTATGTTGGTGTGTATTAATGAAATTGTTGCAGGGCTTGTAAGTTGAGAATGCTTGTAAGAGAGAAACGAGTGTTAGAGATGAAATATACCCGAAATTTAGTGCTGCCTTAATTTGACTTTTAGCAGAGAAAAACAAACCTTTTCCTTTCAGTTCAGACAACAGTGGACTCTGCATTCTACCAGATGATGATGGTGTCAGAAACCATGATTACCCTCAAACTTATCACTAAATCGTTTGCTGTAAGTTGATTCTTGAGAGCCACGATTGAGAGCCATCGTGGGGGAATTTGTCGCCTGAGCTTGGTCTCGAGAATTCACGACGATTATTTTGAACATTCCTTGTAGTGTACTTGAGTAGCGCACACAAAATTTTGGGAACCTCGCTCCTAATGTGCTTGATAGCGCATGTAAAATTCTAGATGGTTCTTCATAGTGTGTTTTGTAAAGATTCTGGAACAGTTGTGTAACGTGGCTAGAAGGGAGCGTTTGAGACTGCCATCTGAATAGGAAAGACAGTGATTGTTGCAAATTGTGTGGTTGTGAACACATGCCAGTGACAGACGCCATCATTGAAAAGGTTATGTATATTGACTTTAATTAAAATTTCTCTAAAACTCTGCTCTTATTCTCTGATGAATGTTATCAATAAACGTGACTATATATATTTGTTAATGTGACTGCTTATGTCTATACTAAGATAAACTGAATGATTGTTCAAAGTTGTGAAGTGATATAAACGTCAATGTTCTTTTGATTATAATCATATGTTCTATATTTGATTGCTGATTTAATAAATTTATTGTTAAATGTATTGATCATCTTATACATATATTGATGAACATATGTTGGAGAGATGGTGGATGGAGACTCGCTAAATATAGATGGACGCATTTGTCTTCTCTTTTGATAAGAATGTTGCCACTTACAGAAATATCGTGTGATGGTAAATGTTTGTTTTTGTGAGAGAGCCTAGTGATGTCTTTTGGAGAATTAATAATAACATAAAGTAAGATTAACATCACTTGTAATCAGCTATGAATGGATAATAATAATAATAATAATAATAATAATAATAATAATAATAATGATCATAAAGAGACACCTGAACAATGCACCGTCACAATCAGTGAGAAAGACATTAAGAAGAAGATACGAAAGATGGCAAACTGGAAAGCCCCAGGCCCAGATCAAGTACAAATATTCTGGCTGAAACATCTTACCTCCTTACATGGCAGACTTGCTGAACAACTGCAAGACATACTAAACAAACCAGGAACCCTGCCAGCATGGATGGTAAAAGGAAAAACAAGTCTGATTATGAAAGATCCACAGAAAGGCACAACACCAAACAACTATCGTCCAATCACTTGCCTATCAACCACCTGGAAGCTACTATCAGGAATTATAGCTGACAAAATCATGACTCACCTTGAAACAAACAAACTTCTAAACAATGAACAAAAGGGTGCTAGACCAGGCAGCAGAGGAACAAAGGACCAATTGGCAATTGATAAGGCAATAGTGACTGACAGCAAGAAACGAAGAACAAATCTTGCAATGGCATGGATTGATTATCAAAAGGCCTATGACTCAGTCCCACATTCATGGATAATTGAAACATTAAAATTGTACAAAGTAGCGCCATCAATACAGAACCTAATTCAGGAGTCAATGAAAAACTGGAAAACCACCCTCACATGCAACAACACAAATATTGCAGACATAGCAATAAATTGTGGAATCTTCCAAGGTGATTCCTTATCACCACTGCTGTTCTGCATTGCACTGAATCCTCTCAGTCAAGTGATCCAGAAAACAGGGTTAGGATACAAAATGAAAGCAGGACAGGTCATCAGCCATCTACTGTACATGGACGATCTCAAGCTGTACGGAAAAAATGAACGTGACATCACATCCCTGATCAATACTGTCAAGATCTGCAGTGAGGACATCAACATGAAATTCGGCCTTGAGAAATGTGGACGAATTATCATCCAGAAAGGCAAGGTCAAAACAACAGAAGGCATGCAATTCGACATCGGAAAAATCAACGATGTTTCAATGGAAAATGGATATAAGTATCTTGGGATACTACAACATCAAGAAAATATGCAGAGAGAAGTGAAGTCCAAAATTAAGAGAGAATATGAAAAACGTGTTAGACAAGTCCTGAAGTCCAAGCTAAATGGGGCAAACAAAATACAAACCCTTAATGCATACGCAATACCTGTAGTAAGCTACACTGGAGGTATCATAGATTGGACAGCAAATGAAATAAATGAACTGGACAGGAAAACAAGAAAACTACTCACAATACATAAAGCCTTACACCCCAAAGCAGACGTAGACAGGCTCTATGTATCTCGAAAAATGGGAGGCAGAGGTCTCAAGAAAATCAAACATGTCATTGAAGCAGAAGTCATTGGCCTTGTGGACTACATCTGGTATAACAACAAAGATGATCCACTGATAGAAGCAGTAAAAATGAGTGGACTATTCCAACCCCCAGAAACAGACAAAGAAACATGGAAGAAAACAACGAAGCAAGAACTAGCACATACATGGAGCCAGAAACCTCTGCATGGCCAGTATGTACGACAAGCCGACGAAATATCAACAAAGCAATCAACGTACAGATGGTTGAAAGAGGCAGGATTGAAAGCAGAAACAGAAGCACTCATAACAGCTGCACAAGATCAAGCACTCAACACCAAAGCACACAAAGCGAAAATCATGAAAATTTCAAATGATTCCAAATGTAGACTCTGCAAATCCATGGATGAGACAACAGAGCACATACTATCTGGATGTCAAGTTCTGGCTGGAACGGAATACACCAAACGACACAATGAAGTGGCAAAACACATACATAGAAATCTGTGTGAGAACTATGGCATACAAACCCCAGAAAGAGCATGGATGCATCAACCAGAAGCAGTCACCGAAACAGAAGAAGTCAAAATACTGTGGGACTTCGAGATAAGAACAGATCGGGTGATTCCTGCACGAAGACCAGACATTGTAGTTCTCAATAAGGCCAACAGAACAGTATCAATCATTGATGTCGCTGTTCCAAGTGATAGAAACATAAAATCAAAAGAAAGAGAAAAAATAGAAAAATACCAAGACCTCAGATTAGAAATCCAGAGACTATGGAATGTAAAAGCAGAAGTGATACCAATAGTGATAGGAGCCTTGGGGAACATAACATCTGAATTGGAAAGCTACCTGAATAAACTCCCTGGAAACCACAGAATCGCTCCACTACTCAAAGCAGCGCTCCTCGGAAGTGCCCACATCCTCCGTAAAACCTTGGATCTCCCAGAATCTTGGTAAGATTCCGAGACCTTGGATCTCAACCGACAGTCAAACAGAAGTCGTGGAAAGAGGCTGAATAATAATAATAATGATAGTGGTGGTGGTGATGATGGTGGTGGTGGTGGTGGTGATGATGATGATGATGATGATGATGATGATGATGATGATGATGATGATAAATAACTAGGGTGGCTTAAGGTGTCACAAACACAAGTTTACGTTCTGAGTGATGTCAATTGATCCACGATTACCCCTGTCAGATTTGACGTCACACACATCTTCATACAATCTAAATGCTGAATACGCAGCAGACAACCCCACTTCATTCTTGCAAAGTGCGTCATAGGAAGTCGAAACTAGATTAATTACAATACAAATGAAGAATAAATAATTATCATTTAGAGTTTGCTCTTACTTACATTTGAATTAATAAATGTAAATATTGAAATATTAGTTATATAAAGTATTATATTTTAAAACTAATACAACAACAACATGTAATTATATTATGCTCACCATTAAATTCCTTCTTAAATACGTTTTTATTGTTAATACTAAAATCAAATGTTCCGTTAATGTATGATTTATTGTTTTCATTTAATGGTTTTAAACTTTTCTCTTTGTTCAGTTATTTGTAGAAGCAAAATCCGAGATTGCATAATTTAATGAATTGTAAGAAAATACTGTTGCATTTACAATTTTATTATGGTACGACCTACAATAGATACGCTTCGTGTTTTATTACTTACCTGTTTCTATTGGAAAGTTTGTTTCTGCATCTCTGTCAGACTGCATTTCACTTAATACTGGAGTTCTTTGAGTGAAAAATATATAATTTGAACAATCATTAGAGAAAACATTTAAACTATAAAGATCAAATTACGACATTAGAAAAATAAATTTAACAAATGTATTAATGCAAATAAGAAAACAAATGCCACATTCTCTAACCTTGGACATATTTTTCAAATTTTATATTCGAAAACGTTAGTAAACTCTAGGACAGATTAACAATAAAATTATTATGTAAAGGAAGATATGCTACATTCAAGAAATATTAATGTAATATTCCATTACAAATATAGGAGGAATGATCATATCTTGCTGAAAGCAATAGGCACGTTATTTCAATAACTGATATCATAATAGAAGAGTGATTTGTTAGGATATGATTTTGTTTCGTACTCGTAACTCAAACATGACTGAAAACCTATCCGAAAACATGCATTTTCTTGGCAAGATTGTACATAAAACAATACTTATTATAATCAGTTATTTTCATTTACCTTTAGAGCAATTTGATAAATTTTCAACAATGACTGAAAAATTATCCGAAAACATACATTTTCTTGGCAAGGGGAACAATAATCAGCTATCTCCATTTACTTTCAGTGCAATTTGTTAACCTTTACATTAAGTCCGTTAATCAAGAATAGTGTATACTTACAAATAAGTTAAAGGAGTTTCCTGTACATTTCCTGCAACATAATCGTTGATATAAATTACACTAATGACTTTACGAATCAAAGTTTGCTGAAATGCCTCTAGTTAAAAAGAAAGGTTAGTATATATCTCAATAAGTAAAAGGGATGAACAACAATAAATTACATTTATATGTATTCTTATTACGGAGCTGTGTGAGATATATTTAGACGCTTTGATGGTTTATAAAGTTTAAGGAATTATTCGGCTCTATCAATATTTTTGTGTGTGTGTGTGTGTGGTTGTGTGTGTGTGTGTGTGTGTGTGTGTGTGTGTGTGTGTGGTTGTGTGTGTGTGTGTGTGTGTGAATGTGTATGCATGTGCATGCATGTGCCTTTTTCAGACATCGTTATCCTCCCTACAATAAATAATATTAAATATCTGACTACGTCACTTGAAATTTAAGTAATCAAGCAATATACGTTTTTTTGTTTTTTTTTTTAATTTTCGTACATTACACCTTCAACATTAATTACTTTTAATTTTGAAAAGAGTGCGTATGTGGCTTTACAAATGATTCTTTACCCTCATAATTTTGTGTGCACTCTTTAGTGGATTTATTATTTTTTTGCATTTCTCAGCATATCCAAGAACATCTGATACGAGGGATAAGCTAAATTGGAGATACAAAAAAAAAAAATTCTTATCACGTAAAATTAACAGATGGTTTTAAAAAGTATTAGTGTTTTACTTCAAATAACATTTAAATAGCATCGTTAGGTAGAAGAAGTACCGGAAATATGTAAACACAATAATGTGTAGCTTAATGTAAATAATGAATATAACAGCATGTACTAACCGGCACAGGGCAACTTCTGTTTCTGTCGTCGATGATATATAACGTACGCCGCAATGAGAATCACTGCAACAGTTATTGTTACACCAATACCGACGCCGATTCCATGTGAAAATGTCAAAGTTTCTGTATCGGCACACGACCTAGAACCTGTTGTGTCACGATAAAATAACAAAATGCACTGTTCATAGGAATTGACAACATTCTGTTTGGATTAATTATTAGAGCTAGAATAATCAGTCTATTTGTGGGTTTTACAAACAATTAAATAATGGTAGCTACAGCCTCTATAAATGAAAACAATGCACACGTACATGCATAAACTGTGGTTTCATACAAATCAAGCATTAAGGACTGAATAGCTAATACCATTTCGGCATATTTGTACATATATTTACATTGTAAGTTCTTGACCTAATCACAATCACTTTGCAACTGATGAATGCAAGCATCATTCATTCATTCATGTGTGTTCGTGTTAGAAAAATGTAAAATGCACCATTACTCTTCATCACAATATTTCTCAAATATTATCTGGACGAACAGTATGATAATCCAATGAAAAATAAATATTAATTAACGTACCATTGACTTTTACCTCCACAGTAAAACTTTTATGTCCATATGTATTCCCAATGCTGATGACATATAATCCACTGGCATCATATGTAATGCTGGTAATTGTGAGAGTGCACATGCTGACATATAACACATTTGTTGACACACAGTAAACTTTTATGTCAGTACACATGAGTACAACAGCGACTTTTGTCTGATCTATCATAGGTTTGGTCAGCGCATATGAAAAAGTATCAGGAGTGGGATAAGCAATTATACTAAACGTTTGCTCCAATGCCGCATCCACAAAGGTCATAGCAGAAAGTGATATAATATCTGATCGACTCCTAGGCCTGCCTGAAATAGACAAAATAGTTCATGAACTATTAATTATCGGGATAAAAACCTGCATTTTCGGAAATCCAGGAGTATGTGCAGCATTCCATTGAAAGTCTCTTCTCGATACATACATTTATTTATCACTTCAATGCACAAGCCGACTGTTAATAATTATAGCACCCTGTGTTGATAACTAATATGTTTACTTCTATCTCTTCCGATAAAAAGTGTGTTAATACAGCATTCTCCTCACAATTACGGTTTAATAACACAATACCATATAAACATATAGTACACATAATACGAAATGTGCGTATTTTCATGTGTAAAGTGAAACTTGATAAGATGTGTTAGACATGAAGTAGAAAAAATTCTGAATATGTCACGAAAATAAAGACGTACAATATGTGAAGAAGAAGGTGATTTATTTCCTCTCCAACATATAGTGTTGATCATTCATACGTTCATAATAGTGTGCTAGCCATGTGGCAGAATCTTAACAAAAGAAAGAAAGATAAAGAAAGACAGGTAGAAAGACAGGTAGAAAGAAAGAAAGAAAGAAAGAAAGAAAGAAAGAAAGAAAGAAAGAAAGAAAGAAAGAAAGAAAGAAAGAAAGAAAGAAAGAAAGAATGAATGAATGAAAGTAAGAAAGAAAGAAAGAAGGGAAAAGGAGGGAAGGAAGGAGGAAGGAAAGAGTAAGAAAGGAAGAAAGTGAGCAAAGAAAGAAGAAAGAGGAAGGAAGGTGGCGAATAGAGAGGAGAGACTGTAAATATACTTATCACAACACAAGATAAACTTGAAAATGTGTATGTATGTGACTGATATTACTTTCAATGATTTATACTCTCTGTATGTTATAAATAATATACTTAATTCATTAGAAAACAAATTCACTAAATTATTACAATTACAACAATTTGCAGTTATCATTGTAAATCACTTACAGTTCACATAAAGATTTGCATAGCTGATTGTGTTGTTCCCCATTTCATTGCTGGCAATACATGCGTAGGTCGCTGTGTCCTCACATCGGGACACAGACTTGTACGACATTGGTGATTGTCCTCCTGTGTTCAGTTGTGTGTTGTTGTAACTATTGAACAGACTCATTGTCGGAACTGGTTTTCCATTAGCACGACAGTCGAATATTAATGTTGCATTCTCCATCACAGTCAAATTCGTGTTGGAGTTTATACTTACAAGTGGCTGGTCAATATCTGGTAAAGAATCAAAGCAAATAATTAATGTACATGAGATATATAAAGTGAGCATAAAATGTAGGAACCATCTGCGTTTGGACTGAAGCCTCAAATTAACACTTATATAACAATCATCTTCTTACTTTCTGAAATTAATTTGAAAAGTATATTTAGGTTTGTTTTTTTTCATGACGAAAAAAAATGCATCCATTTAAATTATTCTACATATTGAAGAGTGTGTTCTGATATACAAGTTATTAGTCAAAATTACATTTAAAAAATATTCTTGATCTTGAAATCCAGTTTTGAAAGAATTTGTACTTGGCAAAACTATGTCACATGTATACAAACATCAACTTGTTTTATAATAACGGTACTGTACATTACTTCTTTGACTGTCACAGAACTTAACAGACGTTTATAATAACCTTCGAAAGAAATGACCTAATTTTATCATTCTTAGGAAACTGACATTTTGCAGGTGTTTAGTGTGTAAATTAATATTATATCAACCAAGAATAAATAAAGGAAGAAAATATTTATAATTTCATGTAATTTTAGTTCTTTAGGCTCTAATTGGTGAACATGTTGTATTGTACTTGTTTTCCACTTCTAATTAACAGTTACATAAAGTGAAGTATTTTTTTTTAAATGTTGTACAAGTAATAACGCTGTTACGTAAATTACACAGAACTTATTTTGATAATAAATGTACAGATATATTTAAATTCATTTAAAGATAATTAATTACTGCACGATTTTGTTCTCTATGTTAATGCCCTGCCCCTGTAACTATAATATTTTTTAGATAACTTAAAATTATATACATTTTGTGCAAGATGTGCCCACATTTAGTTGTCTAAAGAAGAACTCATTGAAAAGAATTACAGAAAAAATGTTACTGGCTAATATCATGAAAATGAAAGCAGAAATATTAACGTGAAATGTTTGCATAGTTTAATATGTAATATAGGCTATGGAATAGTAACTACTCTGGGTTTTGATTATATTATGTGGCAAATATATAGAAATATTATAAAAATATACTTTAATGGAGAGGTAACTAGTGCACAAAATCGTCCACATTATTCGCAAAGTATAAATATATGCCTATTGCAAATTAATTAAGTTTTATTAACATTTTCATGTATGTTGTCTATTTTCCTATTAAAGCCACTGACTCGTTTATCGAAATCTAAGTTTATTATGTCATCTTATTTAACTGCTTTGGCACGACAATCTGAATAAGTGCAAATCATTTCTTGATTCTTCAGCCATCTGAGGTATGGCCATAGACATTGTTGTGCAGCTTGGAACACACCCAAACTGCAGGATATAAGAGAAGTGAGAGTGTGACTCATGACACTAACATCTATCTCACATTCATTCGTCCATATGACTCGGATGTTTAACTTAAAACATTGAGTGCAAAGTTGCATATATCGCTTGCGTACACCATGTATTGCCATGGTGTTTACCAGGCTTGTATAAATAACCAAAACTGACTTGCATTTTGCTCACTTTAAAGAATATTGTATAAAATCCATCATACACAATTTTGCTGAATTGTTCGTTTTAAAAGAAAAACTCATATCACACGCTCATATAACAAAGTAGAGAAATATAAAAATATATAAAATTTAAGATAATAGGCTAACCGAAGATAGAGAAATGCATAAATGTAATGTTGTGGAAGATTCATTGAAAATGTGATTGAGAACTTGTTGATTCCGTTTCATTCCTTATATCTATTACTCATTGCAGGTCATGATATTATGACATCTGATGGTATTATTTATTCACTGAAACTGGATTGAGGAGCAAATTAGATTTCATCATGATACAGTAACAAACGATAGGAAGGCTTACGAGGCCAAACGGGATGTGAATACGTGTTGCACAATTGTTAATCTACTGTAGGTGAACTTAATTAAATTTCATAATGCTGAAATTAACTATGGAAAAAAATAATATTTAATTAAAATGACTGACCTACGAACATATCGTGACTATTCCTCATTCATCTGTCTTATGATGTCTTTATATGAATGATTCAAGAGTTCACTATCTTAATCATTTAGATGTAGTTGCAAATATTCAATATTTTATTCTAGACGTCAATATCCAAGTAGACTATTGTAATAGCCTCTATTTCTGGGGCGAAAACGGTGTTTATATACGTAAATAAAGAGTGTGTGGGTACCACACGCACACGGTCCATTAATATACACATGTCTCCGAAAAAGTACTCTTTGATTAGATAGTATTGAACTGTCTCCATTGACTTACTTCACATAAAGTTTGAGAAATTAAGTCACAGTATATATTTTATTTCATCAACTAAACTAACGATAGTGAGATCTATTTTCCCTTTTACTTTCTATGGCCTTAATTCTTAGAAAGATGATTTTGAAACTGTTCTCTTTTAGAATCCAGTAACAATGACTGTTGTCTTGCTGAAACTGGTGAATGTTTGCACACTCAGTTTGCTTGTAGATACACATTTCCTCATATTGTTATTTGAATTCTGTGGACTCTCATTTCTGTTCTACATTAGCTAACTTTTAATTTCATTTCATTACCAAATAGGTACGAGCGTGATCAATATTGATTTAAAATTTCCTTGCTCATTTATTGCACAATAAACCTTTTATTCACCAATCACCAATGATCCCGATGTTTGTTACTATTTTTAACATGTAGTCTGATTGAAAAAACATACTTACACCCGACACTTAGTGTAAATGGGTCTCCGCTTATGACAGTAGTCCATTCAATATCACATCGGAATTGAGTCCGACCACTGTCATTGCGATACAACGTCTGCGACATGACAAGTCTGCTGTTTCCATATATGCCAGCAGCAATCTGGTTATTTTCCCTGTACCACTTTAGACGTCCACCCGGCTTGCCAATATTAGTGGTATTGCATGTGCACGTGACATTCGTGTTTTCTGGGATATCAGGACTCGGACTGCAGTTGACCGTAGACTTTAAAGGTCGTACTGTATTATAAAATGACTAAACACACTTAGTTGGTCGTATAGCAATTGTCAATAAACAGTATCCAATATAGGCAGGATGAATACATTTAACATCTTCCTGAAAATCTTACATCTTAACTAAGATATAGTAAGAAAATAATGAGTTCAAATACCAGCAAAAGAACTCTCTTAAGACGTAAGATACCGGCACTAAAGATTGATCACGCAGTCGTATTCTAAGCATAGCTGTTATCAGTTCTTACTTTATTGTACGCTCTCCCTCATGAGTACAGTAACATTTCATTCTCGGGGTAAAATTCCTGTTTAATTTTTGTCATTATTCTGGACTATTCGAATATATATTACAATAAGGAAAATTTCAAATAAAACTTAACAATAATAAAAATAGATGGCTTTTAAATATAATTATTTATATTTTTGAAAACATCAGTGCTACATTATTTTCGCAAGAGCGTTAGCGCGTTAATACGTTAGCGTTACACAAGATTCTGGGAGATCCAAATTTTCATGAAGATGTGGACACTTCCTTGGAGCTCTCCTTTCAGTAGCGAGGTGAGTCTGTGGTTTCCTGGAGTTAATTTAGAATGGCTTCCAACTCAGATGTTATGTTCCCTAAGGTTTCTATCACTATAGGTATCACTTCTCCTTTTACATTCCACAGTCTCTGTATTTCTAATCTGAGGTCTTGATATTTATTTTTTTTTGTTTTCATATTTCTATCACTTGGAACAGCGACATCAATGATTTTTGCTGTTCTGTTGGGTTTATTGAGAACTAAATTATCTGGTGCAGGAATCACTCGATCTGTTCTTTTTTATCTCCAAATCCGACAGTATTTTGACTTCAATTTCGGTGACTACTTATGGTAGGGGCATCCATGCTCTTTTTGCGGTTTTGACGCCATAGTTCTCGTACAGATTTTGTGTCAGAGTAAATGTTCCTCTCCCTACTTTTACATTTAAAGTGTCTAAGTAACCCGACATTAGATACTCATTATGAAAGTATTTTTTGAAAATGTCTGAGTTGAAGTAAATGTTCGAGGCAAACAAATTCTAGATTTGCTGATGTAATGCATACCTGTGTAGACTTTATTATCGAATGGCTATGATTTATTAGAACGAGACCACCCAATCACCTGAGATATAAAAGTTTCTTTGCTGTAGAAAATTCTACTGCCTAATCATTTTGGAGTGGAAAGAAGAAGTCTGGTTTTGAAAGGTGGCCATTAGCTTGACGATGAGTTAAACTGAAATGGTTGAGAGAGAATGGAATTAGAAATATTCCACTGAATTTTCGCCATTGTTATGTTATACTTGTGTAGAGATGTACTATGCGAGTTGGATTTTATTTCTACAAAAGTTTAAACTAAGTTGCTGGCATTTAGTGTGTTGAACACAAAGACCAGTTAATGAACGGTTGATGCCTAAACAACAGAAAGATAATAAATCTAAAAGAGGACCCTCTCTTTCACCTCCTCCATCTAGTAAGATGAAAGAAAACGTACCCACCCTCACTCAACGGCAACGACAAAGGTTTGTAGAATAAACTAGTATTTCGTTTTATCTGTGGCAAACCATGCCATATTAAACGTTATTGCCCAGGTAACATAAATGTCATAGAAACAAGTGGTGTGCCTCTTTTTATATATACCTAAATGGACATTGTGTCACAGTCTTCTGTGACACAGGTTGTGGAGTAGAGTTAGTAGTACACCCTAACATAATGAAGGAAAGTGACTACACAGGACAGTTTCAAGCAATCACTCTACCCAGTGGTGTAAAAGATAGAGTACCCATTCTGATGGTAGATATAAATAACACATGTGTATGGACGCATTCAGGCTGTATGTCTATAAAATTGTGTTGAGAGTGCCATAAAAGGAGGTAAATACGTTCTCAATGGTGACGACATCCAATATTTGCTAGACAATGTGTGCATACTCACATGTAGGCAAAGTACAGCACTGAAGCTGAAGCTAATTTAGTGTGAAGGTATACAAGGTGAACCATGAATGGTCAGTAGCAAATCTGAAGGTAATGCGTTGAAAACTTTGGTTGAAACTGTCATTGGTAGGGTGCGTCTTCAGGAAATCACTCATTCATGGCAGGGCATATAACACTATGTAACAAATTTTCACTTTTGTTCTGTTCCTGGGTTGAAAGTGTGTTTTCCTAATCCGTTAGGTCTAGAACAGAAAAGAAATCGCTGTTATTCCAGAAAAACTTTGCTTCTGTGACCGGGAATGAAATTTGGAAAATCGCGTGTGTTCGAGAAAATTCTCGATTTGCTTTCAATGCCGAGCTTCCTCCCTGAACTGCTAGAGTTGTCCACATGTTTCTACAATTCTCCTGAACACTCTAGAACGTTCAAAAATCTTCCAGAACTTTCGAGAAACTCTCAGAACTTTCTAGAACGTTCTTGAACTTTCCAAAAGTAGCTGTACAAGTATAAAAGCACAGGTGTCTCAAACCAAGATTCCAATTCGTGTTATTGCAGACTGAAAGGATAACGATTCGTAGTTGAAGAGAAGTTATTTATTTGATATGGCATCAAGAGATTGTTTGCATCCAGCTGATTCATTCATCGGCCATCTTCAGGAGACAGCAGCAAGTCAGATAGCGAGGCAGATACTGGAGATATGGACTACGATTCCGCAGATGAAGTTGGGGATAGAAAGCCGTACTTCCCTAACCAGAAAGACGTGAACAATTTAATTAGAGACCTCGGGCTTACGAAATCGAATGCTGAGCTTCTGATATCCAGGCTCAAACAGTGGAACTTGGTTGATGATAGCGTACAAGTCACGGATCAGAGGAAGCGGCATCAAAGATTCTCCAACTTCTTCAGTCAGCGTGATGGGCTGTGCTTCTGCAACGATGTTGCAGGTCTATTCCAGGCTATAGGTATCGCATGTAATCCTATTGAATGGCGCCTATTCATAGACAGTTCATCCCGGAGCCTCAAAACCGTGTTGCTTCACAATGGAAACAACTACCCGTCTCTCCCGATGCCCCACTCTGTGCATCTCAAAGAGGACTACACCAGTGTCAAAATGTTGCTGAGTGCATTAAAGTATGACGACTACGGATGGGAGGTCATCGGTGACTTCAAAATGGTATCATTCCTCATGGGTATTCAAGGAGGTTTCACGAAATTTCCTTGTTTCCTCTGTCTCTGGGACAGCCGTGACACTAAGGCGCATTATCGCACAAAGGACTGGCCACAACGGACCGAGTTTTCTGTTGGGAAGAGCAATGTGAAGTGGGCGCCGCTGAAAGAACCTCATAAAGTGCTTATGCCACCGCTGCACATCAAGTTAGGCCTCATTAAGCAATTTGTCACTGCTCTTGACAAGGAGTCAGCAGCATTTCAATACCTCCAAGATCTTTTTCCAAAGCTGTCCGAGGGTAAGGTCAGGGCTGGTATATTCGTCGGACCACAGATCAAGAAGATCATAGAATGTGAGGATTTTGCAAAGCTATTGAACAGGATGGAGAGAGCGGCTTGGAGCAGTTTCGTTGCAGTTGTTCAGGGCTTCCTAGGTAATCACAAAGCTGAAAACTATGTGGAGTTGGTGCAGACTCTCATAAAGAATTACGCCACAATGGGATGCAGAATGTCTCTGAAAGTCCATATCCTTGATTCACATCTCGACAAATTCAAGGAGAACATGGGCGCTTACTCGGAGGAGCAAGGCGAGCGCTTTCATCAAGATATTGAACTTTGAACGTCGTTACCAAGGACAGTATTACGAAAACATGATGGGGGACTACATTTGGGGGCTACTTCGAGAGAGTGATTCACAGTACAATCGTAAATCTAGAAAATCTACACATTTCTGGACCTTGTTGAGTGGTTTCCGACTGTGTTTGTCTATTCCTTGTGCAATTTTTGTTTTTACCTGATCATAATGACGAAAATGAAAAATAAATCGTTCTATTTTCACAAAAAAACGAGTTTTCTTTGTGCTGTTGTCGTGTAAGCAAAGTTTGTGCTTAATGAAGTCATTTTTTCACGTACTTTAAACATAAGCAATTGAAATATAACACTTAGAAGCCAGGAACAAAAATTGTGTTACATAGTGTAATTGTTTCTGACTGCCAGGCTGTGGCTGAACCTGAGAGGGAAACAGCCCTGCACAGAGCAGCACAATTGGTAGATGATTCTCTAGAGAAATGTCAAGAGAAGACAAAGCTCTCAAGATCGTAAGTGTTTAAATCTTTTGGCAGAGCTATTGAGTTTTGCTGGTGGGATGGACAGGAAGGGACTGACGGCAGTCAGTTGGTGGTACCTCTGAGCTATGGGATGAATGTGCTGCATTTGGCTCACGACCCACAAACGTCTGGTCATATAGGACCAAGAAAAACTTTAGCTCATGTGGAGGCTGATTTTTACTGGCCAGGTATGACAGGGGATGTCACTTGTTACTGTCAGTCATGCAACATCTGTCAGTAAGTGAATAGAAAGATGGAACGGCCAGTTCCACTATGTGAAACCACACTGATTGATATTCCTTTTAGGCCTTAGCCATGGATCTCATAGGAGAATTTGTGCTCTCATTGGATTGAGGCTTCAGATGGATTCTCACCTTCATTGATTATGCTATGAAATATTGTGAGATGGTTGCACTTAGATCCATTAGTCCCATGTCATTTGCAAATGTGTTGTTTACTATTTTCTCACGTGTAGAATTTCTGGAAGAAATCTTGTCTATAGAAGAATTCAATTCAATTTCGTTCAATAATGAAAGAAAGTAATCAATTATTGAGAGTAAAACAGTTTAAAACTACTCCGTATTACGTTATGTGTAACATTTTGGTTGAAAATCTGAATGCTACTCTTAGCAAGTCCTTAAGAAAACTCATTTTGTAAAGACCAGTTGATTGGGATCTGTATTTTCCAGCACTTTTTATTTGCATTGCATAAAGGACTAAATAATTCAACCCAATTCTCATCCTTTGAACTCTTATACAGTAGAACCGTTAAGGGATGCATGTCTATATTACGAGAATATTGGGTATAGAGTGGACTAGCAGAATGTGTAAGAAACACTTATCAACATGTGACTGAACTTGCGAACCGTATTGATACATCGTATCAGACAGCAGCTCAGAATGTACACCAATGTAAATCTAGACAAGCACTTATGTAAAGCCATTAAACAAAGCATCTAACATTGAAGTTGGTACATGGATATTGTTGTTATTGTTACCTCTGCACTGGAATAAATTAGATTTATCATCATAAGGATACTGCAAATTTGTTGCAAATTGGGAGATGTTGCAATTTCCGAATTAGATTGGCTCGAAAATTAATTTTATGCTAATCTGATGAAATCACATAAAAAAAACCCACCAGAATAACATGGTCGCTGCTATTGTAATAGGGGATGATGAAACCTCTGTACCTGATGGTGAATCCATACCACACACAGGTTTGATAGATGGTGAAACTGTTGATGATATTATTTTAAATCCAGAACTCTCAGACTCTGAAGTTCAACAGTTATGGTACACGATAAAAGAAACTCTTGACGTTTTTACCATTAAAACTCGCCCCTGTGAATTTACAGCTGCACTATGGTATCCGTCGCGGGGTCGTGCTGTTATGGTTGTGGCTGACTGTCGATGGCCTCTCTCTCCTTCTCGGTCAAATATTCCGCAGTTTAATTTTTATGTTTGCAATATCTGTGTTGTTGCATGTTAGGGTGGTTTTCTATTTTTTCATTGACTCCTGAATTAGTTTCTGTACTTATGGCGCTACTTTGTACAATTTTAATGTTTCAATTATCCATGAATGTGGTACTGAGTCGTAGGCCTTTTGCTAGTCAATCCATGCCATTGCAAGATTTGTTCTTCGTTTCTTGCTTTCAGTAACTATTGCCTTATCAATTGCCAATTGGTCCTTTGTTCCTCTGCAGCCTGGTATAGCACCCTTTTGTTCCTCTGCTACCTGGTATAGCTCCCTTTTGTTCATTGGTTAGAACGTTGTTTGATTCAATGCGAGTCATGATTCTGTCAGCTATAATTCCTGATGGTAACTTCCAGGTGGTTGTGATTGGACGATAGTTGTTTGACCTTGTGCCTTTCTGTGGATCTTTCATAATCAGTAGTAGTAGTAGTAGTACTAGTAGTAATAGTAGTACTAGTAGTAGTAGTAGTAGTAGTAGTAGCAGTAGTAGTGCTGTTGTTGCTGATGTTGTTAGTGATGATGATAACGATGATGATGATGATGATGATGATGATGATGATAGTGGTGGTGGCGGTGGTGGTGATTATGGCGGTGTAATACCTGTCGTTGTATCAAATAGAGCTATTACATTAAAACTTATGAAATAGAATTATATTTTGCGAACATAAATCAATAACAGTTTAATATTTCAGATTTTAAAATTGCGTGCTCATTACACATTTAAACTTTTTATTTATGTTTTCATAAATTAGAAAGGAATTAGTAAATAATTATAGCATAATTTCCTTTAACAGAACGAAATGTTGATATATTTAACATTATTTTATTTTACACGCAGGTATAATAACAAAAATTAGTATTATTACCATTCTGATAAGAAGTCATCTAGAAAATAATTATGTCTTCAACAACAATACTTACGTATTTCTAAAGAGTCGATGGAAGTTGCTGTTATGATCTTTTTCCCAGGTGTTATAATCGCTTTGTAGTTGTACAGACCTTCTAAAACGGGCATGTTACCAGTAAATCCACTGGAGAAAGTTTTATATTTTCCTCCTGCGCTATTGATAGTCGGCGAATTGTCTGTAAAGACATGTGCCTCTCTTTTCTGCAATACATATAGCAATGAAATCACTGAATGTATTTCCGATAAATATTTTCTTTTAAATATTTAATTAGCTCTCAACACAATTCTTGCTGATCAGAATAGCAAATATAAAATACGATAATGTTGTATTATGTAATACAGTGTAAATTCATTGAATTAATCAGAAATAAACAAAATACACTGTTACTAAAATTGGTTTTGAATCCAGCATAATTAAATGCAATGCGCTGAAAATCTTAATTTCTTTTACTATGATCATTTTTCTTATCTCAAATGTAATGATTATATTTATATTTTATTATTTTATTGTAATGATGATTACACTAAATTGTGACAGAGTAGATTTGCCCCTCCATATTTAAAAAAAAGTAATCGTTATATATGTTGTGAAATGTCAGATTTACCCAACCATGAGCACTCCTTATGGTGTTATTTTTGAAAGTGTTTGAGTTGAAGTAAACAGCCTGAGGATAGAATACTCTAGTTTTGCTGACCTAATTGGAACTGAGAATTCTACAAACTAATCACTTTTGAATTTGAAGTAGAAAAAAAGTCCGGCTTGAATTGTAGTTCTTAGCTTGAGTGGTGAGTTTAATTGACTGATTAAGAGATAATGGACTTAGAATCATTTCATGCATTTTACTATGATATGTTATACTATTGTTTATGTAGAGATGTACTATGTGTGTTAGCTTTTATTACTACAAATGTGTTATATAAGCTGCACCCATGTGGTTTATTAGTATGGCATTGTTTGATACACTGTGTTCATTTTATTTCATGCATGGGGTTAATGAATATCGTTGCGGAAATTGTAAGTTTGAAGATAGTGTGTGAGATGGAATGAATTTATACTGTGATAAAAAGGAAACTTATGCCTGTTACTTGATTATATGTTGCAATCAGCAAACAACCACTTGACTTTCACCTTTTGAGTCTTGAGATTTGAGCCTCAAGTTTCTACTTCCAATTCACCAGCTACCCATTATGTGTCAAACCTTGAGTGACCAGGAAAGCATGGAAAACTTGCAATGTGTTGCAGAATGTGTAAGCATAAATGAGTATATATATATTATTTCAATTAAATAATAGTTATTTTACTGGCTCATGTTCAGAGTAAACAAACAGAGGCATCATACATTTGAAAGCATCACTATGGTGATACAGAGACTGGATATCATGCATATAAGTGCTAGATTGCTAGTGATCTGAGAGTATATTGGATAAGTAAATTTCATTACATTTATTAGGGTGTTATTTATTGTGTTGGAACGTGTAAAGACAAAATTAGATATACATGACAGTTACAATTAATATGTAGTACAATAGGGACTAGATTTTTAGCTATCCGTCTCAGATGACAGTCAAATATATGTTTTCTGTTTACATTTTAAAAATATTTAAGGGGCGTGGGAGGCTGTCAGAAGAAGGGTCCGCTCGGGTACCAAAATTCTGCCCTGGATGCAAAATACTTTGGGTAATCCCAATGGGGTTAAATATAAGCCGGAAATAGATGCATGCACAGAACTGTCCTACACACACACAATTATAAATGGGATACTTGATAAATACTGTTCCAGTTGCAGAGTAAGATAACTTCATAATGTCAAGAGTGTATGACAGAGTACCGTACTGATGAAATAAATAATCTGTTGGCCAACAGAGAGATCTAGCCTGGTAAAATTAGAAGTAAAAGAAGACAATAATCGCTAATGACTATTAACTATTAAAAAATCAACGAAAAGACTTTTTTTGCGAATGATTATTTTCGTAAACTGCTTGTGGTTTCACCTAAAAGTACTGGTTTCTGAACCTGCTTAGACGTCATCTTTTAACACTCGTCACATGACTTGCAGAATCGCCGTATCCCTGCAAACATTCCAGACCAGAAAAATTATCTCGCTGCTCAGTCAGCCGTGTTAGACATATCATGCTAACTGCCTGCCAAACTTTCTTGATTTATTCTCATTACGTCAGTGCGCTTTTACTTTGGGACGACTAAATGCTTCCGGCCCACCTTGGCATTCTTTGCTCCTCTGAATAAAATACCCTTCTTGTATATATAATGAGTTATGTCAATGTCACCCTTCTTTTCACCTCCACCCTCCCCCGCTTGCAAACCAATGCACCTTTTTAAGGGATTAATCTTGTCATTCTAACTGCTCCAATTCACCTGGCTAAAGGTTTTACTACCTTTTTGGTATCAATGCGGAGTTTATGCACCCATTTACTGCTGGCACGCGTTTCCACCACATTTACCTTTGCCTCTGGTTGTATTTTGGTGGCGGGGCTTAGCTGAACGATTTTTAATAATGTCGGCTATGATTCTACCAATGACAAAACTACAGTCAATGTCTATGAGAGCTATGGGCAATGTTTGTCACTCACCATTAGCAATGACAACACAAATCTTGTGGCATATCCTCTGCCCGCACTAAGTCGCTGGTTACAATGGCTGGATAAGTACTTCCCGTATCTGGAATGACCTGAATTGTTCTGCCATTAATTTTCACTTCCGCTGTATTCGACGGTGTGTCACTACACATGACGAGGCTAGAAGAAAAATTGTGTCCCCATACACGACTGTGTGAACCAGTAATTAGAAGGCCCTTAGTGAAGGTAAATGAGTGACTAGGTGAATGCAAGTAGAATTCAATAATAATTGCATTTTGAAGTACTAAATTGAATTGCAGTCAGAGATCGGTAAACGTAAATACGATAAATCTACATAGTTCTGAAGAAAGGTACAGGCGTGGTTTGAGGCTTGCGAAAGTGGCGGAAGCCGGAAGCGTTCCCTACATTCAAGACAAGGCTTGCGGTCCAAGGACATTGACACGCACTATCTGTGGGCATGGCCAAAGCTTTAATAAACGGCACACGAAAGTTGAATAATATGCAAAGATGAGTTGTGGCCCTTGTTTTCCTATAATCTTCATGTTTTGAAGTGGATATGAACAATTCAGTTAGAGTGGAATTAAAACAATCCGATCATTGAAGAAAGGTAATAGTGATCATTGAAAAATCTGTGTTAATAATGTAACTATGTACCATATTTTCACTTTTGTTCTGTTCCTGGGTTGAAAGTGTATTTTCCTAATCCGTTAGGTCTAGAACAGAAAGGAAATCGCTGTTATTCCAGAAAAACTTTGCTTCTGTGACCGGGACAATGAAATTTGGAAAATCGTGTGTGTTCGAGAAAATTATCGATTTGCTTTCAATGCCGAGCTTCCTCCCTGAACTGCTAGAGTTGTCCACATGTTTCTACAATTCTCCTGAACACTCTAGAACGTTCAAGAAACTTCCAGAACTTTCGAGAAACTCTCAGAACTTTCTAGAACGTTCTTGAACGTTCCAAAAGTAGCTGTACAAGTATAAAAGCACAGGTGTCTCGAACCAAGATTCCAATTCGTGTTATTGCAGACTGAAAGGATAACGATTCGTAGTTGAAGAGAAGTTATTTATTTGATATGGCATCAAGAGATTGTTTGCATCCAGCTGATTCATTCTGCTATGTGTGCGGACAATTCATAAAGACAAGAGCAAAAAAGTATTCCGTGGAAGCAAGTTGTATAATGTGCGAGGCCTACAAGGCATACTTCGGCGTGCCGGTCGGGGACCAAGACAAATTTTGGGCACCGCATTTCACATGCGAATATTGCAAGAAAACACTTGAAGGTAAACTGAACAGTTGCTTCTCGCTTAGATGTGTTTTAATTTATTTTCATAAAATTTCAATGCTTTAGATCGAGTTCATTTCAAAGAGTTGTAATTTACAAAGTTTTGTCATAAGTCGTGTACTGTAGGCAAATACGTTCCATCTTGAAATCGTTCCATATTTTGAAATTTCCTGCCCTCAAATTATTATAATTCTTATGTATTATTATGTGCTATGTTACAGGTTAGTACAGAGGAGAGAAGAGAGCCATGAAGTTTGCTATCCCACGAATTTGGCGAGAGCCAACAGACCACTCAAGCAACTGCTACTTCTGCATGAAAAACCCCAAAAAATCGTCGCACCGGCAAAAATGCCCCTCAGATCATTTATCCGGATGTACCTTCTTCCATCGCCCGAGTACCACACAGCCCCTCTCTGCCTGTTCCGACTCCTCCTAGGCGACACCGGCCATCTTCAGGAGACAGCAGCAAGTCAGATAGCGAGGCAGATACTGGAGATATGGACTACGATTCTGCAGATGAAGTTGGGGATAGAAAGCCGTACTTCCCTAACCAGAAAGACGTGAACGATTTAATTAGGGACCTCGGGCTTACGAAATCGAATGCTGAGCTTCTGATATCCAGGCTCAAACAGTGGAACTTGGTTGATGATAGCGTACAAGTCACGGATCAGAGGAAGTGGCATCAAAGATCCTCCAACTTCTTCAGTCAGCGTGATGGGCTGTGCTTCTGCAACCATGTTGCCGGTCTATTCCAGGCTATAGGTATCGCATGTAATCCTATTGAATGGCGTCTATTCATAGACAGTTCATCCCGGAGCCTCAAAACCGTGTTGCTTCACAATGGAAACGACTACCCGTCTCTCCCGATGGCCCACTCTGTGCATCTCAAAGAGGACTACACCAGTGTCAAAATGTTGCTGAGTGCATTAAAGTATGACGACTACGGATGGGAGGTCATTGGTGACTTCAAAATGGTTTCATTCCTCATGGGTCTTCAAGGAGGTTTCACGAAATTCCCTTGTTTCCTCTGTCTCTGGGACAGCCGTGACACTAAGGCGCATTATCACACAAAGGACTGGCCACAACGGACCGAGTTTTCTGTTGGGAAGAGTGAAGTGGGCGCCGCTGATAAACCTCATAAAGTGCTTATGCCACCGCTGCACATCAAGTTAGGCCTCATTAATCAATTCGTCAATGAAATTGACAAGGAGTCAGCAGCATTTCAATACCTCCAAGATCTTTTTCCAAAGCTATCCGAGGCTAAGGTCAGGGCTGGTATATTCGTTGGACCACAGATCAAGAAGATCAAAGAATGTGAGGATTTCGCAATTTACAATTTATAGAAATAATAGATAGTCCACTCTTTCTCCGTCGATCACCATCAAGCTAATGGCTACCTTTGATGACCTAATTTCTTCCACTACAAATTCAAAGAGTTTAGAGAATACAATTCTTTCCAATAGGCATTTTTTCATCTCAGACGATTGGCTAAACTCGTTCTTGCAAATCTTAGGAAAATAAAACCTATTGATCCACCTAAAACCGGTTTAGATTACATCAGCAAGTCTAGCACATTCTTTACCTGAGATGCTTAATTCCACATATGACACTCAAACATATCAGCAAAAGCAGTTACCAAGGTCGGGTCACTCCGACATTTAACAATTTATATAACAATTAAGTTTAAAAGTAGATATTTGCAAATTTGCTCTCCCGCAATACTACTACTACTACTACTACTACTACTACTACTACTACTACTACTACTTCTACTAATGATGAGGTGTTTCGATAGTCCAGTGGTTAGAGAAGACAAAACCTTACCCAGAAAGTCAAGCTACCTGAGCTGTGTTAAAAACATGGATAGGTGACAGCTCCAAACCCCATCTCTGGACTATCGAGGGAGGGAAAAGCGGCTCCCTCACATCCACACCCATCCCATTCATGTTGGAGAAAACAAAATTGTATTCCATACGAGATCAGACTTCGCCTGGTTAACAAGGTCTGCATTTGGCACTGATGTTTCGGGGTGTTCTATTGAAAAATGGGCTACTGAAACGCAAGCGAAAACTCGGAGGAGATAGACCAGAGCGGAAAACATACAAATCATGGTCTCTTACTATCAAAGCCAACCAACAGCAAGAGGATATAGAAAAACGATGCATGAACTCTATCTCAAACACCATCCAGATGATATAATCAGTGAACAGCGTCTCCTGGACCAGGAGATAGCAAAACTACAAAATAGGCTTCTTACAACCCTAGAAATACAGGCGATAGGACAGCAACAAATGAATATCACAACCCAATACATTGAAATTGAAAACAATGAAAATTCTCCAACCTCACAACAGTCAACTCCAGTTGACAACCACGCTGGGGAAGTTCCATGCGATTTCACTGAAGAACAACAACGCTTGTTTGAAGACATAACACGTTTCATGGACAAAAATAAGTCACATGTAGGCAGAACCCTAACAAGAAGGCTGCAAAACAATATACCTCTAAGGACAGCAATTGAGAATGCAAATTAAGTACTAAAACGTATCCCCATAGAGGGTATCACAGAAACCAACAGTCTAATTTACGCCACTGCAAAGATAATTGAAATATATACAAGATCATACATAGTACAAACACAGAAACTTTATGTACCACCTGGAAGAAAAGAATAGAAAAGAAAATAGAATGTACTAGAAGAGAAATAAGCGAAATGAGAGCAGCAGGTCAAAATAAGGGAAAACTGAAGGAAAGATTGGTCACCAAATACCATCTCAACTGCATTCAGGACACATTCTGGAAATAAAAAGAAAACATTTGGAGCAATCCAAATAAGTATAACACCTCAGCCAGATGGATTCAGGAACTGATTGGTGATCATAGAAAGACAGCGTCACAATCAGTAAGAAAGACATCAAGAGAAAGGTATGAAAGATGACAAACTGGAAAGCCCCAATGCCTAGTACAAATATTCTGGTTGAAACAACATACCTCCTTACATGGTAGAACACCTGCAAGATATATTAAACAAACCAGGAACTCTAACAGTGTGGATGGTAAAGGGAAAAAGAAGTCTGATTATGAAAGATCCACAGAAAGGCACAACACCAAACAACTACCATCCAATCACATGCCTATCAACCATCTGGAAGTTAATATCAGGAATTATAGCTGACAAAATCGTAACTCACTTTGAGACAAACTTCTAACCAATGAACAAAAGAGTGCTAGGCCAGGCAGAAGAACAATCAACAGTAGTCATTTAAAAAAAACGCATCATCATCGTTGTCGTCTTAATAATCATCAAACTGCAAGCAATCAAAATGTCACTGTGATTTACATTAAATGATGTATTACGATTTTTTATAAACATTTACATTTCTAAGAGGGTCGTAGTTTAAATTACTTTGCCTTACTCACCGACAGGACACTGTAAATTTCACACTTGTATCTTCCGATTGAAGAATAAATTTTTGAGATGTTGCATTCAATCGATACGCCCCATGGTGTAGAATCTCGTCTAATAAATTTGGCAAGGCAACTGCCTTCAGCTGGAACTGTAAAAGCAATACGGATATAAATCATATGTGTGTATATATGCATGTGTATTGTGTGCGAATGCATTCAAATACGTTTGCATACATGTATGTATGCAGGTGTGTAAGTGTCGTATGCTGCTTGATGTGACTCATATTAATGTGATTAGTTCAAATCTATTTCAGCTCCCCCGCTAACCCATCTACGAATGCCGATACAAACAGCAAGACTTATTATGGGGCGACGGTCTGATATATTTAATTCACTCGTCAGCCCCCAGCAGAATAACTGCGTAGATAAAATAATTTAGTAATGATACACAACAGTAATGCTAACTTACAAGAGACATTACAACAACAGCTACAGTAACATTAAATAAGATGCATAAGAAGTGTAAACAATTAACAATAAACTTTAATTAAAGAAAAGAAGTAATTATAAGGCATAACATTATCAACACGTTTTTCTTAATGATAGTTACAGTCTTTCTTCACTGATCGGATTTGTCCAAATCATCTCTAGTTAAATTGTTCAAATTCATTGTTTCTTTTTCCGAAGAATAAGGAAGAATTTTTAGGTGGATCTATGAAGGTTCTAGGAAGCACAGAAATCAGTGGGGTATAGACTATAATAAGAGAAAATATATGGCATTTAACATTTGAATATATTTAGTTCTTGAGATATATGGAATAAACATCAAACCACAATACAACCGAATTTAAAAGTATCATAAGCCAATAACTATTTTCATAGCCATAAGTGTTTCCTAGAATCAATTCCTGTGTTATATTTATTTTACACCAAATTACATGGTGTGGTTATTAGCTGTTAACTTTCGTGGTTAATGTTCAAATCTAAGTAAATTCATATAAACTATTTTCATTATTAATTACATATTGATATGAAGGAAATGTAAAATATTGATGTAAGATGGAATTTGTTTAATGTTTTGCCTGTTTTGAACTGTTTTTATTTCTGCTGTACATTCATCCAGACTGCCAAAGGTTTTAATGATCTACTCCGCTACAAGTGGCCCGAGTCTCATACATATGTAAGAAAGAGTAGACGTCATAAAATTAGGTAAAATTACCGAACATGTACACCAAACAGTTTAGACAATCGGCATATATACTTGGAACATCTTTACCAAGAACTCATTAATTTCCACCAATTTAGACAAACATAAAAATTTTATAATTTTATAATATACAACTACCATAAAGCTATATAAAACTAATTAATACAGATAATTAAATGGAATAATATTTCTGATAAGTGAAGGTAAAATAATTCACGGAGTGAACTAGCAAATGTTGCAATAACTAGACATCATTTAAACAAACGTCATTCTATTCATTTTAATGTTGTAGGAGAAATTGTTTCAAGCAAGGAACATTTTTCATCCTGAAAACCTATGAGAAAGTACACATATATGCCATAAACACTTAGACATCGATTTTTAGGTAATCTATTTACATATATTATGTACTTACAGAAAACAGTTCTGTGACCTTATATTTTCTGAATAATACTTTCATGTACTAACATTCTTTGCCATTCTGTAGCTCATGATCACCTTAGCGCAGTCATTTAGATATTGTCTGTATTTTTTTGTGACTTTTGTTAACTCACATATGCAGTAAATATATTGCTTTTGTTGGAGAAATCAGTAAAATGTAAATTCATCAGTATGTACATCCTCAATTGCATATTTGTAGCAGTACCTAGAGAATGGCGAGTATTGGTGTCACACGTGTGTCATTCCTTGTGTATATGGACATTTGGATGTCACGCGTGCCTCATTTCTTGAGTATATGTGCATTTTGATGTACACATGTCCCATTCCTTGTATATAGGGATATTTGGATGTCACGCATGCATTATTTATCGTGTATATGAACATTTTGCTTCGCTCTTTGCATTGTCACATGTTTGAATGCAAATATATCAATGATATAATTTTAGTTTAGTCTTTATGCAAACATTTATACACGTTAGAAAATCACATTGGCATTTTCATTTAGTGGGTATGAAGGTTGAATACATATTCCTTTGCATTTGGTGAATTTAGAATTGTAATTTATTAGAAAGTTGCATGACATCTAATATTAAGTTTTAAAAAGGGCTACTGTTAACTGTCACTATTATTTATATGACATTATATTCATGAATAATTCATAACAATAATTCCCCTTTTACAATCAACCACAATCACCTGACAGGTCTTGTCATTGTGGTCATGGGGCGACTAAGTCAAACCCTGGAAGTCTGTATTCCTCCCTTCCAGGTGTTACTTGTCTAGAACAATAGCCCTCAACTGAACTATCCCGTCAGTCACTATGGCCTTGTTCCAGCCCTCCACAAAATGCTCCCTATTTCAGTGACAGGATTTATCTTTAAAAATGTGCTTAGACCATCTTTCTGTTCGTTATTAAGTCATTGGTAGAGCCCCCACCTATCACCCTTTCACACTTACCCCTCTTCCAAGAACGAGACTAGATAAGTAAAAATATAACAAATTTATTTAAAGAAAGAATAAATAAAATCGAGTATTGTTAAAATTATATCATTAAATCACAATCAAGGCAAGACTTAAGATATCACAGATCTCTCAAGCTTATCAACTAGGAAAAGAGTATTAATTAGCCCTTAGAACAATTACTATGACTACACACATTGAAGACTAATATCAGTACTTCTCCTAGAACAATTGCTAGGCAAGAAATAAAATCAATAATCTCTAGTCACTACAAAATCTATACATAAAGAATTAGAATAGGACATTTACAATAATCACAGAACAAGTACAGATAGGCAACATGAGCATGAATATGAGTTCACCTGATATTGTAGGCATGGTTCTCTGTCCCTGCAGCTTGGACTTGTCAGTGGGTAGACAATCCCCTTCATCGGTATTAAGCCTGGAAACAGTTTCTTACTTTGCACTCAGCTAGAATGTTCAAACTTGTTATTCATGCACTGTTACTTAACCACAGTTATTTGTTATTTATTAAAAGAAACACAGTTCTTAAATGTTCCTTCACACGCTACTACACTCTTCTAACACTGATGTATATATCAACCTTGAATACGTAGCTCTCAATTAAATTATTAGTCACTTATTCTTACTATTGGTACATCCATACGTCAGCTTCCCCACTTGACAGAAAACCTTGTCACTGTGAATTCCATGTACCAGTGCCTATCTCTGCTTCAGGAATACATCAAGTTGCAAATCTCCAATTTGCATCACACATAATCCAATATGGTGTTCTGTCTCTCCACTCAAGTGGTTCCAGCTTTGGCAAAAAATATGCTCAGCTATCCTTCTGTTGTCTCCTTGATGAACTAGGATTTTGTGTTGCAGCCTGGCAGTACCCAAGTGACAATAGACTTCAGACCAAAGTAAAATATGGCCAAGATCTCTAAGTCAGAATTAAAGTTGAGCAAACATCAAAGATGGAGTTTCAAATAACTTCACCTCTCATTGGAATTTCATTGAGTTTCGTTGAAACTCCCAACTTTCCAAACTATAAAATATAAAAGGGTAGCTTACATCAGCTCGTGTTGTACTAAGTTATAACCCTGTAATTTTATTCTTGGTTCTCATATTAAATTCCTTTACATGTTTCATGTGTTTGAGTTCTTCTTTACACCAAGAATAATATTACAGTACAAGTAAAATTTAAAATGCTTCATTTACAAGAATAAATTTATAATTAAGGAAATTTGTAATAAATCTTTAATAAAAATCATTATTTACAAAGATAGAGTTTTACCATTTCAGGTGTGCCTTATTTTGTCTCACTCTCCTCAGGAAATCATAATATGGACTCCATGGTTTATTTCAGAGTAATTATTTTTGTGCTCTGATGCCCTATTTATGCAGTTTGGACTTTTTGACTGCTCTCGCACTGGTTTCTTACCCTCGGGCGAAAATTAGTCTTTAGTTCCTTCTTTTGTGAATTAGTCACATTTGGCTTGCTGTACTCTCTAAGCAGTATTCTATGATAAGTCTCATTTCTTAGATCATAACCACATGTGCATCGACTGTGTGCCCCTGTGATGTGAGGGTGGTTGCAATCTGGCTGCTTACAGTGAGTGTCTCCCTCTTGCATGCTGGTTATGTCAGTCGTTGCATAAACAACTTCAAACACATTGTTCTTTTATTTTCTTGACTGGACCAATAATGGCTTACATGGATTTACACGGCAAAAATTTAGAGCAAATTGTTGTCATAAGAAAAACTAAATTTTATAAAAATACATTTAATAATTTAATGTATTACTTTGCATTTTTCGTGAGTTATTTAGTTCTTTTCAAAGTCACCTCCAGTGTAAGAGTGGACATATTTTAACTGATTTCGGTATATTCATTTCTATTACTTTTAGCGCTCAGTGTTCTGATATAGAATGTATGTTTGTATTGTGTATGTGTGCATAGTAAATGATAAAATGGAAATTGTGCATGTATATAGAAAAAGAGAGAGATATAGGAATGAGAGAGAAGAAGAAGAAAAGACAGAGGAAGAAAACGAAAACAAGCTCCAGAGAGAGACTTCTTTAAGTATATTTGTTTTACCCATTTCCTTACCTGAGAGACAGAGACACAACTGTAGTTGAAACATTTCGAAAGGGAGGTTTTATGTCCTGCTATAGGTATGAGGACACTTTCATAAGAATGTGCGACAGATGATACTACCCCATGATACCCACTTGATCCAGAAGAGAACTTGCTGCAGATGCTACTTCCCATGCATATATTGTTCACTATATCTATGAATATAATTGTTTCTAATTTAAACTAAAGGAGATAGCTAAAATGCACTAAATAGAATGACATAATGTATGTGGAACCTTTGCTTCTAATAAATATTGTTAATCTGACTGTTTTCACATCCACTATTTTTTGTCCCATGATGACTCTGTTATACATATATATTTCTTTGGACATTGACATGACTGTTGTGAATGTCCATGCGCTAAATTTCTCTTAAGTGAGTATGGAGTACATCTAGGAATATAAGAGTTACCACTATGGAATTTCGTTTATTGTGAAAGTAGGGGTCTGTGATTGTCCCTTAAAACATTTTTCTATTAAGAGTTTTCATATCCAATATCCGTTTCCTTATCTCTAACTCCAGGTGGCGTTCGTCTGGGATCAGCCTTAGGTCAACTTCAAAAATAAGTTTGAGCAGCAGATTCTTTTTCTAAGCACTTTGTCTGTGCTTATTTGTGACCACTGACAAGTAATCATTAATGTGATTATAATTTCCCATATGCCTAAATACTACAGAAGGTGTTATTACATAATCAGTAGCGGTTAGAAAGACCCCAATACAATATGAAAATTCAAAACATCTGTAAAAGTGGAAGTTTGAAATTTCTATTATTAAAATTTCTTATGTTGTGTGCATATTGGGCTAACAAAATTGTTGCATGATTTGTAAGTTGAGAATGTCTGTAAGAGAGAAAGGAATTTAGAGTTTAAATATGCCTGAAATACAGTGCTGCCTTAATTTGTTTTTGCAGAGAAGCAGGACATTTCTTCCTTTTTGCTTAAGGGAACAAAGATTACTCTATCCTACTTGGTCACGTTGGTGTGTGAATCCAGCATTGTCGTCAACTTATCAGTAAAATGTGTTGCTGTAAGTTGATTCATGTGAATTCGGTTCAAGAGCCAATATGGTGGAAATATGTGGCCTGAGTTTGGTCATGAGAATTCATGAAGAATATTTTGAACAGTGTGATCATGAATAGCGCATTTTGGGGAACATTCATCCCTATGTGCCTGATAGCACATATGAAATTCTAGATGGTTCTTTACAGAGTTTCGGTGAACTCATCGAAGATTCTGGAACAGTTGTGTAACGTGTCTAGAAAGGGAACATGGGATTGTCGTCTGAATAAGAAAGACAGTGACTTGTAGCAAACCATGTGATTGTGAGCAGGTGCCAGTGACAGTCACCAGGCTATGTACATCTGTTTTGATTATTTCTCTCTCTCTTTCTCTCTCTTTCTCTCTCTCTCTCTCTCTCTCTCTCTCTCTCTGTATATATATGCAAATCTCTCTCTCTCTCTGTATATATATGCAAATGCAAATTAATGCACTCAATTACTTAATTTAATTTAATATTTAATTAATTAACTCTTCTTGTTAATTGGCATGCTCAGTTTCATCATGCAAGTCTCAGTGTGCTGAGTTTTGTAACAAACAACGCTGACCTATATCCTGAAGACGGGAAGGGATTGTTAGAAGTCAGCGATTCTGGCATAACGCGGATAAATTTAGTCAGAGTTCGCCCTACCCCTAGCGTTGTGGGGTCCACCATGGCCAGTCGGAAAAAACCATCGGAAAAACCCAGGAAGGTTATCAATTCCAGAACCTTCTTCAAAATCTCTAAAATCGTATATAGGGGCAAACTCGAGACCGGTACTCTTGTTACGACTGAGTCCCATGTGGCGGCTTCGTGGTTAGAGCTGAACAGAAAGGTATGTTCGATATAGAGATTGTTATTGTAGCTGATTTTAATACTCGTTTAACTTCTGTCTAAATTATGTTTTTTCTTGTAAATGTCATAACGAATTGAGCTATGTAATTTTTATTCTCGTTTGCACAAAGAATCAAATGAAAGAATGTAAAAGGAATTTTAAATGAAGAAACGAGAATAAAAGTACAGATTACAAATAATTGAAACACGAGACTGATGCGTGCAATTACAATTCTTCTGTCACAGACAGCAAGTTGTTTTTCTTCTTTTGTTCCACCTTCATTGTTCCGGCTGATGTGCAAGCGTCGAGAAACGTCATTCCGTGCTGCCACCAAGCGTCGCATATATCGACACTGGTTATGTCGATGTTCGTATAAGTCGAGTGTCGAAATTAAAGTTACTTCTACGATGATAAATTGTTCACTGCATTGGATTTTCTGAAGGATGCTGAGGTCCAAGAGCAGCTGGAATTCTTGTTGTGACTCTGTCATATTCTAGAGAAGTGTAGGACGCTGCATCTGGCTATGATGTAACTGGACGTTACGACAAGGAGTATCTCTAAGTGGAAGAGATTCATAGACAACCAGTAGGTAACACTTGCCCGTGGAATTGGGTCCATCAAGATAGGAGTTATGTGGAGAGTTGCAGCGAGGAGCGTGAGTCTGACTTTCCAGTAACTGTTATAACTGAGGAACAACTGTTTGGAAACTAGTATTATAACTCAAGCTGTGAATGACTTTACCATTTGTTCATTCAGTGACAGTAGGAACAATTGTGTAGTGTACAATATAAGACCAGATTGTGCATAGTATTGTGTAATTACTCTAGACCAGATTTGTGATCATAATTCTGTAGTGTATTCTTACATGGTCTATTCATGAACATTCACGTGACTGGATGCGAGAACTGGCCAGCCAACTCAAACAGGAGCAAGATTACTGTTCACAAGCCACAACCAGGTAAATTGTTTCCATGAATTTTCTGTGTAATCTGTGCATGTTTCTGTGATCTCTTAAATTCTGTATCCACATCTGATTCTTATCTATATCTCTTATATTGATTTTAACCAAATTGATATTTAGTTTACTTATTGACATTAGGCACTTGTATAAGCTAAACTAACTAAATTGACTTTCTTAGAATGTAAATTTCTAGTTCTTAGCATGATATATCTTCTTAATTAATTGAATTCTATGTGTCTTGATGAGATTTGTGATTCTGATAAATTGCCTAGTGTGTAAATTTGACGACATTAATTGTAACTCTTTTAATTATTTTTTAAAATAAATTTGCTGAATTTATAACTATCAACTCTCATTACACTGATAGAAAGGCACTTGTGCATGATGATGGGTGGGGGTTCCAATGACGTAACGACAATAGAAAGCCGGTTAAGTGCAAGCTTAGGGTAGTTCCCATCATCGTAGAGAGCTAATGTGGGGGGGGGGGCTGGGTTAATCTAGACAGGTAACACTTGGACAGAGAGTTAATTAGTTAGCAGACTGTTCCAGGGATTGACCTAGTCGCTGTCGTGACCGCAAAGACAAAAGACCCCGGTCCGGTGACTGTGTGTGTTGGTTGCATGAGAGGATTATTATTTATGGGTATTAGTATGAATAAATAGCTTAAATTAATTATAATTAGCAACCAACAGACAGGAACCTTGCCACAATATATGTTCTTTGACTATATTCATATGTTGTATATTTAACTGTAACTTTGTTGATTAATTAATTTATTGTTAAATTTATATACTTTACACTTATTGACACAATATGCTGAAGAAGTAGGGGCTCACTAAATATAGATTTAAAGATCTATGTACCTTCTCCTTTGGTCACCATCTACGGAAATATTGTGTGACGGTAAATGTTTGTCTTCAATTTTGTGAAAGAGAGGAAACGTTTACAGCACCCGCATATCAGCCAAGTGAGAGAGACAAGTGGTGTCTTATGGAGTATTATTAATAACATAAATTAAGATTCTCATCACTTGTAAATAGTTATGGATAATTAAATAATAATATACACTATAACTAATAAGCAGTGTGCTGTTAGCATCACACAGTTAAAATACTAAGAATTGAAGGAATCACTTATGAATTAGTATTTATTTTCATCTATACGTAAAAATAAATAAAATGAATTTAATAACTTACATATTAAATCCATGTCGCAAGATACTGTGGGCTGTAAAGGTATGTTACACTTCATTGATTTATATTTTATTTCAATATTGTCTGAAGGATTCGATGTACTGATAGTCATAATACTTTCAGATGAAAGTTTCCTAACAGGAACAAAAGTCGGAGCCAAGCTCTTCCCAGTGCATGTGTCTTGTCCATTGGTCGGTGGAGTGCAAATTCCAATGTGTGTTGTGTTACGCCACCACTCCACATCTTTTGTTTGATCCAAGCCAGTGCATGTTACAATATTGTTGGATGTTCCTTCCACTACTTCCAAAACATTGTCTGAGTCACATGAGAGTTCTAATGCTGCAAAAATAAAATTAGGACTTTATATATATTAAGAAACATTGCTTATTGTTTGCATATTGTATGGAACATTGCTGATATTCACAGTAAATGAATTTGAAAGAAAAATTATAGTTTTACTCGTATTTCAGCAGATAAAGCATTTACCCCATTCCGTGTTTATTTACTGTAGTCCTTCAACTACTCTTTTAAACATTCCTCATGGTGTGTTGAGTAGTGCACATGAAGATTTTGGAACACTCCTCATGATAGCACATACGAAGTTCTGGATATTTCTCCACATATTTGCTTTGTGAACACATCAAAGATTCTAGAACAGTTGTGCAATATACATAGAAGAGGTACTTGGACCATCATCTAATAAGAAAGAAAGTGACTTGTTCCAAACTGCATGATTGTGAATATTCCTAGAGACAGCTGCCATGATTGTAATGGCTATGTACATTGATTATAATTATCTCCTTCTAAATCTCCATGTCATTTCGGTGATGAAAGCATATATATGAACCTGATTATATAGCTAGTTAGCTAGATAGATATATAGATAGCTAGGTAGGTAGATATAGATATAGATAGCTAGGTAGGTAGATATAGATATAGATAGCTAGGTAGGTAGATATAGATATAGATATATAACACTACCCACAGACCAAAGCAGACCAAATATGCTTTCAAATCAGCATTATGTCAAACCCATAACATTAGGCAGACAAATATGTGGTCTAATGTAAATGTCAACATTGTTTTGATTCTATTCATATGTTGTATATTTGACTGTTTGATTTAATACATTTATTAACCTTCTTGCACATATATTAAAACCTTTTGTTGGGGTAATAGCGGGTGGATGGGATATAAATATAAATAAAGACGGAATTTTATTACTCCTTTAGTAAGAAGTTTCCACAAGCAGAGTATATTTTTTATTCCTTCGTTTTCTGTCGGGGTTTCTCCTAGAGTAACATTGGTTACTGTCTAAGGTGGGATGATACTTCAGTTAAGAAATATACACACATTTCTATCCTTTAATAGTTACTAAAATAATTTTTAATGACAGATGCGTAAACAACGCATCTCTACTAATCCTCTAATATATCTATTTGCATGGTGAAGTGGAGAAGAGGTCATGGTGTCTATCAAAAAGACTAATATATTGAATTTGCCATTTAAGTTGAAAGAGAAATAAAACGGATAACTTCAGTTTGTCCTCTGGAATAAAAGAATTGGAATTAAGCCAGCAGATCGTTAGATCCAATCCCGTGATGTGTGCCCTCTCTGACCATATATCATTAAGTGGCAAAGGAAAACATCAGTTTTAACTGACTGGTGCGATTAGTAGGACACTGGAAGCGCATAATAGTACTTAAAAGGATCGTGTGCAGTATTCACGCACACATTGCATATGGAGTTAACAATAACACATATCATATGAGGCTGTTTGTTTGAATAAATGTATACAAATACTTCTTGTAATGGTAAAAGGTTGTTGTTTAAATAATTA